>CM017573.1:31757073-32214573 GCA_007844125.1 Sinonovacula constricta | reverse complement strand
CTGCTACTACTGCCACTGCTACTGCTACTGCTGCTGCTCCTGCTACTACTGCTACTGCTGCTGCTACTACTGCTACTGCTACTGCTACTTCTACTGCTACTGCTGCTGCTACTGCTACTACTACTGCTACTGCTACTGCTACTGCTGCTGCTACTACTGCTGCTACTACTGCTACTACTGCTGCATCTACTGCTGCTGCTGCTGCTGCTACTGCTACTGCTACTACTGCTACTACTGCTACTGCTACTACTGCTACTGCTGCTGCTCCTGCTACTACTGCTACTGCTGCTGCTTCTACTGCTACTACTACTGCTGCTGCTACTGCTACTGCTGCTACTACTGCTGCTGCTACTACCACTACTACTACCACTACCGCTACTTCTATTTCTACTACTTAATTGTGACTTCAAGTCATAATCACCATCATCATGATCATCATTAATATCATTATATCATTTTTATTTGTGTATCTTTTAAAGACTTTTTAATCTCATCTAGTTTTTTTATAACAACGGTAGATTTAGATTTAATTATTTTTTTACAAAATGGCAGTAATCAGGTGATATTTTGAATGCTTTTTAATGTTCTGTTGGTATATAACATGTCATTTCTAAAGAACTATAAGATTCTAGTGGAAAGAAATTTCAAACCAATTTGTTTAAATGTATCGTTACGTAGATAATCCATACATGATTGAATATTTAAAGTATGTTTATCCAAACCAAGGTGACAATTTTATTGCTAAGCCATTGTATTCAATTATTACTCATATCGTTTTCTCATTCAATGAAGAAAGCAATTTAGTTTTAATATTCTCTTGACAGCCTTAACATCTTTAAGGCAAATTATTTTTTATGTGTTTGTGTTTCATAAAAAAGCCATTTTAAAAGCACTCATAATTTGTAGACACAATCGTCTCCAGAATTTAAGGTTGTTATTTAGCAATTTCTTTACAAAGAATGGACAATTGCTCCTTCAAAAAAAATATAACAATAAACTGATGTATTTTAGTATAAAAAGACACCCTCTTAACAATATCAGTACACTTCGAATTGGAAATTGATAGCCACAGTCTTCTATAGTTAGTGACTCAACCAGAAAAAAATCGCTAAAATACAAACTTTGCGGATGAACACGAGGTTCACTAATGTAAGTTTAATTTGTCGTTGCATGTACACGCACATGTTCTGTATTTAATGTAGAAAATACTGTTTTGACTGTGATTTGTTGCTGTTTTTGTGTGTTGTGTTGTTTTTAATACACCACTTTAGCACAATTATGATAACTGTACTAGCGTCAAGATAGTGGAAAAGAAAAGAAATACTCCTGTCTAGGAAGAATAACCGGCGGTTAGCTGGATAACTCCACATTGTTGTTAACTTCTAACCAGAACAACAATCCGAGTGGTCATTGAGTTAACTATCGGCACCATTGTTTTTTCTGTGCTACTTACTTTCTTAGTTTCATAATTGTGACCAGAGCGGTCGGCTGTGTTTATTTAATTATCTTGCACAAGATAAGCACAAGCTAATTTTAATTTTAATTCTTGTACTTGTCAAACATTATAATGTTCTGATATTACGCCCATTGGCGGCACGGAAACGTTATTTTACGGAAAAGTTGCGCATTAACGTAATTATAGAATGGGCAATCACTTGTGAATCATCATCTTTTTTATATTATTCAAGTTCTTTATTCGCTATTCCAACTAGACTCGCTTACTTAATTCAATCTGCTTTTAAATTATCTATACAGATAGTAATTTCTGTTGTTCATTCATGTCACTAAAACTGTACTGCAGCGTCCACATCATGTGCCCAGCATACAACTATCATTGCAAGGTATGGCTATACAAGCATAAACACAATCGGAACACCTCGGATAATTCACGATTGTCCCAAGGACGGAATTACCCGAGGAGTTCCGATTGTCATAAACAGTGCTGTGCAACATGTAGGCGCAATGTAGCATATGTCACAAAATGGGCGGGCGGCACCGACACGTCGATAGTCAGCTGTTGGTAATAATTCATCGACAGGTAGTGATTTTTTTTTTACTTATACCTAGACAGAATGCGTATCTTATCTGCAGTTCAAAGTTCAACGGTGAGGGTGTGTATTTTCGTACTTACACCTAGACATAGACATGTATTAGCTGCAACTCAAAGTTTAACAGGGAGGGCGTGAAGGTATCTAAGTCGGGTTTTGAAATTAATGGTTATTCTGAGTTTCCTTGAAAAGGGATGTGACTTTTAATAATCCGGACGAACTTGGTGAAACTGATTTTTTTCTACTACCCGGAGGATTTCTAAGATTATAGATCACGGGAAAATGTTAATTTAAAGAAACTAGTACCAACGCACTAAAATATAAAGCCATCAAAAACAAAAGTCAGATAAATTTTGGTAGCTTCCAAGATGAATTCTAAGTCAGTTAGGTACAATAGCATGCAATAACAACATGGTGAGATACAAAGTCCTTTTAATTACATGTATATGAAATGATTTAACATACATCAAAGTAGAGCTTTTCACTGACATCTGCACGACCGTCCAAGTCGATATTTAATATCCCGATTCAAGATTATTTTTAAATTTTAAAGTACTCAGCAATCCATATCATGAATTTTGTCTTAAATTCGCAGTGCTCAATTTATTTTATTTACTTTCAACTTTTCATTTTCAGAAATTTATTTGTATTCGCAGAGAAACGTAAATGTCAGCTACCTGTTATTTACTTAACATGCAGAAGCACAATTATCATTACACGTCTGTCTCTCTCAATTTTTATTCACAATTTTGCCCACTTGTATGTGATGAGCACATACTTTTAAACATGAATCAACCAAACAAGTTATAAAAAGCTGGAGAAATGACAAACCGCAATAGTTTGAAGAATACTTTGAAATGCCAAACAATGCAATTCGCATCTTTCTAAATTCATCGAAAGAGACTGAATAAAGTTATGTAAACTCATATTTCTCAGATAGATTATGTGTTTTTTGCTGCCAAACACATCTTTCGTACTTTTAAGTGAAATAAAAGCAAAGCATAAAAATTACAAAAACGCTCTGGTTCCTCTCTGGTTCCAGTCTGGTTCCTCTGGTTCCACTATGGTTCTTTTCAGGTAACGGTCTTGTTCCAATGATTTCACTGGTTCCTCTCTGGTTCCAATGATTAGATACTGGTATCTCTGGTTCCGCTTTGGCTCCAGTCTAGTTCCACTGGTTCCACACTGTCCCAGTGGTTATACTCTGACTCCACTAGTTCCGCTCTGGTTCCACTGGTTACACTTTGGTTCCACTGGTTCCATTGGTTCCACACTTTTTTCCTAAGGCTATACCCTGGTTCCTCTCTGGTTCCATTGGTTCCATACTGGTTCCACTTTGGTTTCACTCTGGTTTGGCACCGGTTTCAATGGTTATACTCTGGTTCCACTGTGTGCACTCTGGTTCCACTTGTTCCAGGCTGGTTCCACTGGTTCCACAATTGTTGTACTTCGTTTCGTTTCCACTCTGGTTCCACGCTGGTTCCACTCTGGTTCCACTGGTTCCAAACTTGTTAGTTCTACTGGCTCCACTCTGGTTCCAAACTAGTTGTAAATCGATGTTATTCAACACGTTCTGCAAGAAAAGCCAATGTTAAAATCAACTCATTGTACAATCCAACATCAATAATTAAGCTGCTATGTATAGTCATCTGTAAGCTGACACTATTTCATTTCCGGGCAATGATTAAGTTAGCAACGTCCGCTTTTGGGGATAAGAAATGTTTCTCATGGACTATGATCATATACTGCGAATGATTGATGCAGATTTAAGGAAATGAATTAGCAACTGCTTTGTTTGTTTGTTTGTTTGTTTGTTTGTTTGTTTGTTTGTTTGTTTGTTTGTTTGTTTGTTTGTTTGTTTGTTTGTTTGTTTGTTTGTTTGTTTGTTTGTTTGTTTGTTTGTTTGTTTGTTTGTTTTACAATCGAACTGATAATTTGTCGACGAATCTAATTTTCGGCTACCGACGGACTAAATGCATAACACTGTCCTTTTTTTTACTTTTCAGACTGTCTGAACCCATATCCATTCTTGCGATCTGTATTTGGAAAACCATCATAATAGACTCTTACTAGGAAAGCTTTAATTAGTTTTCATGTCTACAAAAATTGGCAATCCTTACCAATAAACGACATCGGATTATTGGAATTTTTAAGTTAAAACAAAACTAAAATGAGATTTTGGTTACTACTCTCAGTGTGCATGTTAGTCTTATCTGATAAACCATATCCAGTAAGGCCAGATGAACTTATTTCTGAACATCTGAATCAGATTTGCCCAAGCCAGGTTATGTGTCAAAGGGGTATTTTGCCACATTATCAGCAAGACTCAACATATTTTCAGAAGAAGGATCCATGTTGTTTGTCTTGTTCTTGTTCACCAGATTGTGTCAACTTCGGAAACTGTTGTCCAGATATAGAAGAGGTTGACCAACAAGAACGACCTTTGGAGTGTTTCCTGCCAGTAGTACATCCTGATGGCCTACAAAAAATGCAGGAAGGAGAATTTTATATGCCAGAAATTAACAGATACAACATCGTCACAAAATGTCCAAACGATACGGGAATCGATGCGAATCTCGTTTTCGATTGTGAGGAAAAGAAGCCGGAGTTTTATGAAGATCTAAACGTTGTAGCTGATGAGGAAGGTCATTTGTTCAAAAACAAGTACTGCGCAATCTGCAATGGAGTTGAAGATTATGATTCTTGGGTGGTGCATATACGGGGATGTTCACCTCAAAGATGGGTAGAATACAAGCCTTCTACTCCATTCTCTAGTTTCAACGAATGCATGTTTTGGTCTGCGCCGGCTGATCGGAACCTATATATAAAATCTCGTTGTTTCACTGCCATTGATAGATGCAACCAAACTGGGAACTGGGCTTTCAATGATCCTAGTCTTATATCTCTCTGTGAAGGATTTACAATGTATTACATGCACACATTGGATTACCAAAGTTATAATGTATACAAAAATGCATTTTGCTATAAGTGTAACACATACGACATTGATACACCAATGCAGAACTATTGCATATGGATGGATGTTGAAGATTACTTTGGTTTCGATTTTAATATGGTACATTTTTCGGCTTTACTTGTTAGCGATTTCTCGAGCAAAATGGAGCAAGCAGAACAGATGCATCAGGAGTATTTGTGCAATACCTCGGAAATCCACGATCCTTTTTTCGTAAGTTCAGTCAGACCCGTGTTTAAAAAAAGCATGAGACAGAACTAAAAATTCTTAAGACATGGGGTCTCTTACTACATCATGTGACCCATAACTAATATCTACATATTGTGTTGGTATACCTATTACAGCACTTTTATGATGAATCACTGATGCCGCTGCTGCTGCTGCTGCTGCTTCCGCTGATGATGATGACGACGACGACCACGATGATGACGACGACCATGATGATGATGATGATGATGATGATGATGATGATGATGATGATGATGATGATGATGATGATGATGAAACATGCAAAGATAAGGATGCATGTAATATTGATAATGTTGATGAGGCGGATGCATGCGGAGGAAACATGTAATAGGATGATGATGTTGATGAAGTAGACGATGGTGATGATGATGATGATATGATGATGATGATGATGATGATGATGATGATGATGATGATGATGATGATGATGATGATGATGATTTATATATTAATTATATTTATTAATTAAAGAAAGGATTCAAGGGAGCGGCATGAAAGAGGTTGTGTACAACAAATGGTCACCGGGTAAGGATGTTCGGATTGTTTGACTGTAAACAAGATATTTTACCAGTAAAAATATATAAATAAAATTATAAAGTCCATGAATGGACTGAGTACAAAAATTCAGCGCTCAAAGGACACAGCAGTTAAAAATCATCATAAATCGGCGTTTGTTAGCCAATGCATATGCTGGTTTTCATTTGTTTATTCACTTTTTCTCTCTTTCCATTTTTGTCTTTTCAGGAGAAGTGCCGCACATTGGTATGCCCGCCATTTTTTGTACCATATGGTGGCAGATGCATCCAACACTACGACAAAATTGTTGGCACTACTGTGGCAGTCACCTTGATACTGGAGGCACCTCAAAATTTATTGGCTGTAGTCGAGCAGGACATTTCACTTTTGAAAGAACTGGTTTTTGACGCTAGCGCCTCGCTTTTATATAATGTGTCATGTTTTACATGTAAAATGTCGACATACCGGAAATTGGGAAAATCTGGCGTAGATGTTGCTTTTCGTGCTGAATTTCTTACCAAAAAAAACTGCGATTTATATTGGTTTATATCTAACTTACAAACAAAAATAAACGCCCTGCCTGACAAACGTTTTCACTCACAATTCTTTGTTAACGGTGTATGTCATGTTTATGCTATCTCGGTCCTTATCGGAGACAGCAATTTGCATGACTATGGCTTTGAACTTGCTGACGAAGATGTGAATCCAAATAGAAAATGTAGAAACACCACTCCATTACATTTCTCTTTTACAATGATGTGTCCACGTATAGAGTTCGATGTTCATGACTTCGCAAAACTGACGCGAAGCAGCAATGATATCCTTGCTAAAATGGAGAAAATAAACGCCAAGCCAGACAGTCCTCGCTACGCCCTATGTCTGGCTAATTACACAGTTGATATGTCGTCAGGTCACCGGGGAGGGTTTGTTCTGTTTTGGACATGCGCCTTAGGTTTTATGGCATATGTGTCCTTTTGGGCTGTTCAACTGGTTACCCATACAGAAACATTATCAACATAATAACAAACAAGGGGAGACAGCGCATAATTAGGCAAACGTTGCACTGGCAAACGTGCGTCATTATATCTTAAGTTGAATGCTACTCGTATTTTGTCGATAGTGTAGTATTACCGAATCAGTCAAACAGAACTGCCGGTCCCTGAATTTTGCCTTCTTTGTTCTTTGTTAATTACCACGAGATCGCCCGCACAATCTGTAGTTCGAACAGTCCAACAGGTTGATGGTCTACCTTTCACACCTTATCGGTCGAATAGCAATCTCTCCTTATTACCTCAGACTGACTGTCGTTGCGATCAACGATTGTTTAACAAAGGATCGTGTTATGCACACCTTCGCGAGGCGCGACAATTAGTGTGTCCGTGTCAGCATGTACTCCTTAACAGCCGGGGTTAGGTGTAACATATAGAATGTTGTATTAAAATATACGTATGTTATACTCATTTGTTGGTTGTTTTGTTTTATTTTTGATTTTCTTGTTCAAAAGGATTTATTAAAGATTTATATTTTGGATCCCGCAAAAGGACCATCAACATCTAAAAAATAATTGTATACAATATTGTTGCAACTAAAATTCTTGCACTTCAACTCGTCTATTTTTGCCTACTCAAGATCGAACCGGTTCTAGTCGCTCTCGTAAATCCATTCAAGTATTTAATCATCTCAAAATATTCAGTGAAATTAACATAACATACTTCACAGTAACTTAGATTTCCGAAAATAAGATTCATTTATAAAGGGTCTGATTGTGAAATTTGTTTTTCGTTTTAACTTACGTAATATAAAATACGGAACGTGTTTGTAATGTTGTCAACTTGATTGATATGGTTCAAAACACATATACATGTTGTTGTTTTTACATGTATTATTAATTCAAGTATTATTGACATGCAAACACAAAAAAAAAAACACAAAGTGATGATTTAATATTTCTTAATTCGAATCACATCACAAACACTATTTAGGCAAGCATTGTTCTAAAAATTCAATTCGAACACTGCTTGCTTTAATAGTAATGGAAAAAATTATGTTGTGCGGAAGTTGAATTTGTTGAGTTACATACATACATACAATAAACATTGACCAGTTTGAAAAGAGTTACGGAAAGCTATGTATTGTATTGTTACGTAAATTAAAGGAACGTGTTGGCTTTCGTTGTTGATAGCGGAATTTTAAATTGATTCATGTATTCATGATATGCAGATTTTTTTATTATAAAAACTCATTTTAAAGCCAATTCATTATTTAATTTTAGATGCAAATCTTATAATCTAGCAATTAGCTTACATTAAAAAAATAAGATTTCGGTTTAAGGGATCAAGTATTCGAGCTTTTAGTGAAACATATATTTATTGTTCCAATATTATTCATAACACGATTACATTCGCTCTAGATGGTCTGCAACAAGCAGTATAACATAATCAAAGCGCCGCAGGTACTGTAGTGTTCTGTGCTTGAAAATTAAGTTAAAATGGCTAGACTGTAGTCATTACAGTCATTATTTTAACAACATTATTTTCAGACTAACTGCATTTAAGGCTCTGGACCTGTAACTAACTTCGGTAAACTGCGGCACTCGGTATGATCCGGTTTCATTTGAATAGCATTCGTCGTCATGTTTCGTATTTGCTATTTTTAGTATTTTTTTACCACGTGATAGGGATTTTCCATGACGTCATTGGGTTACCCATTTCTCCAAAATGGCGGAACCGGGAGATTAACATCATGATCGTCGAGGGCGATATTGTAAAAATCAGGCGCCTATCTGTGCCGTTTTTGAAGTTACGCACAATTACAAGAGAAATAACCTTTGTAGTAATATTTTTGATTATATGCGGTTCTTTTCTAATGAATAACAGGTAAAATGCGGACATGCGAGGAAAAATATGAACGACTAAAATCCTGACGTGTGTAAGTTTAATCATTTTAAAACCGTTTCAACTTAAATGATGTGGTAATAAGATTTTATATCATAGAAACTACGGAAATAAGATATATCATTCCTAACCCGGTGTAGGCATCGACTTTCATAGTGTTTTTGGTACTTTCAGATTTTCGATTTTTCGAACGGAAGTTACGCACGTGCGTAAAGTGCGTAATTTCAGAAACGCGCCTGGTAAAAATAGTGGTTTACCGACAACAAAGTCATGTAAAGGGGTCAAAACTGTGAGGGACAACCACGTGTCACTAATACCAAAAGAGTGCTTGACTCAGTTATTCCTAAACTGTCAGAATTTTTTACGAAAAACGTGTAAAGTGGTTAATTTCAAATATTTCCCTCAAGCCAGCCAAAATCAGTAAAGAGAAGGTTTTCATGTAATAATGCAGAGTTTTACATACATATTTCCATCTCTAATACCAACTGTAGGTGATTTTTTGTATAAAGAAGTATAATCTGTAATTGACCATTTTGACGTTATTTTTCGCTACAAATTCTCTTGCAGTTTCATTATAGTAACATTTACAAATTCTAATAAATTTTATTAGGAACGGTAAAATGCATTTAAAATCTCATATTATGGGCAGTTCATATTGCAGAAAATTTTAAAACTAGTTGTATGTGTCTAACTAGCTTCAAACTTGAGATATTTGCTTTTATAGATAGAGTAAATTTTTTAAACACACCCAAAAAACTCCTTTTTTTTCTTGGGGGTACATGTATGCAAAGCTCTGTATTTTTATAAGTATTTGTCCAAAGTGCAATCTTATTGTTTTGATTTATCATGACATGATTGTGTAACAGGAACATTGGTTATAATTTGAATATAGAACAGTAGAATTTGAATTTTTCATGTTTTGACCAATCACAATTTACGGTGTTTTTGAAAATCAATGGTCAATTTATAAAAATGCACATAACTTGAATTACAAACGGTAAACTTCCTTAAAAATTCACCATACGATGTGTTTTTTTAGTATAGATTCAAGAAACAGTATCATTATAAGGATTGTGGAAGGTCACCATTACAGGTCCAGAACCTTAAGGTAGACAAAACTGTTTTTGTTTTATCATGGCATACTCTTGTGACCGGACTGTTTATAACAAACAATACAAGAGGGAATAAACTATAGCAAATGCTTTATTTAAAAAAAAAGAACAAAATATACTCAAAATGGCAAATAAAACTAATGAGCAGTAAATAATGTGAATGTTATTCTTTCTCCATATGAGCTATGATGGTTTTAACTTATACAAAATATAAGGTTAGGCTAAAAATAGTGTAGAAGTGTGAACTCAATTTGTCGTTTTTAATATCTTACTCTGACAATATTCAAATATTAAACTCGTTCAGAATGATGACAATAAATCTTTCCAAAAAAACAAAGAATACGGATTTAAGAATTACTTGATATATTACGAAATAATAAGACGTTTCAGAAAACGAAATGGCTCTAGTAATTAGACAGTAGACTAAATTTAAAAGGGGATTTGTTAATACAAATTCTTAATACAAAATCGGGAATGCAATGAATAAATCGGGAATTTAAAGTAGAAATATGTTGCATAAACTGTAGCGTACAAAGAATGTTCACTTACAAAGAATGCGCATAGCCTTATCTTAATAATAAAGACTTGTATCAATCTAGAAGAATGTATAAAGCATAAAAATTGTTACGGTACCAGGGTGATGTTGTAGTATTGGTTGGACTCCAGTTTAATTTATATTAAGGAATATCAAATAACGACCAATCGATATATTAGTGTAGCAAAAGAATTGATTTATTAATTAAGAAACAACAGAGCAAAATAGTTTAAGCATTCTAATTCAAAAAATTTCAGGATATTTCTTCACTAAGAATGCAAATATATAGACTCTGCGAAAATTCTATGCCCACGTATAAAATCACGCAGTCACCATTTATAAACACAAAATAAATATTTGATATAAATTTACATAACGTTAGCAACAGCAAGAGTTTATGTCATCTTATTTGCTTAAATCTTCGACCCCAACTTTTAACATAATATTCACTTTAATTTAACAGCAAAAATATATTACATAATATGTTAAATAGAGGATCTGATATGAGTGGTCATTAGGTACTGATATATTAAACGAGTTGAATGAAACGATACGAAACGAGGCTCTGTCGAGTTTCGTATCGGTTTAGACAACGAGTTTAATATTTTCAGTACCTAATGACCACGAATATTAGATTCTAGTTATCACATAACCAAAACATCAGCTGCCTTTTGTTTGCAACGCATAGTATGAACAATCGGCCTTGACATGTGTAATTCGGTTTGGGAGACTCCGCTTAAAAATAGTTCCACTCTTTACTCGGCCATTTTCCATAAAAAGGGAACAGATTCTTTTATAACATAACTAAAATGGTATTTTTTATTAATTAAAATGAAATTGTCCAACAAAATGCATAAAGCGGCGACAACAAAGTTATCAGGGAATGGCATATACACTGCACATACACTACGATAACTAACTAGTGTGTTACCAAAAATAACGCATGAGTGTTACCTCACGCTCGCGCGGTAGGTTATGTGATAAATATGTATTTCCCACTGTTTAAATATTTATGTGCCTTAATGTACCTATCACGTATCCCTTGCGCGTACTCCAGAAAATCGTGTACATTAACCAGAAAATTGAGTGCAAAATAGAACGCACAAGAGATTCATGTGCAAAAGATGTAGTGTCCTGTGTGAAGTATTCTGAAACAATGAATTAAACAGATTTTAAACAAATTTTCTACTAGATAATCATATGTTCGGGTTTCCAGAACTACACAAATCCTATAGCAGAGAGATTTAAACACACCGCAGAGTAAACCTACGCATAAAGAAAAATGGCTACCCTATCAAGGTTGCTCGTCTGTTCAGACAACAAATAAGGAATATTCTATGTAGAAATGTCTTTACAAAACAACTTATTACATGGATCCCGAGGATATAGGATTACTCACCTAGGAAAAATGATGATGTAAACAAAGGAATTCGCAGAAACTAATGATATTCAAAGTAAGATGCAGTTGCCAATAAAAAAAATAGCTTATCACATAAGAATGATTATTCTATCTAGTTCTGTCTAGTTAACAAGAGCAACAGTCCTTGTCCGTGTGCTTATGCCAATAATCTGCTGTTAAATTTGATGTGTAATTCCAAAGGTGAGTAAAAATTAACATGTATGAAAGAAAACAACATTTGTTTTAATACACCTAATCGTGGGGCCTTACAACCGGTTTAAGCACCCCAGCTAGTCCATATTGCCGACTGACCGTTCCAAGGCGGAAATTGTCGGGTTGGCGCTTTTTGTTAAATGACTCCTCACAGATTTGTTCTTACTTTTACATTTGGCTTGCATGTGAATACTATTTGTCCTGTGCCTTTTCAAAGTTTGGTATATGTTGCAATGCTTATAGGACTTTGTCATATTTTTTTATTTACAATACACATTCTAAAACGCAATTCTTGATGCGTTCATCAATTCAATAAAAATATTTAAACATGTTACACTTGAGAAAAACAGTTAAAGTACACCTCAATAATGAATGTTAATCGTTATAATCATACCAAAATAATTCTTTGCATACAACCACTTAAATGTCACACAGTACCGTAATAAAGCAACATTAGCATTCAAAATGTAAAAAAAATGAAATCTAACTTATGTGATGAATGAATGAATAGATATATAAGAAAAGGTCGTATCAAAATTTACACAGATATTTAAATTTGATCTACCTCTAGACAAAGGCAAACAGGGTAAATGTAAATGTGACAAAAACACAGAGACAAGACATAGCACACAAAAAATAAAACAAATCAGTTTCCGCCTTAAACCTGGTTTGTGCCTCGCACTTCCTGAAGGTTTTTCTATCAAACAAACAGTGTAAATAAAAATATCCCGTCAAAGTGAAACAACTAACAGTAAGCACCTGCATCACCTGCAACAGATACAATTCACTTATATACATGTCAGAGGATTTCGAATTGAAAAATTTGCATAAATAGGCGGGAGAAGACCGAAGAAGGCGTATATGACCTTAAAACATTAGCTGGTTATGGTTTAATCCCGAAAACCGAAAGTAATTTTTTTCCATCTGGGAAATTTGTCTAAAACGACCATATACGCTAGCTATTTTATTGTCTTCTTATACTTCTATCATTGCTCCTTTTAATTTAGGCCATTCTGGACTGTATTTTTGCGTAAAATGTATTTATTTTACTTATAACTTGGAGTTGGTGGTAAAAAGCACTTGCGCACAAGGGAGGTAATTTTGTACTTCCGGATTGTATTATCGCGATCGAAAAATATTGCGGCGTTGTAAGTTTGAATGAAAATTGCAAAGAATATCAGTACCTGGTGTAAATTTATGGTTGAAAACACTTTGTTATATTAGTATTCAATGAATGCAAATACGTATTTACTTTGTGCAAGAGCTTAAGTCATATTTTTCTGATTATTTCCGAGTTTGTTATTTGTACCCAATTCATTCGTACTTGGATATTACGTTGATTATGTGAAATATGATAAGTTGTTTCCACTGCTTTCCTTTTTTCTTTCTTGATTGCTTTGTATTATTTTTGAGTGATGACTATATTTGGTGTATACATTTTTTTTAACTAGCAACAACCACCCATTTTTACAAATGACAAAATATGATCAAAACTATACATTTTCTGAAAGTGCTACTCATGCCAATTAAGAAAATATATAGCTTTACGATGTAGATGTATAACAAAGTTGTTTTGATGGACAAAATTCACAAAAAAAAATCAACATTCGAAAAAAGGTCAATTTTTAATTTCAAGGAAATTCTGACCTCATATATTATCTAACCAAATAAAGATACAGGAAACACAAACTACTGTTCTGTTAACTAGTCAGCTATATACACATCCATTTTAACTGTACCTGAACATTTTCAAAGAGGTATTGTCTGTTTCATCATTTTAGTAGGTTGGGGTCATGAAAATCGTCTGAAAATAGACAATAAAGACAATGAAATTGGTTTATGTTCATACTTTATTAAGTTTTCTGTGAAAATTTGATATATTTGTTGCCACTGACTTGATTTCTAGTATAATTCTTTGTGCTGATTTCGTGGTTGTTTCTTTGCTCTCTAACTTTTCTAATATGTCAATAATATTTAATAGAAGGTCTCTGTATGCTCAGCGGCACTCTTTCTTATAGTCGTGCGATCCCCCTGCACTCGGGACACAGATCCCATCTCCTGGCTGGCTGTATATATCACCGTCGACGCCGTCCAATGATATCCTATTGTACTCCCCGTTCCCTTGGATGCTAATATTTCTTGTTTGTATATAGTTAACTTCGTGATATACGGCCTCATCGGTGGTCTCTAGCTTTTTGTGGAACTCGACATCAAATCTTGCCTCGTCATCTCTGAGTCCATCAAGAAACCTGCGCACCAATGCTTCATCGCAGGTCCTCCCATCCAAGTACCCATAGACTTTGTCGTACAGCATCTTCAATTCAGCGGCAAATTCTTCTGCTTTCTCCATGCTTCTTTGCTTTCATCGACTAAATCTGGGTGCAAACGTGTGAATGAACAATATCTGTTTAGGAGTAATGATAACCATAAAGGCGGTATTCGAAAATTTGGACCAAGAGTTTATTCCAACAGCCAAATAAATTACTCTTAGCTGAAAGGATTTCGCGAAATTCTGTTCATTTTATGTCATACAGCTATGTTTAATTTGTATTATAGTTGTTGTTGTGTTGTTGTTTTTGTTGTTGTTTTGTTGTGTGTTTGTGTGTGTGTTGTTGTGTGTTTGTTTTTTTTTGTTGTTTTTTTTTTGTTGTTGTTGTTTTTAGTGTGTTGTTTTTATTGTTGTTGTTTGTGTTGTTGTTTTTTGTGTTGTTTTTCGGGATTTTTTCTTCTTTTTTTCTCGCTCCGACATAGTTTTGGTCAGATTGGCGGGATCCAGTTAATTATTTGCTGAGGAAGAACACAGATTTATATCTGGTTTTAACCACCGGCGCACTTCGGATTAACTGGAAAACCTCCCTACGTGAAAGTTCTTTCCCCGACAAGGACTCGAACATATGCAGTGAGGGGCTGAGGAATTACAAGTCAGCAGTTCTAACGGCTCCGCCACGGCGTCCCACAATGGCATTTTGCCGACACAGTGCAGCGACATTTCTATTCTTATAGCACAGGGGCATTTATGAGGTGACACCGACGAGTCAGGCGTTATGCTGTCCCCTTAGCCCCGAGCGTTGTGAGGGAAGCAACTACTACCAACTTTAAAGTCTTTAGTTTGACCCGGTCGGGGTTTGAACCCGCGATCTTCCGCTCTACCTTTTTTTACAAATAAGTAATTTCTATCTGAGCCACGCTGCACAGCTATTTTACACTGAGAAAGCCACATGATCACTTACTTTTGAGGTCAGGTTATATCATCATCTGGGTAATCTGCCTGTAACATTGATGCCTAGTTTAACCAGAAATTCATATTGCGCTTATTTATTGATTAGGAAAGAAGGTACAAACAGAGCAATTTTGTCACATTGTGTATTGTCTAACAATTGAGGTAGTGTTCAAACTAGCTTTTAATTAGACTGAAGTGCGAGTGTATGTAACATTATTCACCAATTCTCCCACGATAGAGGCAAGATATTGTTATATATATATTTAATGTCGGCAAATTATCGGATAACACCTTTAAAGCAACATTTAAGGCTTTAGATCCTTCATTGTCATAAAACAGGACACATGAAATGTTATAATATATTTATTCTATACTTTATTCTAGACATGTTTGCAAAATTTAAAAGATTTTTACCATAAAATAAGTAATTTATGGCAAGTTTTACATTTTATGGGGTCACTACTCAATTGACGATCTAATGATGGTCCTAAATCGTTTTATTGAGAAATAAAATAGAAAACGCTGTGGGAATATTTGTAATTATATCCTTACTTAAATCAAAATACAGTTATGTGTTCAAAAACGAATACTTTTAATAATTTAAGTTTTGGAGACTATTTAATGTCGTAAATAGCCGAGTAATCTCGACGTGGCTCCGTAACTTCTACGAAAGGTAGCGCAATAAGGCGATGATTGACGATCTAATGGTGGTCCTAAATCGTTAATACCTTGTTTCCATCTGTTATCATCAATATAGCTTAAAATTAGTTCTAACAGAAAAAAGAAAAATCATGAGGAGATGAAAAGGACCTAATTTGTAAAAATGTGGGTAAATAAACACTTAGGGTAATTTTGATTACACCACTTCGGAAAAGTATATATCATCATTTCTCTTCATCCATTCATTCTTTTGGACAACTATGTCTGCACTGGGTTGAAGCACGGCAATGTCAATTTCCTTCTGGAAGAACAAATTCAGTTGGGTAACCCTGGGTATGATGTCTGTGAGAAGATGTGTTGTTGCTATGAGGGAACAGACGGTAAACTTCTTAAAGAAACACCTTGCAGTACTGTCATTGGAAGGTTCCATTTCACTTTCCATGTGTGTCTGAAGATGGTCTGTAATGCTTAGTACGCGAAAACCACCATGGAAGTAAAGAAGAACAACAAGTTGAGGCTCACTATTAAAAGCTTTAGAATGTTAGCCTAGTGTGTTAAGCTGATAGCTCAGGCCACCAACCTACACGATATTCATGTTGTGGCCAGGAATATAATCCTATCAGAAGGCATAATTCTTTTTTTTTTCTTTTATATAAACATTATATGGCTATTGATCTACTTCTGTTAATATGTATATACATAAAATGTTAAGATAATGCCAAGTATTACCAACACGTTACATTTTCACTACAGTTAATTGCAAGGAATTGATTACGTAATACAAATGCCAGTAAAGCCTTATTTAAGATTTTATACAGTTACATTAATTTGATATATATATAAATGGAACAGTACAGTATTTTGAGTTGTATAATACTGAATAGTTTACATTATTTTTTATTTATAATTATGCTTTAAAATTACAATGCAGTAAGTCTGGAAAAATAGGATTCTAGTCTTTAATTTTAATGAGATATTTTTAAGAGAATTTTAATTAATTATATTTTTATAAGACTAAAAGTTTGGCATCATTTCCTGGAACTGTTTCACCTTTAATTGTCTTAGTACAGACCGCAAGAAATAGTAGAAGCTATCTGACAATATTTGTTGGTTACATTGGGTAAACGGGTTGTCTTTTCCTTCGGCAGTACATATTCCAATATGCACATGTCATTTTATCAAACTGCAGCCACGGATATCAGGTGAGCAAATCCTTACAGAAATCCCTTTAAACAACAGTTAATAGTTTGATTTCGATTGATGTTTTACTTTCGGAAGACGTCGGTGTTTGTGTTTGACTACAATCATTACAAGGGCTACATTCGCTACCCGTTTTCGTGCTCGGACTTTCTGTGATCAGTGAGTTCACGGCTTTCATTTATTCAAGTCAAGCAACCGTACAAAGTGTAATAAACTTTCTTTAATTCCTCAGAAAAAGTATTTATATTAGGAATAGGAGCTATATGCCATGAAGTGATGAAGCCTTGTTACTAAAAATAGATTCTGTTACTAAATGGTTTCATTTATTAAAAAATGATGCATTTTACACCTTTAACTTTTGATGCAGAGAACCTGAACCTGTTAATCGAAATATTCTATTCATCTTCTAAAAGTTTCTCGCTAAAGGTAGGACTATATTTTTGCGTAGGGATTCTGAGCTGACTCATGTTCGGTCGGACATAAGAACGCCTGCGACTTGGATTTTGTAGATATGACACACAATGAACACACACAAAAATCAAGAGGTATGTTGTTGTTTTCTAGAATAGCTTATTTATATTTCATTTCATTTAATATGCAGTTTGTCAAAATATTATATTATTAAACTGTTATATTGTTGTTGCAATATTTAAATATTGTATATAAATATGTGACTGCAATTGTAGAATATAACCGATCGGTGTAAGAAGATCTCATTTATAGAAATCGGTTGACAGGTAAACAATACGCTATATACATGTTAGAACCGGAACTGTTAGTGCAATTGGTTGAGCTTCGGTTAAAGGAACGAGATTCGGGTTCAAAGACGAGCCGTGACATACCAAATTCATTATTGAGTGATATAGCACCCTTAAACAAATATTAGGACAGTTCCACTCCTGGTCGGCTCTCTGTCAGAACCATGTGACTAAGTGTGAAATAACTCATGGAAGGTATGCATGACATGCTATACACAGTTCCGGAATTACTATGTCGAACAGTCGGTTTGAATCTCGAAAAAAGCTTTCCAGAATTTTTCGCCGAACAAAATCAAAAAAGAGAAAATTCTAATAAGAAAAAAAAACATAACAAAAGTGTGTCCCTCCGGACATACCACAGCAAAACTATATAATATAATATAATATAATATAATATAATATAATATAATATAATATAATATAATATAATATAATATAATATAATATAATATAATATAATATAATATAATATAATATAATATAATATAATATAATATAATATAATATAATATAATATAATATAATATAATATAATATAATAAAAAAATGTTCGGTCTAATGAGGTCCATTTCACTCTCGCGGGGCTGACTAGCTAGTCCATATAATGACATTGGGCCCGATGTGCTTTGAACTATTTCTTATATTATACCGAACTTTCTTTCATAATTGTATTGATAAGTTTCCATATATTGAAAAAAAAAATCTTTATTGTTTGTAAACACCTTTAATTACGTATTTTACAATTCATGAAAAAACCTTAACGGATGCAAAAATATGCATTATCTATGCAAAGTAACTAGCTTAAAAGATGTTTACATGAGTAACAATTGACAAATGATAAAGCAAATCGTCGTATATAGTGAATATCGTCTTCTGTCAAAGTTGCGAACATCTCTCGTACAACTCCGGTGCGTATTTTTTACTTATCGCGAAAGTCGATAGACCCGGTCCATAAAAGGATTATGGACCGGTAATAGTGACCAGTTGTGCCGAGTAGCGGTTCCTAATATATGATATTTCTACTACTTCGTATATAGTTTTGCGATTAAAATTGAGATAAGCTTTAATATTATCTTCTTCTTATGTAACTGAAGATTTTAATCTCTTTTTTAACTATTAAGAATTATATTCTAAGGTAATGTTTTAACAAAAAGCAAACAAAGAATAAACACGAATAAATACATAGAGAAAATCAATAAAATTAAAATTAAATTCTAACATATTAATAACATATTTCTTTTAATTCATTTGTGTTCATTTTAATCGACAAATTGAATGCGAATTTATTTGCACTTCATCCTATTAATAGCGATCTATAAGGAAAACACTTCATGTGAATTATGTGAAAATTGCAACCGTTGTCTTTAAGTTAAAATATTATATCAGTAATGCTAGTGTATTGCTAGATTCCTCTCCAAGTACTGTGCTGATTTGTCAGTAAGCACAATCTATATTCTAATTGTGCTGATTTGTCCGTATGCACCATCTATATCTGCATTGTGCTGATTTGTCCGTATGCACCATCTATATCTGCATTGTGCTGATTTGTCTGTATGCACCATCTATATCTGCACTGTGCTGATTTGTCCGTATGCACCATCTATGTTTGCATTGTGCTTATTTGAACGTATGCACCATCTTTGTCTGCATTGTGCTGATTTACCCGTATGCACCATTTATGTCTGTAGTGTGCTGATTTGTCCGTATGTACCATCTATGTCTGCATTGTGCTGATTTGTCCCTATACACCATCTTTGCCTGCATTGTGCTGATTTGTCCGTATGCAGCATCTATGTCTGCATTGTGCTGATTTGTCCGTATGCACCATCTATGTCTGCCCTGTGTTGATTTGTCCGTATGCACCATCTGTCTGATTTGTGCTTATTCACCCGTAAGCACCATCTATGTCTGCACTGTGTTGATTTGTCCGTATGCGCCATCTGTCTGATTTGTGCTTATTTGTACGTATGCATATATATATATATATATATACACACCGTTTTTTAAAGAAGCAATGAAGGCAGATGTCTATTTGCTGATCATTGCATATTTGATGTGAATATGTGAATAGGTCTTGTTTGTATAAGTATGTTGAAGTAGCAGGTTTTTACTACTGATGTGTGCCGCCCTAATATTCAGTCGGGCTGAGCATATACAAACATAGTATTTTATAGAGATATATTGATCTGATAACAGATGTATATAATAGACAAAAAAGGTACAACAAACATTTAAACAAGATGTGGCATAAAAAGTAGATAAATAACAATACAAAATCTTATCATCATGTTTATAATCAGTGTAGGTAAAGTTGGGACGTGTATTTAAGCGTGCAAGCCCTGCAAAGTGTAGATACTTACACATGCATCCTAGGAAGGTGTCGTATTTTGCATAGAGTAATACTTCAAGCGTATATCCAACCCATACAAACATTCTATGACTAGTACTCCAAACACATTCTGTATACGCTGTGCTGTGACCATCTACCTGTAAACACATCATAATTGTTGCAGTCAAGCCGTATGTGGCCAGTCAAGCATACATCATTCAAAGATGAGACTCAGTTGGCACATGTTTTATTAAAACGTGGTGTAAATGCTATTAAGTTTCCAATCGTCTTGCAAAAGTTAACATGTCCGATTTTGGACGATGCATATAACCAGATATCCGACATACCATATTGACAATGAATTGATCGAAATCTTGAAAGTTCGTTGCAAAGTAACACAATATGCGACCTTTTTACAATTTCAAAGATGTCGAAATTATGCCTACTTGTTGGCACGTCCTACTTGTCAGTCATTATCGACCAGAACGGCTGAATAATTATGGTACAGTAGTATTTGTTGCAGATGAAATGAAAAGGACAAAACTGGCGCCAGCGGACTTACAGTTGACTGAAACAGATTATAGTTAAAGTGTCAACGAACAGATAGCGTCATACTTTGATTACCAATAAATAGACGCATGCTAGACATTTTGTCTCAGACCGAACCGATTTCATATCGCCGAACACAATATAACAAGACTGTTTGCCTGAATCATTCAATTGGCATTCGGCTTCAATCTGTCAAATTGCCAAATAATAGCATAATCTGACAAACATGTACGTCTGTTTAGACTTATACGTCATATTGCTTATGCCATCTTTTATTAAATGTTTTTTATTTTTGCCGGAAGAACCACCATTTGAACTTTTCTGTTTGAGTCAAAATTTGTGCAACCGAACCTACCCAGTTTTGGAGAAGTCTTTTTTGGAGGATCAGTTACAACCATGCTGTTTGGAGTGTTCGTGTTCACACGACTGCGCCGATTACGGAAACTGCTGTCCGGATATTGGTGATGTGAAACCACCAGCTTGGCCACTTGATTGCATTCTTCCGGTCATTAATGCGGACGATTCGATTAGCTTTTCTGATGAAATGTACATGTACAGTCCTATCCAGCGGTACAACGTCATCGCAAGCTGTCCATTTGCGGCATCTGATTCCGAATTGGTCTTCAAATGCGAAAAAAAGGTTCCAGATTTCTTTGAGGATTTGGTTGTAGTGGCAGACGCCCAAGGACATCTTTTCAAGAACAAATTCTGCGCAATCTGTAATGGTATCTTAGACTATACATTTTGGAGACTGCGTATAACTGGCTGTAGCCTTGAAGATGCCTTAAAGTTTTCCCCCGACCATGACCCTTTTGAAAAATTCAAGCAATGTATGTTTTGGTCGGAACCTCGCAATGCAACGCAGTTTAAAAACTCGCACTGTTTCAGAGCCATTGATAAATGCAATGTAACAGGCGCTCTAAGCGAATTACCATCAAATGCGCATCTTTGTGGGGAATATACGATGTATTATGTGCATAATGTTGGCTTTAGGAACGAAGTGTACAAGAATCCACATTGCTGGCTGTGCAATGTCCCTGATCTACCTATTGAACCATTTTGCGAGATAACAGATGACTCCTTTCAATTTGGGATCAATTTCGGATTAACAGCGGTGTTAAGCATTAACGATATGGCATTGGATATCATTCAGTTCCAATGTGCAATGATAGAAGTGTTTGATCCTTTTTTTGTAAGTATAATTTATTTATTTTTGACCAGAATTTGACCCGTTTTATTTCTGTTGTTTCTGCACTTATGTTTTCGTTGTTCTGTTTTGTGCCATATTTTACCAACATCACTGAACATTATGCAATAAAAATGCCTTTATGCTTCCGAGGATTGTGGTGTGTGGGTCGTTTCATTTTAGTCTTAGGACCCTTAAACTCAACTCCTTTGAATTTTATAAAAACGACAATAAACAAGATATATGACTTAATGGAACGGCGCCATGCATTTTAAGAGCGAAAACATTTTAATGTAAAGCAAATGTAGTAGAAAATACATAGAATTTGAAAATTTACACAACAGATGTATACTTTATGTATAGAGGTGTATGCCAAATTTTAGGAAAATTCTCAATCCTGTTTCGAATTTATGAATATTTCTGTCTTCTAAAATCAGAATTAAAGACGTCTCATTTTTAGAAATAACAAAACTCCAAATAGTATGCCCTTTGGGGGAAGTGTTTTGCTATTGGGTATCATTTTCCAAACAAGATATAGCTTAAGACAAACCAACCAAACATGTTACTTGATTCTTGTGACTCAAATTATCCGAAATATGTCACTAATTGTTTACAAACCCAACAAGTTTAACACTGATTTCTCCATTTTAGCTCTTGATAGCTACACGATTTATTTCAGAGTTGCCCAAAATGTTCTATAAAGTAAATTGGTTCATGCTGCAAATTTAAATTAAAAAAAAATCAACATATTTTGTTTATTTAAACCTTAAATAAACCACGTAACGAAGTTGTAATCAAATTTAGCACAAATCATACAATTAAAATTCATTTACAAAATTAAAAATCAAAAACTAGTTTAATAGAGTGAGGCAGAAATGATTGTCAGAGTGAAAATGTAGAAAGAAAGAGTGTAGACCATTCGTGCCCATAATGGGATTTGAACCCTCCACTCTTAGTTTTGAGGCATTTAACCCTAATTTTGACACTCTTCAGCTGGAGGTGCAGCAATACAGTTGATCTACCTTAATGCGATTTAATCTTATATTTTGAAGTGTCAATATTTATTCCATCTGACCTGCGCTGCCTTGCTGATTCTGCAAGCATGTTTCCCTGCATGACACTTCACAGCATAACCTAGAACGAACACACACAGACAGAAGTGGTATTATTTTCGCCTCTTTACGTGTATTCTGAAAGACAAGTGTTCGCGAGTAATGGACCGATCAGCATTGGCATAGATTAAATCAAACATTAAACAGAAATGGCCCGATAGTTTAGGAGTCATCCATCGGCAACAAATAATTATAAAACACGTTGTGGTCTTTCGTGGGATGTATGTTTTAGCGACCCACAAACAAATATTAAGTAAAACAGTATACGTGTTCGGATAGATAAATAGATGGATTCAATGTGACAGCAGAAACTATAGACACCATGCCGTATTATTTTGAGATCTTTCTAATAGATAAGCACATGAGCTATGACTCAATTGATTTATTATATATGTCACAACATTCGTTTGAACTTGGGTATAATGTATAATGTATCAAAACCTTGTATTGTTTTGTTGACAGAATCAGTGCAGAGAGTTGAACTGCCCTCCGTTGTATTTGCCATTGCATGGACAATGTGTGGAGCAGTTCGAAGAAATGCAGGGAGTCAGTTTTGGAACTACGCTGATCGTCTCTGGTATATTGCCACAACATAGGACAATCCAGAGAGACGATCCATTTTCTCAACGAGCTATCATCTACCGCCAAATTGAGTCCGTTTTGAGTATTGATTCGCATAAATGCAGACGTTGTCACCTGAATGAATGGGGAAGTCGAAACCAAAACCATATTAGCTTTGCCTTCCAAGTGGTCTACGAAAGCACCAAGGACTGTGACGTTTCGTTTCTTTTAGATGCATTTAAAAAAGCTGACGGCTTGAGTATTTCTGTTGTCTCATCATCTGACAAGCTTTATCTGACGTTGAGATCACGGCTTAATGATCCTTTCCCCGATGGGCACGATTTTGAACTTTTGCCAGAGTCTGCCTTACTTGCAAGAGACTACTGTGACCAACCGTTGATTGACTTTGCTGAACAATTTTGTCCATCTATCGAACTGACTGAAGAAGAGATTGGAGAACTTCGCAAGACATTTGTGAACGTAAGGAACCCGGTAATCAAGGCAGCACCTCAGAATGATATGAAATTTGTTTATTGTTGGGGGGACTACCTTGAAATGGTGAATACCACTGGAAGTCTGTCAGTGTTTAAACAAATGTTTATAACTGCCTTAATGGTGTGTTTGTTTGGTTTTCGTTTTTATATATTCGTTGTATAAAAGGACTTGGTAACAGTGATGGATCCAGGGAGGGGGATATATATATAGTAGTTACTGCGACAAAGTTAAAAAGATCTTGAATCATACCCCCTCCCCCCCCACACACACACACACACACTCCACTACCAAAATTTTCTGGATCTGCCCCTGTTGGTAATACATCGCTATGTGTTAAGTTCTCATTCAAATATTCTTCGAAAGAAGCTGTTACGTTTAAATATAGTTACTCTTTCGGCCTTTTTTATTTCAGTTGAATCGGTTCCGGTTTAACAAAATGAATGATAACGCATATGGAGATGTTTCAATTTTATATTTACTTTCAGTAATAATTACATTTTAATTGTCTCTTTCAAATATTCATAACTTAACCAATGGTTTAATTTAATGTTTTTATGGATGGGGTTTTATTTTATTAGTTTTCAATGTCTGCAATATTTCCCAAAACGTATCTGCTTTCCTTGTCTGTTTTTTTTTCGAAAAAATCATTCGTTCATTTTAATGTTTATAATGCTATTAAAACATTGCCTAAAACAAACCTGTTTATGCTTTAGGTCGGACTTTATTCATTTGTTTCTTACAATAAAGTTGTGTTTATCTTTTCATTTGATTGTGAAATAGTCATATAAGTAAAGTGTCAGATTGGTGTCCTTTTGGGATATTTTGAAACTATATAATATTTGTGTTCAGCTGAAATGTAATATGTAACAAAAATTATAAAAAATATTTAAAAAATTAAAAATTACTGTTTATGTAAATAATTGTATGAACATTAAAATATTAAAGAAAATGTACATGTATTGTGTTTTAGGTAATACTATACATTTTATCCCACTTTGCAATGACTTACATATAATAATGTTTAATACAAGAGATCTGAATACAAGGTACAGTAAACATAAAACATATATACATGTGTGGTATTATGACATACGGAAATCATGTATACATCATCATCAGAAAGCATGCAGCCCATATTATCATAAATAGATCATGTAATATCAATGTGCATTAAATCAAATAATGGATATGTATACAAGCACATGTATACATACGCATACGGGCACACTCGCACGTGCACGCGCGCGCAAAAGGGACCACGCGTGGAATAAGTTGGTTACTGTGTTATGTTGGTTTGTTTATTAGTATTTATCGTCCCACCAACATTATTTCAGTTATCCGGAGACGGTGTTCACGTGAAGCAGATATAGTGCTGTCTTCACTGTGTATAGCACGCCGTGAACGCCTGACATGTTATCACACCCAATCACATTAGCCTGACAACAGACCGCCCTGGCGCGGAACTACCCTTATATTTGCTTGAGTGTCGGCAAAAGAGCTATACCAGTACCGTTTTTAACGACTTTGTATGTCGAGGCCCGGGCTCGAACCCGGGACCTACTAACTCAACTCACCGTACATGGAGCCGACGCTCTTTCGATTGCGCTTCCAGGTCCAGTATACTGAACCAATTAAACAGATAAATAATCACAAACATATAACTTTTAAGTGTTGGATATAAACAGAAACTTATCTTTTGAACGTTATGCATTCATTTCCTACATTTCAGCTAATATAATGTGCATATACTCAATGATAGATATGAGATACAGTTAAGATAAACATGAAAGAGAGCGTAAACAATATATTTAACAATTGATTATGGTTTAAACAGATATGAAGTAAATAATATAATATAAATGACAATTGCCTGGAATTATGTTTGTTGATACCAAAAAGAATTGTTTAAAACATTATTCAAGTTATGTTAAAAAGATCTACATTTCTTTGACCATCTTCTACTAAGGAAGAAAGTCAAAAATTTACTCTGATCTGGGATATATTTTTACCGTGTTGTTAATAAAATGTACTTTTTCTAGTAAAGAATCCATTTAAGAAAACACTTGTTTGTTGATAAGAACTACAATCATTTCTGTTACTACACTATAAAGAAACAAATATAATTTTAAATATTCGCATTACACAATATGTTTGTAAATCACCTTTGGTTGCCAGTGGCAACACCGCTAAGTAATCATTATTTGTTCTAATTTGTACTGTTAACTTAGTACAGATAGTTTCACACTTAGGTTTGTTTCTTCACATTCTTGGGATAATTTACAAGTTGTATCTGACAGTTTGCCTGTTCGTATACAACATCTTACATGTACCCTTGTTCTCTGGGAATTGCGCATACATGTAATTACCGATTGAAATTATACTTTACGATGGGTAAATGCTGTTTATTACATTACTTCAATTGTTTTACAGTAAAAATGGTATATATATATTACTTTAAATGTCCATTATTTCAAAAACTATAAATATTCACGATTCGGAGCGTATGTCGGTACAAAAGATAAGCCACGTGAGAAAGTACAAGTCAGCATGCTTAATTCTGTAAACAGTAAAACATGTCAAATAGTGAATATCAAACGTTCATTATAGCAAAGTTGGGAAAGGAATCGTCTTATTATTAACTTGGTTTCGCAAATGATAAAATAACGTAGGATACGCCGTAATGTTACCGGCGGTAATCAGGACAACGCAAACAGGGAACTCTGTCATGTCAGGTCATACCGGGAGTGACCGGTGCAGTAATCGGGACACCACCAACCGAGAAGTCGGGCATAGCAGATTATACCGGGATTAATCGGGGCACCACCAACCAGGAAGTCGGACATAGCAGATTATACCGGGACTGACCGGGGCAGTAATCGGGGCACCACCAACCGGGAAGTCGGACATAGCAGATTATACCGGGGTTGACCGGGGCAGTAATCGGGGCACCACCAACCGGGAAGTCGGACATAGCAGATTACACCGGGATTGACCGGGGCAATAATCGGGGCACCACCAACCGGCAAGTCGGACATAGCAGATTACACCGGGATTGACCGGGGCAGTAATCGGGACACCACCAATCGGGAAGTCGGACATAGCAGATTATACGGGGATTGACCGGAGCAGTAATCGGGACACCACCAACCGGGAAGTCGGACATAGCAGATTATACCGGGATTGACCGGCGCAGTAATCGGGGCACCACCAACCGGCAAGTCGGATATAGCAGATTATACCGGGATTGACCGGTGCAGTAATCGGGGCACCACCAACCGGGAAGTCGGACATAGCAGATTATACGGGGATTGACCGGGGCAGTAATCGGGACACCACCAACCGGGAAGTCGGACATAGCAGATAATACCGGGGTTGACCGGGGCAGTAATCGGGGCATCATCAACCGGGAAGTCGGACATAGCAGATTATACCGGGATTGAACGGGGCAGTAATCGGGGCACCACCAACGGGGAAGTCGGACATATCAGGTAATACCGGGATTAACCGGAAACGCGCCGGTGCTTTGCCATAAGAATACCGCGTGAAACAATAATCTTACCGTGATTGACAGCAGTGAAAGCTATTTCTGTTGTTAAACAATGTTGGTTAAAAGGACGACACAAAAAATCGATCAATGAGGGTCATGTACAATATCATACACTATCGACCATTTGTCAGAGAAAATTGACCGTATTAAATATATTGTTAAAATAGTTTATATCTTTGATAAAATTTAAACTAAATACTTTTAAATCATAGTGTAACAAAATATTTCTGTTCATCTTTTCTTAAAAGTAATTTTCTTAAAAAAAATCGTTTTTTAAAGATATTTCAAATATATTTCTTCTTTATTTAATTGATTTTAAATAGTTTTCATAAAGAAGTAAAAAATTTTGCTAAAAGATTCACACACCTCTTGATATTCTTGTTCACAAAGTTTTTCTCTTAATAAGAATATGTGACAAAGTCCTATGAGAATTGTAGCATATACCAAACGGTTGAAGAAAGAAAGAAAGGTTGGTTTTCTGTGTAAATTGTTTACCTTCACAATGCAACGCGATTTTCGTGTTGTCAACAGCATATCATTTTGTGTTGTACATAATATTCCACAAATCAACATAGTTGTTAGCATACTTCAAATCATACCGTTTACTTTGATTATGTTTATTTATCAAGAATGCCACAAATCATTGCAAACTTAAAATTGTGCTTATTTTTAAGCAACATCCAATTGACATGAATGGCGCCATTGACACTGTGGTGGGTAATCATAGACAACATACAAGAGTTTCAAAGGGCGGAAACATCAAAATGATGAAAATGTAGAATTTAATTGAAAGTTGTAACATGAATATGTAATGTACACCAAGTATCATTCAACAACAAAAAATATTATTTGGACCGCTGATGTTTAAAATATTTAGAAATACCATATATGTGATTTCTGTTAGAATAAGTATACAAAGTGCTGATCGAATTTAATTCAACTATTATTGAATTGTTTTAAATTTTCTTAACTTGACAACATCAATGATATATTTTAAAAGTAATTAAAGATGTAAGAAGATTATTTCTTTCGCCCCCCAAAAAAATCATGATCATTTACAACTCTCCGATTTTTTGCAATTTTTGTTATACGTTACCATGGAAAGCTGCGATATGAAGCATGTAGTTCTTTTCTGATTTTGCTTACTTTCACCAGATCTAAATTCTTAGACAGCTTTAGCAAAATCTGAGTCATAACGAGGCCGACATTTATTGGTGGTTATAGAGAATTACTCTTAAGATTGAACGTCCTGGAGCGCAAAGCCTGTATTTGGAATGCTCACTGAAATTTGCACGTGGTGAAAGTTTGTCTTGCGGGCTATGCTCAAGAAAAACAATGATTTGTGTAATGTGAGGCTGCTGCACATGTGCAATTTATGCTTGTACGCTTTAGATAATTTAACCATTTTGCAACTTTTTTCATCTCGGAAAACCTATTATATGGTGTCGGGTTTTGCTTTTTTATTTTGTTTTAATCCAGTCCATGGTCTCAGGAAAAAACGTAATACATACTTTTTCTCAAGATTCATACTAAAACCTTTCAAATGAAAACATTACTTTTCAAATATGTCTGTTTACCTCTTCGACTTTTTGCGTCGCGTTTGATGCTTCGCATCAACGACTTTTCTTGTATTAGTTGTGCGTGCTTATCTATCTGTACTTAATGTACTCTTGTTAAGGGTTTCTTTCGGGTTTTTTTTTTATTTTAAATGTCGGAATTTACCAAAGCCTGAACGATTCGTTTTTGGCTGCACATTTTCAATACGTTGCGCAGCTAAGCGACGATGTAATGAAGTCCAACTGAATTAAACTAAGTTAAAAGGTGCTATTGTGGACTGCGTACTGCGCGCGCATACCATGCTGGTGGAGTATTGAAAACTGACAAACACAACGAAATACAAGCTACTCATTTCACAGCTACAAGCAGTTTATTTCACGGCTCAAGAAACTAATTTCACGGCTACAAGCAGCTAATTTTCGGCTACAAGCAACTAATTTCACGCTTGAAGAAAATATCTGATATGATTGTTGCTTTAACTAGAGTCCTATATTAGCATGTCATCTACTAACCTTAACATTTTTGACAGCCTTGTCCACACATTGTTGCATATTTGTTAGGACTGAGAAAATCGTTACAACTTTGGTTCGCGCATAGAAAATCGAGTTGGCAAAAATTGTTTTGTTACGTTGCATTCGAGACAGCCTTGCGTTTAAGTCGCCTTGTATCTCTACACACTGGCACAATTACATGACCAGTAAGACAAAAGTATGCATGTTATTTTCAAAAGTATTTATTATTAAATCAGATTTCAACCAGATTCTCATCTTGATCACAGATCATTGGCAGAAATGCACTAAAGTAGTAATATCCTGGCGTCAAATGGCTGAAATAAACTCGTGTGAACAATGGCTATTGTCCATACTGTTGATACATGTACATGTCAACAAGTGACGCTGGTCTATTCCCGATTACTACCACACCTTCACACCTTCGATCCGCCTATAGAATGGTTTAAACTTGCAGTGCCGACCAGGACAATACCGTACTATGTATAAACAAAAATAAGCTTAAAACGAATAATAAATATGTTAGGAAGTTAAGTATATAGTAATTCGATTATTTGTGTGTAACTTTTCCACATACACACGATATGTGAGCGTATTTTCAAAGACATCATGCACGCCATCATTCGTTGAATATCGTTGATCCTCATTTGTATAACTTATGCAAAAATGCCTGTATGTTAATATAAACAATTGCAAATGTAGTTTGGTTCCCAGTTCCTACCTGTGACAGAACTGTTCGTGCCAAACAATATCGCGCCATGTAAAATTCGTACCAATACGGGTAACATACACAGACACACACCGTTTTGTTTATGTACTACGGTAGGGACTACACGTGTCATTCAACTAGACCAGCACTACTTACGCAAAGAAAAATGTGCAGTACATGTCAATCGGAGAAATGGTTTTATAAACATAAAAATACAAAATGCATTTAGAGAACCAGTAACATTTATGTATCGATCTTATATTCAGAAAACACTTGTAATTTCGATAACTTATTCGCATAATACATGCAGTATAATGTACCGTTGACTTACCAATCATCTGGTAACCAATATGAAAATCAAGTACAGGGGCGGATCCAGGATTATTCAGAGGGTTCTAATTGATAGAGCACCAGAGGTGCTAACCGTGTAAGATGGGTCTGGAAGGCATGCTCTCTTAAAAATAATGAAATGTAGCAGCTACATAGAACTTGTTTTTGCTGTAGTTTACATGCAAATTTAACTATTTCAGTCGCTTCTCTCAAGTCTGCCGATTGCCGTTGTAGAGTTTAAAAACAAGTCGGGTTCATCAAGACGCAGAAAAAAGTCAGCCTGACGAAAGAGACATATTCTCAAATTACACTGAAAATATATCAATAGTAGTAACCAACATCGTGTATAAAACTTTTTTCATGGATGCCCTTGTTGTGTGAATGAGGTTTTGCTCGACTATTATCGAAAATCCTTTCCATTATATGACAAAAATAACTAGCCTGCTAAGGCATGGTGCACACTGTCATTACAAGTAATGCATAATGGCCAGTGCAGTACATTATTCTATTCTTGATAGTGCAAAGCAATAAGTACTAGGGCAATGTTGAACACTTTATCCTTATTAGTTTCTTTCATCAACAGTTCAATAAATAAAGAATTTTATTGTACTGAAAATATTGCGGCTCCACACAAACACTCATCTGAAATTGATTATTTAACATTTAACTAGAAATGAACAAAATGATAGTTAACTTCATTTGTTGGTATCCAACAGTTTGTCTATATTATAAACACGTACCAATTCTAAAGCATCTTTGTTAGTTTAGTGTATGCACATGACACAACGTACAGGGCGTACGTGATCCACACTTCATTAGTTCATATATATTAAAATTATTGCATCATTTAGGACCAATCAGTGTATTGTTTAGGAGGGATACATAACCATGGCATTTAATCCAAAATGCATAGTGTGAAGTTGTTCAAGTTAATTGTGCAGCATTTATGGCCTATAAGTTATATATATATATATATATATATATATATATATATATATATATATATATATATATATATATATATATATATATATATATTTCAAATTGTTGGAAAGCTAAATCCATCCTCCCATCATAAATACAACTTTATACTTAAAAATGATATAAGATTCATATAGATGCTCCAATAATAAAAGGTTACATTTTAATCAATTTATCATTTTTGTTTGAACAACTTCTCAGGCTTAGCACACAAAAAATGAAAATTCTAAAATGAAATGATTGCAGGAATACAAGATTTTGTTAAGTGATTTTACATGTTCATACAAATAGACCTGGTGCATATTAAGTTAAAATATCACGTCGTTTAACTCTCTAATGTAATTATTGTGATGTCCAGCTTTTTTATTGAGGAAGACCCCAGGTGAATCCACAGCACATCGGTGGGCAGGTAAGTAGAATACCTTATTTATCTTGACCAAGACTTGAACTTATAAGTTGAAAAGCTACCAGGGGCCATGTGTTAACATCATAACATATATTACATAGTTTTAGGATAAATAATTTTCTACTTATGTGATGATAATATAATTAATATGTTGACAATACAAACTATGCATAAGGTATCTCAACTAGGCCTGAATCTAATCAATTCTAAAAATGTCTGTTTATTCTTTATAAAGTAAAACGTTGATCGTTCAAATTTTGTTAGCACTGTTGAGAAATATCCCATGTTGATAACTGGGTACGAACCGTGTTGAGTCCAAATACTTAAATGCATATAAACTATAATAACCTATATATACATGCGACAGAACACTGTATAGATAGCAGAAGACTTACATATTAAAGAACAGTGTTGATAGGATTTTATAATAACTCTTAAGAACTTTATATTTCTAATAATGCTTGTACACTCAGCGCCTACCTGATATTTTTAAGCAGGAGCTGGGCTAAATCTTGTCCGCATTGAGTTCAACTTCCATTGCCATCGTCGTTCAATACATGTGTTGAGACAAAAACAATATTGGGATACAATCATGTGGTCTTCTTTGTTCTCTTTCTTGTTTCTTTTATATTATTTATTTACTAATAGGCTACATTCCTTCTTTACTTCTGATGTTTACGCGATCACTCCAATCTCTGGTTTTTACGTACATGTATGGGCTGCGGTACCATATATATATATAACCAGTTTTCATTTTAAGTCCTTTCTTTTAAAGTTGTTAGACAACATCGAAGCTTCCGTTAAGTAGGTACATGACTGTTTACATAATTATTATTCATACATCACGTGGTTGCTTTTCTGCCATTTTCTGGTCAAAAACCGGAATTAATCGGAAGCGGTCGTAAGAAAAATGTCTGAATATAAACGACCTACTTTAATTCGAAACGGGTGTTGTATCGGTCTTATATCAATACATCCCAATGCCATCGAATGCCCATATTTTCCAGAAGTCTACCTTCAGGGTCCCTTTAACAGATGTTTGCTTTATTTTTACGATTCTTTTACTTTGAAACGGTCGGCACTGCAACTTTAATAATGTCACAAGTTGAGTTATTGAATTTGGACCTAACCCTATATCGTTGTTTATGAGTCGCCGAAATATTAAAAACAACATGTGTATATTTCTTATATTTGAACATATAAGTCAGGGGCGGATCCAGGATTTCTGGTAGGGGGTTGGGGGCGTAATTTTTTTAATCATGTTTTGTCAACTAAAGCTACCAACATTGATAAATGCTTGCTAGAATAATTTATTTTCATACTTCCCTAAGTTGTTTTTGCTATATTTGGGAGACGATTTGGGTATTCAATATTTCGATACTATATATTAACAATATTTGCATGGTGGGCAAACATAAGCAATTATAGTATTTAGAACTGCAAAACAAAGACAAGTCATATTTTTATTCTGACATTGGGTCCATGAGAAGCATTTGCCGAGGATATTTCCTTGCATAACTGTCAATGATTTGACCAGCGTGTAGTTTAATGTCACGGTGACAGAACAGTAGCATCAGAGCGTTAAAACGATGCTGTCCCATCGTGTTTCTGTGATTTTTTTTAAATAAATCTCAGAGACGTGTATGAGCGTTCGCAGCTGACTGCTGTCACGGACGTTAGTAACAAAAAAGTTAATGTCTTTGTAATGTTTGGATACATGTATTTACACGCTTGACTTAATGTTTCACTGAATGTAAGTGTTCTTGTTCACTGTTTTGCCATCGCTTTGTCCACAATTTGATTTTTTGGTAGAAGCTGTCCGAGTCAGGCATGTAATAACGATAAAACCCCCAAAGAGCGCATGTCTTTTGGAGTTTCGCACGTTTAGCAGGCACTGCCTTTGTTGTTAATCAGTCAGGAAAAGTTAAAAATAGCGGCATGTTAAAAAATTGCGGAATTACGAAAAGACGCAGTGGAACGTTAAAATACGGAAATAATTAGTGACAGATTGAACACCTACCTGAACTGAACTCACAATGTGGTGTCGAGATATGTTTGAAACTAGATCTATTTGTGTTTATGATTAAATCTTGTATTTCATTGGTAATAATATGTTTATAAATAAGAAAAATAAGTTTCTACACGTTTTGGCGTGCTATTATATAGCGTTAATACATGTATAATCCGAGATCCGCTAGTGGAAGTACAATAAATAGTGGTAGATTATTTAAAATGTTTATGAAAACTACTTCGTATTGTACAAAGGTTTTAATTTATGCATAGTATTTATATAAGAATATATACAATACATGTGTAACATTTGATCGTGTAATATACACTTGGCCATCAAGTAAATGTAAACTCCTTAGAGGCAGAATGGTTCGCAGTCATGCAACCTTTTAATGATCATTAACTTAATTATAGCCAACCATCATTATATATAAAGACAGTTTAAACCTCTTTTGCACAGTTAGATAGATAGATAGATAGATGGATGGACGGATAGATGGATGGATAGCTGGATGGATGGATAGACGGACGGACGGAAAGACAGAATCTGCTTATTTACACACTGAATTAATGATGAGCATATACAAGTGCTATATTTTATGAAGGCATAAAGTTATTGCATGTGTAACACAGGCTGGAGCTCTCCAACTGTCACCCATCTGTACACCAGCCACGGTAACCGTTGCTTAACCGCGCAACTTTGGAAGCCGCTTAAACCACGTAGCTAAGAAGTTAACCCAGCAACGAGGCTGATTGGAAGTGCTTATATTTTTACCTCTGCGGTCGTTACATGTGTATTAATGCTTGTTCTTATAATAAAAATAATTATTTGGTGCAAGTGAATGAAAACAATAAATACCACAATAAAGATGCTATTAAACAATTTGTGCAAAACAACAATAGCAAAACAATTAAAACATAACGATGTGGTGTAATAGGAAGGTCTTGCTTCAGTATACTGCGTGCTTTGTTTGAATACATTATTTTGACTGAGTTGATCAAATCAATATATGTGCTCTATAGTAAGCGGTTGGTAGATTACATCACTCAAAACATGGCACGACATGACAAAAGTATTATGTTACTGTTATTGACAGCATACAAGATTTTGAAAGGCTAAGTAATATGTGAACTGTCTGTATGAGTGTTTTCATTAACAACTTAAGCACAATTAATATGGTTTGGTTTCAGGTTATCATACAGAGAGTTAAATGCCATATCATGTTTAACCGATAAATGTCTCCATGGGTTGGCGTGAGAGTCTGTCAGCTAACGTGAGAGGCGTTTATAATTATCTCAACTTTCGTATGGCATCTTTCTTATACATTAACACAGAAGCCGACATGATGGCTATTCTCTTTGTTTTCAGTGAAGTCGTAGGTCAAACGAAACCATACCTGTACATGTTTCAATGCGTTACTTTTGGAAAGAAGATATAATGTTACGTCATATCATAACAACCATTTTCATACAAATTCTGTGTTATATAAAACAATGTTGCCAATATAAACAGCGTGTGTTACGTAGGCGATTTCTGCGCAATAGTGCGTTTTCATCAATTATTACTAGACTTTTACGTGTCAATGTATTTTAATGATCTTTTTGGTATCATATAACTGTCAAATTATTTAAAAGCGATATTTTAGTTTATAATTTCGTTAAAAATTGGTTTCTCTACCACATAAATCCTTTATAAGGAATTCGTGTTTGTTCTGTCTTTTTGATAGGAATTCATGGAGTGAATTGAAGACAAAAACAAATCTGCAGAAGAAAATAAAGATTGAAACTCATACACTTGAAGCATATATAGTACATATCATTTTGAGCTAGTGTCGGAGGTAGGTTTAAATATATTTTCTCTTATTTCTCTGCTGTTGTATTTGTCTTGTTAAAAATCTTTTCGGAAATAGCCACTGCGCATCTTTTTCGCGCAAGCTTCATTTCGATGTTGTATGTATCGTCGGATACTTTCGTGTTTTCGCTTTAAATTATATTTTTAAATCTAGATCTGTTTTAGACAAAAAAATTGTTTATTTTTATCATAGTATTTAAAGCAGTTTATCTTTCATTTTAAAAGCCAATTCATTTTTATTCTAATAATAAAGCAATCTAAGAGTGCCGCTTTTTATATGAAGCTTTATGATAATATTCTACAACATGTTTCATTTAATTAGATATGGAAAGTAGTAAATGGGTTATTACTCTAAATCAAACAAAACCAGGTATATAGTTCTTCCAGTTTTTGGTTAGTATATCATTCGCTAATTGCGGATAAATCCTCGGGTTTATATAATGTTTTGTATGGGCTTCATTACCTATTATCTCTTCACAATACTACATCTTGTTTTGTTGGATTGGATTATTTTCTAAAATTCGATGGCTTCTTCCGTGTTTTAAATTGTTAATTTTGACACATCTGACATATGACGTCACAGTATTTTATCGTAAGACGTTTTTCTTTTATTATTATTATTATTATAATTATTATTATTATTATTATTATTATTATTATTATTATTATTATTATTATTATTATTATTATTATTATACGTCATCGCCTGGGCTGTTTTATTTCATCTACTGGAACTTGTGGTTGCCCAGGCTTATATCTTCTGTACATATTGTACATATTTTGGCAGTTTAATATAACAAGAGTTATTTTGTCTGTATTTAGGTCCCTTTCATCAATTTAACTCTCAATGCTTCTGTTACTTGTCTCACTTTTATGGGATATTTTTATTTACATTGTTTGTTTGATAGACAAACCTTCAGGAAGTGCGATGTTGGAGGCTCCAATAACCAGGTTTAAGCACCCCAATCGTTCCGACTGACCGCTGCTAGGCGGTAACTATTGGTGTTTATTTTTGTGTGTTATGTCTCGTCTCTTTGTTGTCGTTATTGTCACGTTTTCATATACCATGTTAGCCTTTGTCTATGGGTTGTTCAGATTTAAATATCTGATCTTATGTGACCTTTTCTTATTTTTCTGTCGCAATAAAAATATCCTCTTAGCTTGCTTTTTTTTCGTAAAACTAAATCTTACCCAATAAATCTTGAAAGGGTGCTTTTTAATTTTCATATTTTTAGGTCAAAAGGTGAGATTTTAAAAGAAAATGTATTTGTGACCATGAACTTGTGGAAATATACATCTCCTTTTTTATTGTACTCTTAGTCCGTGTGTGTTAAAAAAATAAAAAATGCTATTCTAATCATTATGTTTGTTAAGGCTGAAAACCTGCAATAATATAAGCGGTTTATAAAACGTACGCATATTAAACATTTCTTTTTTACAATAGCCAACCACATATGTGTGTAAAATTATCTTCGACATAAGGTGTTGCATAAGCTTAAAAAACGCGTCATAATTTATAATTAGTGTCAAATTGTTTTTCTATTTTTTATGGGAAATAAAATGCTTTGTTCATGAAATGGGTTTGTTTGTTGTTGATGTTGTTGTTATAACGAGAAATGATTTTGTAACCGCAAATTGTATTTGATTAATTTCCAAATAGGAAATAAATATATTTGAAAATGGAGTCGGCAAATGCGCTTTAAATTTAATTATGTTTGCTTTTACGCATGTAGGTGTTCATGCAATATATGTGCCATCATTGACAAACCTTGCATATAAATGCATATAATGTTATATAATATGTATAATAAATACATAAATTTTATCCGATATCATATAAATGTTTTGATTTCTATTATTTGAAGTGGGGTGGGGGCGTCTGTTGCCGAGCGATTAGACTCGCTGACTTGTTATTCCTCAGCCCCTCACCGAGATAACCTGGAGGGCGCCAGTGGTTCTACCCAGACATAAGTCTGGGATCTTCCTCCATCAATACTTAGCTGGACATCGCCAGTATGACCATAATTGTATCCGCGCGATGTAACAAAATACACATAAAAACATATTATTATTTAGATGATCTTCTTTTATGTTTAAGCTTATATTTAAACCGCTTCAACACGACTACAATCATTAGTGAGCATTAGAGCATGATGCACAGAAAGGATTTTGCCATACTTTGTGACACGAACTAGAATATAGCTTCATGTATCCATTTTGCGGCAATTTAGTTTGTTCGTGTTGTTTTGTTGTTGTTGTTATTGTTATTGTTGTTTTAATAGCACCGACGCGGTTTTATTGACAAAGTTCAGCAAATATTGATGGCGAAAGACCCCAGAATTAAACCTTGGTAGAAACACTGGAGCTCCGCAGGCCAGCTAAAAAAACTCCTCTTATGAATCTTTACCCGGGATTGAAATCAGGTTTTGCTTAGGAGTCTTACCAACACGCATGTAAGCGTTCGCTATATCATTTATCAAGCCATTTGTTGGTTTTTGTTTCAGAACTTCTGAAGGACCATATCCATTTAATTGTCAAGAAGCCTACTCCAAAAGCAAGACAGCAATACAGCAATACTTACGGGAATTAACGACATAATCTTCTTATAGGCCGCATATAGATATCTCCTGAAAGGGTTCACAGACAACTTACTCCTGAAGGTTTTAACATAATTCATGAAGACATGAAGTATTGACAGCAGAGTCTGAGAGAACAAATAGACAGTTCCTAAAACGTCTTATTGACTGCTGATAAAGAATATGTAGAAAGCTTCTGATACAGCTTATAGACAGTTCCTTTCTTGCAGAGAGCTACCGAAATGTTATATAGACACCACCTAAAACTCCATATATATAGTTCCTTTAAGGTCTTATAGATAATTATTGAAGGGATAACTATTTACAGCACCTGAAAAACAATTATAGCAGTGCCCTTATAAATATATGAAAACGACAAAAGTTAGATCATCTAAGATGATTCAATGGTCTGTTTGTTTCTTGCATGTGGCAATAGTATTAAACACTGTATTTGGAGAATTGCAGCAGGCACCATTAGAAAACCATTGTCCATTGCATGAGTTATGTAGCGAGCGCACAAATCCACCCTTAAGGCTTCCGTTTTTTGTTAAAGATAAAGAAAGTTGTTGCTTATCCTGCTCCTGTAAGTCAGATTGTGAAACCGTCGGTAGCTGTTGCCCGACGGTTGTTGACAGAATACCAAAGTCTGTGCCCTTAGAGTGTCTCCTTCCTGTCGCAAATCCCGACACGCATCTTCTTCAAGACGAGATGAGAAGATACTATGGTCCTATTCAGCGGTATAAAGTGATTTCTTCTTGTCCAGAAAATGAATCAGACATTGACCAAGTCATGGCCTGTGACAAATTAGAAGACGAATTCCCAGAAGACATAATAATTGTTTCAGATGATAAGGGACGACTTTTCAAGAATAAGTTCTGCGCTTTGTGTCACAATGTGACAAATTATAGCACATGGACCATGCATATACGTGGATGCTCAATCGAGACACTTTCCCAATACCGCTCGACTATTCCGTTTAGAAATGTCAGCGATTGTATGTTTTGGTCAGAGCCTGTGAACAAAGAAGCCTTTGTTAACAATCGTTGTTTTACATCAATTGACTCTTGTAACTTTACTGGGCTTGCCACTAATGTTGACTCCTTTACGAAAGATATGTGTTCCTCAATGGATATCCCCTATATGCAGATCCAGGCCGATGGTCGCTATCGAGTCTTCAAGAACCCGTATTGCAACCTGTGTAACGCGGCTGAACCTCGTCTACAGTTGCTATGTAACTTTCAGGCACAAGATAATATCTACACAGGAATGGAAGCTGTGTTCACCGATCACAGTCATCTAACAGCACTAAATGGCAGCTCATCCCCATGCGCTGAGTCAATGGTGTTTAATCCACTTTCGGTAAGTTATTTAAGTATTTGAGTGTAGCAATGTGCGTGGTATAATAGCGTTATGTCAGCAATGTATAGGGTATAGTAACGTAATGGCAGCAATGTATAGGACATAAAAATGTAATGGCAGCAATGTACAGGACATATAAACGTAATGGAAGAAATAGTTCATTAAACGTGTATTGGCACATTACAAGTGGGTTAAACAAGTGCCAAAGCATTAACTACTTGAAGAAGTGTAGGTTTTATTTAACTTTCCTGTTATAATTACGCGGAAGTTTTCTTTAGTCGGAAGGTGGACTCATTATGATTAAAGTTGACTTCAATTCTCATTTTCAAAGAACTTTCCGATCATCTCATATTATACGTAAATTGTATACTTAAATTAAAAAGGCATGGAAAAATAATATTCCCATCTGTTTTGTTGAGAATAATCCTAAAAGAGAAAAATCCTTAAATAATGCTTGTTCTAAAGAAGGGATATTATTCATTGATTCCCATTTTTTAAATAAAGCTGATAACCCGTTTCTATACCACGCATCATATACATAAATAAAAGCACTTCCACTGAAAATGTATCCTTCTCTTACCAGACCAGCCAACTGTTTGTTATTTAGTCATAGGTGTTGTGTTCTCATCGTACACGACAAAGTTGAACTTAAATGGACATACCACTAGTTGATGGACTTGAAGTGTAAATCATCATCGCGTGTATAAATAAAAATATTTTCTCTGTATAACTTATATTGTTAATTACTTCCTATTTAACTTAAGATCATAGCGGGGGCGCCCGTGGCGTAGAGACAGAGTCGCCGAGTTGTAACTCCTCTGACCGCTTAGCGTGGGCTCTGACTGGTAAGTTTCGGTTCAAGTCCCGTCGGGGCGAAGGACTTAATGTGGGAAGGTCTTTCAGCTGAACTGCGGTGTGTCGGTGGTTCTACCAAGACATTTGTGTGGGGTCTTCCTCCACACGAAAAGCTGGACGTCGCTTTAAAGATCATAATTGGTCGCTGCGATGTATTTAAGAAAACAAACATAAAACCATCGCGATGGTGAAATAAATGTCTTAGAATTATGGAGTAAGGTCCAGATGTTGTTCAAATCGTTCAGCTATAAATTGTGGAGGTATACTATTATATATTGAAAGCCACTTCCAACACATTTCGAATCAGCTGATCTTATAACTTGTAAGTATGTAATGATTCAGACCAATACTCGAGTCCTGTCCAAGAGAGACATCAGATTTATGAGTCGCCTTCCCTGACCGAAGCACCAAGTGTTGTCTTGGTAATAATATCAGATTAAATATAAGGCTGTTAGAAGAAGCCTAAATACGAAAAAATAAGCGTTAAAGAGAGGACGTGTGAGGCTACACCTCCTCAAACCGGTTTAAGCACCTAAGTCGATCCTTATAGCCAGTTTCATTGTTTATTTGTCGCTTTAACTTAAATCCTTGTATTTATACGCTGCCATCTCCTAAAATAATTATATTGTAGGGATTGCATTGGACGTTGTCATACTTATTTTTTTTTCATTGCCAGAAAACCTGTTCCAAGCTGAAATGCCCGCCGTTTAGCAGTCCTGTATATGGCTTCTGCAAGGAGATCTTTGTCAATGTAACTAATGTCATTGTGGATGTTGCATATCGGGTTGAAGATTTGGTTCCTGTAAACCAAGACGGAGAAACAATCATTGAAATGCGTGATAGTATTTTGAATACAATAGAGCAACGCATCCAAATACCACAGTTGGATTGTTTTGTAAGTAGCAAAATAGCTTATGCACGACATATCGATGAAGATTTTACTCTGATCCTTGTCGTAAAATATATCACCTCAGGTAAATGCGTTGCGAATTATATCCTTTCTCTTGTTGCAAATGTTAACTCCAGGTTTGAACATGGTGTACAAATTGAGGCGAATAACAACTCATACAATTTAGCTGTATCACTCTGCTTTGACAGATCATTTGAGTCGTCAATCGAATTTAAGTATGTACATATGCAGGACAATTTTACAGCTAACTCAACACTTGGCCTGAACAGTGTGCTAAGCATAAATTTACCAACGTGTTCTCGTGTTTCTTTTAACGAAACCGAGCTAGCAAAACTAATGAAAGAAAAGGGAAGGATGCCACAGAAAATGACAAAGGTAAAGGAAGAGGGTGAGACTTTGTTTACAATTTGTTTGGAGGATATTGATGTCATGTTGTCGAAATGCCCAAAGAAAAGTTCCTGCCTTTGGCTTGTTCTGATTGTGTTAGCTCTTGTAATGGTTAAAAGATTTAGCTTTGGCTTGTTCTCTTTGTTCTAGTTTTGGAATGGTTAAAAGATTTAGCTTTGGCTTGTTCTCTTTGTTCTAGCTCTTGGAATGGTTAAAAGATTTAGCTTTGGCTTGTTCTCTTTGTTCTAGCTAATGAAATGTTAAAAAGATTTAGCTTTGGCTTGTTCTCTTTGTTCTAGCTCTTGGAACGGTTAAAAGATTTAGCTTTGGCTTTTTCTCCTTGTTCTAGCTCTTGGAATAGTCAAACGATTTAGCTTTGGCTTGTTCTCTTTGTTCTAGCTCTCGGAATGGTTTAAAGATAAAGCTTTGGCTTGTTCAGTTTGTTCTAGCTCTTGGAATGGTTTAAAGATTAAGCTTTGGCTTGTTCTCTTTTTTCTAGCTCTTGGAATGGTTAAAAGATTTAGCTTTGGCTTGTTCTCTTTGTTCCGGCTCTTGGAATGGTTAAAATATTTAGCTTTGGCTTTTTCTGATTGTTATAGCTCATAGAATGGTTAAAAGATTTAGCTTTGGCTTGTTCTCTTTGTTCTAGCTTTTGGAATGGATTAAAGATTGAGCTTTGTTTTGTTCTCTTTGTTCTAGCTCATGTAATGGTTAAAAGATTTAGCTTTGGCTTGTTGTGTATGTTCTAGCTCATGGAATGGTTAAAAGATTTAGCTTTAGGTTGTTCTCTTTGTTCTAGTTCATGTAATGGTTAAAAGATTTAGCTTTGGCTTGTTGGGTAAGTTCTAGCTCATGGAATGGTTAAACGATTTAGCTTTGGGTTGTTCTCTTTGTTCTAGCTCATGGAATGGTAAAAAATTAAGCTTTGGTTTGTTCTGATTGTGTTAGCTCATGTAATGGTTAAATTATTACAAGATTAATTATGTTACAAGATTTAGCTTTGGCTTGCTCTGTTTGTTCTAGCTCATGGAATGGTTAAAAGATTTAGCTTTGGCTTGTTCTCGTTGTACTAGCTAATGGAATGGTCAAAAGATTTAGCTTTGACTTGTTCTCTTTGTTCTAGCTCTTGGAATGGTTAAAAGATTTAGCTTTGGCTTGTTCTCCTTGTTCTAGCTCTTGGAATAGTCAAAAGATTTAGCTTTGGCTTGTTCTCTTTGTTCTAGCATTCGGAATGGTTAAAAGATTAAGCTTTGGCTTGTTCTGTTTGTTCTAGCTCTTGGAATGGTTAAAAGATTTAGCTTTGGCTTGTTCTCTTTGTTCTGGCTCTCGGAATGGTTAAAAGATTAAGCTTTGGCTTGTTCTGTTTGTTATAGCTCACGGAATGGTTAAAAGATTTAGCTTTGGCTTGTTCTCTTTGTTCCGGCTCTTGGAATGGTTAAAAGATTTAGCTTTGGCTTGTTCTCTTTGTTCTAGCTTTTGGAATGGTTTAAAGATTGAGCTTTGTTTTGTTCTCTTTGTTCTAGCTCATGTAATGGTTAAAAGATTTGCCTTTGGCTTGTTGTGTATGTTCTAGCTCATGTATTGCTTAAAAGATTTAGCTTTGGGTAGTTCTCTTTGTTCTAGTTCATGTTATGGTTAAAAGATTTAGCTTTGACTTGTTGTGTATGTTCTAGCTCATGGAATGGTTAAAAGTTTTAGCTTTGGGTTGTTCTCTTTGTTCTAGTTCATGTAATGGTTAAAAGATTTAGCTTTGGCTTGTTGTGTATGTTCTAGCTCATGAAATGGTTAAACGATTTAGCGTTGGGTTGTTCTCTTTGTTCTAGCTCATGGAATGGTTAAAAGATTTAGCTTTGGCTTGTCCTGATTGTTCTAGCTCGTATAATGGTTAAAAGATTTAGCTATGACATGTTCTGATTGTGTTAGCTCATGGAATGGTTAAAAGATTTCGCTTTGGCTTGTTCTCTTTGTTCTAGCTTTTGGAATGGTTTAAAGATTAAGCTTTGGCTTGTTCTGATTGTTCTAGCTCTTGGAATGGTTAAAAAATTTAGCTTTGGCTTGTTCTGATTGTGTTAGCTCATGTTATGTTTAAAATATTTAGCTTTGGCTTGTTCTCTTTGTTCTAGCTCTTGGAATGGTTAAAAGATTAAGCTTTGGCTTGTCTGATTGTTCTAGATCTTGGAATGGTTAAAATATTTTGCTTTGGCTTGTTGTGTATGTTCTAGCTCTTGGAATTGTTAAAAGATTTAGCTTTGGCTTGTTCTCTTTGTTCTAGCTCATGGAATGGTTAAAAGATTTAGCTTTGGCTTGTTCTCTTTGTTCTAGCTCATGGGATGGTTTAACGATTAAGCTTTGGTTTGTTCTGTTTGTGTTAGCTCATGTAATGGTTACATGTACATTATTACAAGATTAATTATGTTACAAGATTTAGCTTTGGCTTGCTCTGTTTGTTCTAGCTCATGGAATGATTAAAAGATTAAGCTTTGGCTTGTTCTCTTTGTTCAAGCTCTTGGAATGGTTAAAAGATTTAGTTTTGACTTGTTCTCTTTGTTCTGGCTCTTGGAATGGTTAAAAATTTAGCTTTGGCATGTTCTCTTTGTTCTATCTCTTGCCATTTTTCAGGATCCTGCAGTGTTATAGCAGTGAATAAAATTGATAATGAGAAGAACATTAAAGATAGGGTCAATTTTTGCATCAAAGATATAGGATAAATAGGTTATACAAGTGCCACCAAATTCCGTGAATCAAAAAAATAAACACAAGCAATTATTACAGTAATGTTTTATCGAATTACACTATCTCCAAGATTATCATAATATATCTCTTTTTCCCCAATTAGACATTAAGCAAGTTTGTAATTATGTGTGCTCATGATATAGCCATGCTCACTAAAGAAGTGATTTGGGGAAGATATATCATTCGATTGTGAGCGAATATTTGTGAAATGAAAATTATATTATCCCTAAAATGTTCCTGACATTCGCAAAATCTGGTCAGAAAGTTGTTTTTAATTAAATAAATCAGATAATGCATTTAGGTGTTGATTGTTCACTTATCGTTTACAAAAGTAAGGTTGACTTGCGCTTGACGAAAATGAATTGCCTCTTTTGGATTTATTCGTAAGGCAATTTTAAACGGCCAATGTGCGCGCAGGTTACGTGTCTTCAAGATATATTAATCTCCAACTGCGGATATTGTCCACAAGGATTAAACTGACACTGTTTATTCTCCAAAATGTTGTATAATCGTTCGGAGAGTTTCGTAGACTTCCGACAATGTGGATAAATGGAAACGGTTAAAACTTGTGCTATTATTATATCTGGAGAGATGGCCGAGTAACAGGGACGGATCCAGGGGGTGGTAATACAACCCCCACCCCCACCAACCAGGTAAAAGAGTAGTTTTTTGAAAACACATACATGCCAGCTTAAAAATACTAAGCATTTAACATAAATTCTGTCTGTTGACTGCTTAGGTCGGAGTAAGGGTCCCTTAATGTGTATAGGTATCCAGTATTTAGCGCAATAAAGTTGAATAAATATTGATTCATACCCCCACCCCCATCACCACCAACAAAATGTTCTAGATCCTTCCCTGCCGAGTAGTTAGAGTGGCTGTACAATGGGCTCGTTAAACCGTGATTTTAAAGACGTTTTCTCGAGTTTTTACGGCGCATCCTTCTTGCGCATCGTTGATTGCCTCTTGATTGTCTCCCTTACGAGAATACTCTCTACAAAGGAGAAAGTTGCACAGTATTCGGATACTACATGTACTCGTATACGAATTTTAGAAATGAGTCGTCAATGTCGTCTTAACGGAAAATTCGTGCGAAAATCTAAGGCCGACAAGGTTAAAAGAATACAAGAAGGATTTAAGAGGTTCGATTTATCACGAAAAACCCGAATCTTCCGGTGTTATATCACTTATTTACTGAGAAAGTAAGTGGGAAAGTCTGGGTCACTTCCGCAAACAGAATTGTACAAAATGTATTCATTTTTTATGCCCAAACTAATTCCAATCATGTATATTTAATCATGACAACAACATATATTCGTAGGTTCTGCAAATATATGAAATTTCTAAAAAAGCAAAAGCAAGGACACTATTTTTATTATTTGTGACAAAACCCTGTAAAACATAAATATTTACATACTGTTTAAAGATTGTTTAATCTGTATTTTTTTTTTAAAAAACAGCACGATGACCCATAATTTTCTTTTTCTTGTTCAATTTAATATTGAATTCTATTTAACTTGCAAAAAAAAAATTTAAAAATGTAGAAAGAAGTTTTTCAGAATTTTCATTTATTTGCAGAAACTATTATTTATTTTTTGTAATTTTTGCCATTGTTTGAACATGCAAATGCTTGTTTTCTTTATTGAAGATTATTTTATTGTTATATGTAACATACAGCACTAAAATAAAATGCAGTTGGCAAGTGCTTTCATGTTTTTTGTGTAAACAATGCTCTTCAGGATAATTTTACAAGTCCCTCATTAATTATAGATATTTTATCCTTTTTTTGTCTGAAGGTTGCGATGGAAACGGCCATTTTGCACACAAAAAACTCAATAGCTTACGTTTTTTCTTTTCATTTTTTAACTTATCATAAAATTTAATTTTATATATGTAAAAATAAAAAAGTTCTGGACAGAATAATGAAACTGTAGACAACGTCTTTAAGTGTGTTGAGACCATGCCCATTTTCCTTTTGTCCATATATTTATCCATATATATATATTCCTGGTTATAATTTGATATTGTATGTTATATACATGTAATTAAATATTGTATAAAAATATTGTGTTTTCTTTTTTTAAAATGAAGTATCTGTGATGCATAATATTGAATATTTAAGTGTTCTTAGTGTTCAGTGCTTTGTTGCAACCGTTCTTGCAATAAAAACATAATTGCAACAATTGTTACAAATGCTGTGATTATTTCAAACACAGTTGACATGTTTAGCAGCTTTTGCAATAAAAATTTTCATCGGAAAAGGGTGTATTTCTTTGCAGAACTTGATTTGTTTAGGTAATTAATAATAAAAAATTATGATTATGATAAAATACGGATGGAAAAATGATGTTTCAGCCGAAAAACGAGTTTTGGCGAAAATTGGTCGATGATGTAAATTTAATTCATAAGCGACTGCAATGGGTAAAAAATAAAAACAGTTTTACGGAGAACATCTTCTATGTAACTTTCAAGTACTTGTTCGAAGTTTGGGTTTGATTTTTTTAAGTTTGGATCCGATCCGCTTTACAACCACTTTTGCAACACTGTCCAAACTATCTGATACCGCCTTAAAATTTAAAAAAAAATCTGGAAAGTAGAAGGTCTAGTTGACGTGTCCACCTTAAACCACTGTGGTAAAAGAGAAACATGTATTTCTTTAAATTAATCACCATAGATGCATACCTAATTAAACACTAGTTACTGCTTCTTTGTATGATGTCTGAGTACAAATGTTATTAAATTTATACACATATACTATAAATTGAACAACTTCAACGTTTATTATCAATCAAAGTAAACATTATTATTTTGATCATAAACTGTTTTAAATAAGTTTCCAACATAACATGTATTTTCAGCATGCTTAGTTCATTATGGCAGCACAGTTTATAAGTTCTAGGGTCATATTAATAGAGAATTTTTCGTTATTTTTCTTAGTTTATTTACTTAAACATCGAAAATTCCAAACGTTTGGACAAGACAAGACACTTAGATTTAATGGTTTTATGAATGAGATTTAAGAAATACAATAAATCTAAAGAAATACATGTAGTTAAGGATTTAAGAAACATTCTTTGTTTAAGTAAAACAAATAACAAAGATTCTTTATGACTATAATACCAGATGTTCACCTGGTATTGAACCGGAATTTTTACACATACGAAACTGCCACACTTGTGAAAAATTCGTACGAATTCCTCGCAACTTGTGTGACAAATACGTACGAATATATCACACATTTCTAAAGAAAACAGTTCAAAACCCATACCCCAAATGAAAAAATACGAACCCCTCACATGTCCAAAAAGGTGGAAAAATATTTGCTAAAATTTTGTTCATACGAAATTTCTACACATTCTTAACATCTGTTTATAGCATTTAGACGGATCAATGGGAAGGCATTTTATGCTTCTCTTAGAGAGGGGAAGATATAGTCGTTTGGACAATCGGTCTTTCAATCTGCAGTCAATTTATCTCCATCGGTGCTCAAATAGCTAAGATACTGAGATGTAAAAGAACCTAGAAGCTCGATCTGTTTCTTTTATCCCTGTCATCGTGTTCTTGCTGATTTGACTCCAGGGGTTCTGGTCTCGGTAACTTTGAGTCATCTAGTACCCACCATTTTGCTTGACAATGCTATTAGCTTCTTATGTTTTATATGTTTGTGTGCTTTTGCATGCAACATTTTCTTGATGATGGGTGAGTTGGAGTTATTTAACTAAGACAACTTGTACTTGTGTGTTCATATGAGAACTTGTTGGGGCAAGTTTGGTGCACCCTAGAACCTGGTTTAACCCCCAGTGGCAAATTGTTTTGCCACTGACCGTTCCAAGGCGGTAACCCATCGGGTTCTCATTTCCATTAATTGTTTGTGGAGTCTATTTTGAAATTTTGTAAATCATGCTCTCTTTTCGTCTCTTCCTTTTGGCTGTGAGGGAAGGCTGTGTCTCCTAGAAGTGGCAATGTCCGATATGCATATCTCACTTTGTTAGTTGAAAGGCTGTTGTACTGAGGATATGGTGAATGGAAATGATGAGTCTATATTTTAATAATATCTCTTGTTGCAAAGAGAACTTATCTGGATAATAACTCTAGAGTTTCCATAGATATTGACTGGAAACTTCACACAATACTACAGCTTATTCAGTGATAAAAAACATCAACTCTTGTTGGTCGTCGTGTTAATGTTGTAAAAGACATTTTAACAAAAAGATGCTGTTCTACAAACGGTTTATTCGTAATATTGTTGATTTCAATTTCATTTTTAACCGCCTCAGTTTTGTAGTTTGTTTTTAGTGGTATTTTTTGTGCGTGTCTTCAGTAACAGTATAAAAGTACATGACGGAAACCGACCATTTCGAAATCTTGTATAAATCCCGATTTACCGTACAGATTCGTATTTCGGTCACCGGGGTGATATTGGTAAATGTGTGTAGGGCGTTTTGAGGTACATGTAACCTTTTGTTAGTTAATGTTGAAAAAAGCGAAAGCTTTCTAACATGTTGTATTTTATTACATATTAAATTGTAAAATATATCATGTTGATACTTTAATGCATTTTAATTCAAATCAGCAGCAATCTTTTTTTATATTTTTAAAACAGCGACCTGAGTCATAAAATGATAATAAAACATTTATTAGAGTATTTGTTTGTTTTTTATTTTGGTGCTTAGAAATAAATTTATGATACAGCTTGGCCTATTTTGTAACATATAATTGTGTGTTCATGACGAAAATTGTGTACATTAAGTTGTTCATCAACAATTTTCGGAACATTCTAACGCCGTGATCACCATTATTTATCGAGAAAACTGATAACATAAAACGACATTAATTTTGGTAACTTCTATATTTTATGCATAACTGCTATGTCGTTATAATTTATACCAAGAAACGAACGATATTGCCAACGTTGTAATACAGGGGATATCATGTAGGGAAGACATGTATCATTTTGTACTTATATGTCCATTATATAAAACCCTTCGCAAAAAGTATATTGATTCTTATTTTTTATAATAGACCATCTGTTTACAAATTTAATATATTAATGTCAACTCAAGTTAATACACTCTTTTCAAATAATGCTAATTTTATAAAGCAAGCCTTTAATATAAGAAAAAACTACGTAACTATGTAAATGCTGGTTTTTCTTTATAAAATAATATCAACTATAAACTGATATTAACGTTTAGGTTATAGACTTATAAAACTTTACAGAATAATATGTATATTAATTTATACAGATTACTTGGTCCCGTCTAGAAAACATAACTTGAAAATAGGATTAAGGATAAATGTAATAGAAAATGCGCATATAAATTGTGAGAGAAATATTTCAAAGCGAATGCATGAATAGGTTATATTTTGTTGAATTATTTCCATTTATGCAAATTATTAAATTAAATTTTCATTATGACTTTATTCTTATAATATCCACAGTGTTTGTTTCAGGAAGTGCAGTATTTTAGAACCATTATTCTTAATGTACGACAAACTTTCTCAGTAATCATGTAATGAAATATGGAACGTTCTACAAATAAAACCCTATATATTACATTTATGGGTCTGCAGTTCATACATACATGAACAATAACTTTTGATTACCCTATTTACATTATCACTCTTATGTACCAACAATGACAAAAAATACAATTTATTAAGAATTGTATTCCTTCTGTACACATTTATAATAGTGCAGAAGAAACATAAATGTACATGAACATAGGAGGGATGAAAAGGTAAAGGGGTAATCGATTTTAATTAAAAAATTACATGTAGTTTCCCTATCCTGTAACCATGAAAGTCTGGCGCCAAATATCGTCGAAGTAATCATTTTTTACCATTTTTAGGTGTTGTTTTTTTTATTCTGTTACATTTATGGTTGTTGCTAGGGTAACTTTAATGCATGAGGTTTGAAACTTGGTCAGACTCGGCCATTACACTCTTAAATATAATGCCTGACATAGAAACATATTCAAAACGTTCTAATCTGACCTTGACAAATCACACACACACACATTCTTTTTTTTCATTCACCTGGAACTGATATGTAGTTCTTCCAGCTTCAGACAAATGTCATATACGTACAAGCTTTTATTATGTGTGAAACATTCGTACGAATTCATCACAGATTTATGACTAAAGTTTTGAAAAATACGTACGTACTAACAGGTGTCTCTAAAAAGGCGTTCGAAAAATTCACAACACCTACTTGTGACATATTCGTACGAATTCATCACACATCTGACATATTCGGATTGTGAAAGTTCCGGTTCAACAAACGTGTTTTAATTAGATATTGGATGATCCTTTCTCTATGATAAGTTTGATATTTTGTCCTTAAAAATGAAAACTGATAAATATTCCAACAACACAGGTAGGCTGTAAGAACAGCATAAAATTAAGTGCAAAAATCCTAAATTAAAGTATGGAAAATCATTTTATTTGATTATACAAGACCCCTTTATCTCAGTGGGAGACATCAAAATGCAATAAAAAGAATCTTTTACATACATTTACAAAAAATGCCTAACAGTCATTTCAAACTGGGCCTCACTCTTGTGTTTTGCCTTCCATTATTAGAAATATTGAGTACAATTTTCGCCAGTTTTCCCATGGTTCACATTATAATTAGCCAAAGTTTTCATTTGGTAGTCAATAAGTTTTTGCTCATAAAGTAACAACGGCTATCCAATGAAAAAGACACAGGATATATGTTATAATAAGATATAATCCGTATTGCCTGTCGCGAAACCCGTTGGATGCAAGGTGCAGATAATCTCTTAAACAAATGAAATACTGCTCAGTTTCAGTGACTGTTTCATTGGCCTTGTCCACTTTAAACAATCCGTTCGATTTGCCAAACTTCATTGCAACTGAAGTATACTCATACCTGTCGAGTGCTATGCGTGGGCACATATCTTTAAGGTTATACGGTAAAACATGGCTATCACAGTCAGCAAAATACTTGCCTCTCTCCGTAAACCCTTTTTGCAAAAGTCCCTCATCGCCAGAAAACACGGACACATTTGCCTTTGCAATCCAAAACTGAAAATCAATCTTGACATCTCTAGTGACAACCGATGTTGCATTTTGCAGACTTGAAATAAGACATTCCAGGTCACACGACTTGGTACTTTCGTATTTTGCTTGAAAAGCGATGTTCCTTTGAACCCCATTGTCTAATGTCCAAGCCCTAAAATCGCAACGCTTACAAACCTTGCAAGAAAGCGTTTCTTCTTCGATCTCAAGGAAGGTGGTAAGCATCATACCCCAGTTGTCCCAGAATAGAGAAGGGTTTGGGTGTATGTCCTCTAGAATGAAGGTTACAGCCAATGTTAACCCGGCAATGTTCGAAAATTGCTGGATGCACTGTCCATAGCGTGGCACCTCTATAGGCGAACATACAAGCAACCTGCATTTGTTCTGAAATGGCAAATATTTCCAATGAAAAAAAACACATGCCAATTCAATATAATAGAAATAGTGTATAACTGAAGAAACACTTAACATTCATTTTTCTCTGCTGTGTTAAAAAACTTTCACTGCATTCGCTCCTAACTACAGTATTTTTATATAGTTACATCTATTTGAAATCCAGTACAATGACAATATATGGATGGGTATATGCATGATGTGTGTAATTGTAGTGTAACTGATTCAAAATCTCTTTAAAAAAATTGCACACTAGGACAATTATAAAATAAATGGATAATTGTTTCTTGTTTTTGTCTGCAGTAAGAGCATTTATTACATTGTTTTATATTCATGTTTCCCAGTAAAATGTTTGTACCTATAATTCTGTGGATAATACGAAATTGAAACCATTGGAGATCTGTATCTTTACTGCAAATAAATGGGATCTGAAATTGTTGAAGTATATTGTCCCTACTAGATAACAGTTCAAAGTCTTTAGGCCATTTTTCTGCAGAGGTAGGGTAAGAATGTGTATGCATTAATCTGTCATATATGTTTCTACATCTTGTTTTCTGTGCTTAATATGTAAGCAATAGAAAGTGGCATAAATGGATGTTTTAAGAGAAGTCTAAATAAATATTCAACTTTTTAAGGTAATGTTTAACTGCTGATGCAAGGGAAGTGTATTCTGAAAAATGACAATTATTACCATAGGTTATACAAAACTCTTTATATCTTATAACAGCCTTCCTTCCTTATTAAATACATCATTAATGGTATATATGCTCAAATCAAATAATTTCTTCTCAAATAATGGTTGGCCTCCGGCCTTTATATTTTTACTATGCCACAAGAAAACTTCTTTAGCTTCATCCTGTTTTTTGGATTTAATTTTGAACAAAAAATGCATATGATTTGTAAACGGGTTTGCTACATGTTTTAATTTGTTCAGTATATACTCTGACAATAATTTTAAAAATCCGGACATATCATTATTACAACATTTCTAAATGTCCAGATTTTTCTTATTTTCGACAATATATTTTTTCTTATCCATGTTGTTTTAGTGCAGTACAAAATGAGAAAAATGAATAATGTACATGCCTTTTTAGAGAACTTACCTTTATTACTTAAATGTATTTTATTACATCGTTTAACGTGCATGTTTATTTTTTAACCAACTGTTCAGATAAGTGGTCAAATACCTTACTTGATTTGTTACAACTGCAATATTCTAGCATTTCTAAAAAAAAACAAATGATGAAGTGATGTTTCAATTAAATTTCTAATGGGAAAAGTGCAATGTACAATCAATGGAGCATGATATGGCTGTTAAGGATTTAAGTCTACTCCTCGTTCCTTTTGACATACAAATCAGCAAATGCGATGTGTGTCCTTTAAAATGAACAGCAGGATTTCACACACACAAAATGAGAACTTGGAGAATATATATTTCAGTGTAATCTAATATTTGGTTAAATTTCAAATACAACTACTTTTTTGAGAAAATGAAATAAACACTTGTGATGCATTCCATAAACATTCTTTAATATAACTTGTTTATATTGAATAAGGGAAATAACTTACGAAGAAAGGATCCAATATCTCGTCAACTGCGCAGCGAATTTCGTCGTTTGGCATAGAGTCCATCATGAAAGGATATGCGATGAGTGCAGACAGGGCAATGGTTGGATTGTTCAATATGTGAGATATACCATCCCCGTGGTCAAAGTTACAGAACGGATTTGTATTGATATTATTGATGTCTGTATTGCACATGTAACAAAAAGCGTTTTTGTATACATTGAAAGCGTTGAGGGTAGTTTGATAATGCATGTAATACATTGTATGGTCAGCACATAATGTTTCTAAGTAAGGATCATCGAATAACCACTCTCCTGTTTGGTTACAGCTGTCAATAGATATATAACATCGGGAGCTTTTGTAAAGTGTAATATCAGCCGGTTCAGACCAAAACATGCAGTCGTTGAAATGTGAAAAAGGCAAAGATGGTCTGTAGTTCAGCCAATTTTCATCTTTGCATCCTCGGATATGTAAGTGCCAAAAGGTATAAGATTGAACGCCATTGCAAATGGCGCAATGCTTATTTTTAAAAAGGTGCCCATCCGAGTCGGCGACTACGATTAAATCTTCGGGATATTGTAATTCATTTCCTTCGCATTTAGCCACCAAATCATATTCTACTGAAGCGATTGGGCAGCGTGCTACCATGTTATACCGCTGAATATCAGTCATTACTTTGGCCTGCTCTTTTGAGATGACGTCATCGTCAGGGTTGACGACTGGCAGAATGCATTCTAATTCACGAGTTGGTTTGTTACTATATCCTGTATCTGGACAACAATTGCCGTAGTCCACACAATCAGGTATACAAGAGCAGGACACGCAGCATGATTCCAGATTTCCAGAATCGTTCTGCCGAAACACTTCTTCTAGCTCTGGCCAAATCCCTCGTGTGCAGTACTCCTGATATGGGCATATCAGAGATAGGTAAGGCTCGAAACCGATCAAGAATGCCAGGGAGATTTGGGTAATGCAACTATAAAGGATGTATCCTTTTTTGGTGGTAAGAAAAAACATATCGTGCTGGTATGAATCCTAAGATAAGTATTAAATTGAGAGATGCTAAAACTAGAAAATAGCGCTTCAACGACTGAACGGGTTATTCAATGTAGGCCAATATTAAATTGAGAACTTTATTCAAGCTTTAAAAATTGAGTCATTGTGTAATACTTTGTAACATAGTTTCAATAAAATAGCACCAACAAAACAAATATTAAATAACAAGTATTTGTACCGACTTTGCTTTAAACTTAAAGGACGATATGTGTTCTGTGCTGATGTTTTCAAACTCATCAAAATGAAGCTGTGTTGTCAGGACTTGAAAGATGTCTGTCATTACGGTTTAACAACAGTCTGAAAATTAATATCAAAATTAAAATTCTAACGTGTTAGAATTATCGCCATCATCAACTTAATTGTGATCCATAATACAGTCTCCAGCAGCAAAACCAGTCATCATCATCGTCATCATCATCATCATCATCATCATCATCATCATCATCATCATCATCATCATCATCATCATCTTCATCGTCAGCATCATCACCATCACCAACAACAACACCATCATCATCACCACCACCACCAACAACAACAACACCATCATCATCACCACAACCACCAACAGGAGCATTATCAACATCATTGTCATCATCATAATCATCAATATCGTCGTCGACGTTGTCGTCGTCACCTTCTTAATCATCATCACTATCAAAATGATCCTCATCATTATTTTAATCAACAATATCAAAACCAGCACTCAAATAATCATCAACAATAAAGCAATAGCAACAATATCGTCAGCTTCACCATTATCATAATAATATTATATAATAAAATTTAATAAAATAAAATAAAATATAATATAATATAATATAATATAATATAATATAATATAATATAATATAATATAATATAATATAATATAATATAATATAATATAAAATAATATAAAATAATAATAACGAAATAATAATAATATGTAGTTATATTATCATGCCTATGCATGTGTTAATATAAGAAAAAATAACAAAATGTCTTTTAAAAGTTAAAAAAATCACAAGATAAACATAATTGTTCGAATTGACGTCACCTACTGATTTTATATATTAAAATGTAATAAATACTTACAATGCCATCCAAAATAATGTCGCGCTTTTATGAATATATTTGACGACACAATAATAATAGAAATATAGAGAGTTGATCTTAGGATACCTTCTAGGAACACTGGTTTCTTGTTGTGAATAACTTGCCTAATAACGTTGAACCTACAGTCTATGTGCAAAGAAATTTGAATATTTCGCCACATTTCTGTATCAGGTGTTGGAAAATAGCGAATGTAAAGGGCTGACGATTTGGTAATTATGTAACTCAGCTCCACATTGAAAGTTTGACAGCTTTTAGACTGGCGGAACTAGAAGTGGTTACGCCCACGGCAGCTTCGAATTCTAACATTACGAGCTGGAGAGAGCATTGTCACCGTGTTTGATCGTCACATGTGCGAGGTTAATAATATTGTGTTTTTTATCCTTCAATCAATCAATCAATTATAACATGTATTATGTTGTGGTTAATTAAGCATAAAACCTTTGCCGCCATTAAGTTGTCATTGGGTTTCTTAACAATTTACCTTTTTTATTGTTTCAATCTTCATGTTTTTATTTCTACTAGGCAGGTAATAGTAACTCCCAACCACTGTGACATACCATATTTGTCAGAAAATATCAACAATAAAAAGCAAATTCTTCACTTTTTAACAATCCTAAAGAAAGAACAATCTGCATTTTAACCAACCAAAGGCGGTTCTAAACCGCAGGGAATTTAACACCAAAGATCGTGGGCGTGGTCGCTAATAATACTCATTACTCAGACAAAAACAATACACCAAGCGTAAAAGATCACCAGATGATGAACTTTTTCGATTATATATTATATTTCCTTTGTTCCGCGGGGCCAAAGAGTCTCAGAGTCTGACACTTATTTTGAAAGTGACAGAGTGAAAGACATACATGATCAATGTCGCATTAACCATCGCAAAACCTTATGTTAGGGTGCCTCGTTCTTGCACCCAATAGAGAAACTATACTACATTTTGGTATATATACTATACCTGCTCATGTCGAATTTCATCTTCAAAAATGTTGTCAACAATTTAATCAACTATTTTTTTCTTGCAAAATGTACGTTTTGTCTAATTTATCAATTATTCCACAATTATTTAGCCATTTTATCATCATATTTCATCGTAGCTATTGCGTAACATTTATTTTTTAATGATTGTAAATGCATGTCAAAAACGAGAAAGTTTTATCAGTTTAGATGATATGTGTAAACAAGAAAGTCTATTTTATGCATTGTGATACTTTTTGCGGATGATATAGTTATTTTAGGGGAGTCTTCTAGTGACTTTCAAGCCAAACTAGATTTACTTTACTATTACTGCTAGACTTGAAGTTCAGAAGTCTATATTTCTAAAACAAAGATTATGGTTTTCAAAAAAGGGGGAACGTCCACGGCAACGAGACGTTTACATATAATTGGATTGATACTGGGGCTGTAGATTCTTTTCCATTTAAGTATTCAAAAAGAACGTTTTTCTAGAAATACCACAGCAAGAGAAGATAGAATCTGCCAGTTTTGTGACACATATGGTATTGATGATGAATTTCATTTTATTTGTACTTGTCCTGCATATCATGCTCTAAGAAGACAATATATTCACAAATGATTTTACAAAAAAATATATGACAAAGTCCTATGAGCAATGCAACATATGCCAAACTCCGAAAAGGCACAGAACAAAGGTATTTCACATGCAAGCCAAGCGAAAAGTAAGAACAAATTAGTGATGAGTCACTTAAAGAAAAGAGCAAACCCGATAGTTACCGCCTCGGAACGGTCAGTCGGCAATATGGACCGACTGGGGTACTTAAACAAGTTTTACAGAGCTCTAATCTCGCACTTCCTTAAATGTCCAAGCGCTGATATTTTCTTTAAGTTATGACGAAAGTATTGACGTCATTAAAAAATAATGTCCACATAGTGTTTAGAAAAGAATATGGTATTATTTCGATTTAAAAAACTACACAAAAATGGTTGACTATATATAAAATTAACTTTCTGAATCATGAGCAAACATGACCAGAGACGAACAAATGGTTGTAGTATGCTGTTCATGTGAAGACGGAATTGAAGAACCAAAGTTCAATGTCCATCAAAGGAAATACAAGTAACAATCCTTATAAGATGAAATAAATGACAACATAGATTACATGCACAGGGAATTTTTTACTGCACAAGTAAAATTGTTGTGATCACGAATAAGAATATATGACATAGACATTGCAACATATACCAAACTCCGAAAAGGCACAGAACAAAGGCATTTCACATGCAAGCCAAGCGAAAAGTAAGAACAAATTAGTGATGAGTCATTTAACGAAAAGAGCAAACCCGACAGTTACCGCCTTAGAACGGTCAGTCGGCAAAAGACCACCATCTGTTTATAAATTGACTAGTCTACTTTGTTCAAATGAGAAGGAAATACTGTATAGTTTATCTCTATTTGTAAAAAAAATCGATTTTGTTAAGAAATAGCCTTCTAACATCATAAACTGAAAGCTTTCTTGCATCACTGAGACCAACGTTTTAAATTGTCTTCACATTTATTGTAAGATGATGTACTCTGGTTAAATCTGAATAAATGTATGTTTTGTTGCAAATTAAATCTTTAATAGTAGGTGTACTGCTAGTTGTTGGCTCTGATTTACTGGAACATCCATACAGGATATGACGCCTGAGACAATCTGACTGAAACAAAATAAAAAAGCAACAGTATCCCTACATGCCTGGGCTTTGGTATACAAATGGCTAAAAAAAGACAAAAACTGTTTTTGCTTCTAAACATATATTTATTCTTTTGTTATTTGTATTTAAAGATTAACATGGTGCACGTTAATGTTAAATGGAAGTTAGTACAAGTGATGTTAGGATTAAAAAGATTCATGCAGATTTATAAAAAAGTGTAAACTTTTTATGATAAAAGAAACCTAATACTTTGTTTGTTTAAGTGAAATACACCATTTCTATTGGGTAAATGTGCATGCAGACAAATAAATTGTAGCCATCTGATTTTCCACTGTATTTGAAGGTATAAAGTCGTTTAAAATAACTGATCAACAGTATCGGTTCAGATATATATTGTTACATTGACGTCTGTCACGCTGTCCAGTTAGATAACCTTTATTGTTATAATGATCTAAACATTTATATTTAAAAATTAAAACCTATAATTATAAAAAGGATACAACAATAAAATTACAAGCTTAGTAGAAAAAGGTACTTAAATAATGAAAACTGCATAGATCCAAGCACTTTGTAATAACGTAAAATGAACTACAATACAATGCAATGCTATTTTAAAATATAGGATCCATGAAAATTAGCATGTTTTCAGCAGAAAGATTGTATCAATAGTTAAAAGAGAGGAGCACTTTTAAAATTTCAACGGTAAGCAAATAAAAGTAAAACACTGTCAAACGCTTGTACATGGGGCGTTTGCAATTATATACATGTATTAAGAAAATATTAAACGTGCATGATTTAATAGAACATGACTTATGTAAACAGAAAGAATTTTGGCACAAAACCATTATGGCAGCGATATCTTTGCAATGTGTAATTTTACAAAAGAGCGACGTTTTTTAATATAAACAAGTATATAAGATAATTTCTTTGTGAAATATAAATATTACAAAGTACTGCAATTTTTGTTATAATAATCAACATGATTTATTGGATAATAATATTCGTATGTTGGCTATCTAGACTGAAATATTTATTGCATTAATAAATTTTATTATCATCTGTCATTTTAGTCTTCATTTCAATCGCTCATTCATACTTAAGTATTGTTGCAAATGGTCACAAAACATTAACACTTCAAAAATCTTATTCAAAAGAGTAACCACTTTCACAAAAATGTAAACATTTATATAAAATAAAACTTAACAATAACAAGAGAAACAAGTATAAAACAGTGTGCATAATAAATATGTTTAGCAAAATAACAGCCAAGCGAATAAATCATATGGTCGTTCAGGACACCCTTAATAGATATATTATATGATGATATATCATGTAATATTATCATGCAATGTGCATGGTTTAAAGAAACTACAATATATAACAAACTCTCTGTTTTCACCTCTTGGTGTTGGTATGAAACATGTGCATCATGACAATTTTCTTTCATTAAAACAGGAATAAAAATATAAAACGTTTAGTGAGAGCAACACTTACATATAGTTGTGTTGTCTACATAGTGATTACCGTATTTTCAGGATTACAGGTCGAGATTTTGTTCCGTATGAATTCATAAAGGAAAACTTCCACAACGAAATTTTGTTTTTATTCAATTATTCATTAAAACAAACAACTGAAAAATGGAAACGACAAAACATGCATTGCAGTATTACTACATGCCAGCGAAATAAATAAAAATAAGTATAAGTTCCAGGAATAGAAGCAGGAGAATACACAAATAAATAAATTTCTGCTCGAATAAAAAATTGACATGTGTGTATTATAAAACCGTAGCTAGTAAATTTTATTCTACAAAGAAAAGTTGCACAATTTGGTTAAATTTAAATTTGACGAAAATTGAGAAATGAATCAATAATTCAAAGTTGCCAAGAAAGACGTTCGAGAAAATATACCAGATTCAAACGTGTCCATCAAATATATATATAATTAAAGTCTTAAAAGCAAAATGAATCAAATTTATTATCATTAAGTCTGAATGTGAACCAATGCATATAAAAGGTGGATATAAATTACATAACAATTGTATTAAATAAGACAATTAAACAAACTTTTTCTTCGAGAAAGCTCTGCGTCAATCTTTATGTTACAATAAAACAAATTAGTAAAGGTAATTACTAATATAATAACAATCAACCCACACAAATAATAACAAGGAGTTATATACGTAACCGTAAAAAATATAACGACAAATCTATTAGTTTCGAAAAAAGATAGTGCCACAATCACAGGTATGTACGTTTTTGTAAACAATATTGTTCTTGTATTCAGAATCAGACAATTATTGAGAAGATAATTGTTTGGTCTTTCACAAATTCCCAACACATTTTTAAGCTTATTATAAGAGTTACACAGAACATCATCCATACGCTAAATAATCGATCCTTCGATAGTTGTATATATTACCTCCAGTATTTTTGTATATACGACGTCGAGACAGGTTCACTGATGTAACTTTATACTGTCAAATATTAGTACATTTGGGATCGCAATTAAGGATTTAGCAACAAAATAAGTCAAAATTTTGTATAAAAATACATAGGAAGCATCCGTATCGTTAACAATTAAATATCTTGATCAGTTCCAAATCAAACGTGTTTCGCCTAATCAGAAAAAGCAAATTCATTAAAGTTGCTCGCAAGAGAATGAGTGACAATTTAAATGTAACTTCCACGGTTAAAATACACGGCCCTGATTCAGTAGACACTTGAATGGACAGTTCTGATGAAAACACGTTTACATTATATGTTGGGCCATGAACTGATACATGAAGGTTGCAATTAAGCTTCTCAATTTCAAAGTAGCCTGTGAGCAGTTAGCGGCAAAAACTGAGGATTCCGAACAATGCATTAACCTCTTTTCCACGTATCTTGTCCAGAAATGTTTACCAAGAAAAAGCTTAATCTGTATACTATTATTACACATGTCATCAAACTAAGGGGCTTTGACCATAGTGACCACGTATTAGTCATACTAGTTTTTTATGTCAATGTCCAAGGCGTTGTATTAGAAAATTCAGCTATTGTAAGATTTAACAGTGTATGCGACTTTCATAAGATTGTATGATACAAGGAGAGGAGTGCATTTACAATGTATAGCTTGTTCAACTTATTATTTTGTAAGCAAAATGTGTTCAAATATGTGTTAAAATACTTTCATATATTCTTTAAAATTCGGTATATAGTGTATAAAACTGCAGTTTTACATTTCAACTCTTTGAATATAATTATCACAAGTGTTGCAAGATAAAATGAGATTCTATATGTTTCTCTTTACACGCGAACATATATTTTTACCTTTTCGCGCTGTCCAAATCTTTTCTGATTTTACAATATCAAAATAGTATTTTGAAACATGAAGTTTTAATTTTTTTGCCAATCATTTTGAAGAAAACTTTTAACTTATGACGCTTCTGTTCAATTATAAAAAGTAGAGTATACTCGCTATCCTCAGACCAATGGTGCCACAGCCTGAAACAGAATAGGAGTTCCCAATATGAGACACATCATAGCCATAGATCTGTATGTGATGGAAACAAACATTGGATGCAAAATCAAAGATGTAATGTAATCGCAAAGAAATCGGCCTTAAGCAATGACACGATGAGACTTACATATAATGTACATGGTGGGGCTGCAAGTTTTCAAAAGGCCATTGATAAGGTTGGAGAATAGGCTGTAGGTGTTAAAGGGGTATAGATGAAGCGAAAATATAGGCTGAAAGTGTTTATCGACCATGGAAAAGACAATAATTTAGTCTGCAAGTGTTAAAAGTTCGTAGATGAGGCGAAAATATAGGCTGAAAGTGTTTATCGACCATGGAAGAGAAAATAATTTAGTGTGCATGTGTTGAAAGTTCGTAGATGAGGCGAAAATATAGGCAACACTTGTTACCTAACCATAGAAAATAAGAGCCTATAAATGTTGGAAAACAAGCTTATTAAGAATACGTAAATATAGACTGAAAGTTCATTAAAATACGGTAAAATATTCTCCAAGTGATGAAAGTTCAACTAGAATACGGTAATACAATGTTTAGTGCAACTGCTACAGATTCATTAAAACACGAAAATATAGGCTGCAAGTTGTTGTTGAAAGTTCATGAGAATGTTGTAATTTAGGCTTCATGTGTTGAAAGTTCATTGATAATAAGGGAAAATAGGCTGTCAGTGTTGAATGTTAATTGAGAATACGGGTATATGGGCTGCAAGTGTTGAAAGCTCATTGATAATAAGGGAAAATAGGCTGTCAGTGTTGAAAGTTAATTGAGAATACGGGTATATGGGCTGCAGGTGTTGAAAGTTTATTGAGAATACGGGAATATGGGCTGCAAGTGTTGAAAGTTCATTGATAATACGGGTATATGGGCTGCAAGAGTTAAACGTTCATTGAGAATACGGGAATATGGGCTGCAAGTGTTGAAAGTTTATTGAGAATACGAGAAGATGGGCTGATAGTGTTGAAAGTTCATTGAGAATACGGGAATATGGGCTGCAAGTGTTGAAAGTTTATTGAGAATACGGATATATGGGCTGCAAGTGTTGAAAGCTCATTGATAATAAGGGAAAATAGGCTGTCAGTGTTGAACGTTCGTTGAGAATACGGGTATATGGGCTGCAAGTGTTGAAAGTTCATTGAGAATACGGGATGATGGGCTGCAAGTGTTGAAAGTTCATTAAGAAAACTGTATATAGCCTGCAAGTTTGAAGTTTCATTACAAATATGTTTATCTACAGAGCAGGAACATGGGCTGCAAATTTTGAAAGTTCATTTTTAAAACAGGAACTTCGATCCCTAATGTTGAACGTTTATTATCCGAGTAAGAACACGGACTTCAACGGCTGAAACTTTATTTTTACAGCAGAGGTATGACCTGCAAGTTTATTAATGAAACAGGAACATGGACTATAACTGTTGAAATTCCATGTATAGCACAGAGACGTGCTGACAGTATTTATACAACATAAACATGTGCCAGAAGTGTTGAAATTTCATTGAGAGTTGGAGCATGGACTGCAAGTGTTAAAAGGTCATTCGTAGAGCAGAAACATGGACTGCAAGTGTTAAAAGGTCATTCGTAGAGCAGGAACATGAACTGCAAGTGTATAAAAGCTCATTTATAAAGCAGGAGCATGGACCCCAAATGTTAAAAGTTCATTTAAAGAGCTGCATGTGTTAAAATTGAATTTATAAAGCAGTAACTTGGGCCACACATGTTTATTTATAAAGAAGGAACGTCGACTGCACATGTTGATAGTTCATTTATTGGTCAAGGATTTGAGATTAATATGTTGAAAGTATATATACAAGGCAGAAACGCAGGCTAGGACTCTTTTGAGTTCCTAAACAAGGAAGGAGAACACAGGTTGCAAGTGTGTAACGTTTAATTAAAAGCAGGCACAATAGCTGTTATTAGATGTAAAGTTATTTGATGTAAACTTAAACCAAATTTTGATGGATGTCTAAACGCGTGCATCTTTTAAAAACTGGGTCAGAACGGACATGTTCGGGGAATGGTGGAAGGTAATAAAACGACAGTCAAAACTATATAGTACAAAATTAAGACCCTGCGCACGCAAGAATAAAGGAAACAGAGTCGTGTATAAGTAAGGAAGCAGATGCTACACTTAAAAATACAACCGCTCCAACTAGAGAGAAGAAAACATCGACTAGAAACACAGTGAAGTTGTGAACGACTACATAGATCTTGCAATATCAAAAATAAGTGGGATAACATAGGCAGCAATGATACAAGAGAGAACTGAAGCATGACGACAAAATCCTACTTCAAGGCATTTACAGAAGAAGATGTAAGTGTTAGAATTACATAAAATCGACTCCAAATAGTGCTAACACTTTTATTATTGCTAATGAATACTCAGAGTCTTTTTACATTAAATTATATAAGGTAAAAATCGGCACCGACCAATGACTTCGGAAAACCCGAGCTTGAATAACCGGGGTTCAATTGTACTTACGTTCTTCGATGCTGCCGCGGATTTCACACATATAATGATGATAGTCACAGAGCCGCAGATCACTACCGCACCACCCGCTATGGGTCCAGCCATCCAAGCTAAAATTACCAAATTAATCGTTAACCAAGCGATCCATTATCTATTATTTATTTATGATTTAAAGCTTAAATGGCGGTATCCGAAAGTTTGGACAAAAATATTTTCATTAAACATCTTAGTGATTACCATTGTTATCTTAACAGATCTCGCATAATATTGTTTATTAATGCCCTACACCTTCTGAAAAGTTAACCATAATGCCACAATCGTCATTACAAAAATGTATATCCTATCTGAGCCACGCTGCACAGTTTTAAACCAAGAAAACTATTTGACCATTAATGTTCTAGTTCATCCACTGTGACGCCGATGTCTATTTTTAGTAGGAATCCCGATTGTTCTTATTTACAGACATTGTTACATAGATAAGATATAAGCAAACTGTCGGATACCACTTTTCAGTCGACGTTTGCGCTAGCACTTAACCCTAATAGCATTTGTAAAACAACTTACACAATCTTTCATCCGACTTCATATGAATAGGAGTGAAAACATATAAGTCATTTTAGTTATGTATGACAGTGTTATAAAGCATTCATAGTTTGCAGCATTGTAGTATATGTATAAACATTGCTCTTAAACGGTGGCACGTCTTAAAATGGTAGTTTTAACAAAGATGAAACTGTATAAGCGACGATATATATTATAATTTAACACATTTTTCTCGGACTAAAATTTGAGTTCATACAGACTTCTGCGACTAAATCGTCAATATCTATGTTGATTTTTCTGTCAAGGAAATGTTATCAAACAGCACTCACTTTCAAACACAGGGTGTCCCGTTGCATCTCCATCACCTACGCCAACTCCAGGATTCGTCTGAGTCGTAGCTGTGACACCTGTGACCGCTGGAGACGATGTTGAAGCTGTAACTGCCGGCGTGGATGTTTGAGTAGGGCTAGCTGTGGTTGTAGCGGCTGTGGTTGGACTAGCTGTGGTTGTAGCGGCTGTGGTTGGACTAGCTGTGGTTGTAGCGGCTGTGGTTGGACTAGCTGTGGTTGTAGCGGCTGTGGTTGGACTGGCTGCGGTTGTAGCGGCTGTGGTTGGACTAGCTGTGGTTGTAGCGGCTGTGGTTGGACTGGCTGTGGTTGAGCTGGCTGTGGTTGAAGCAGCTGTGATTGTGTCGGTTGTGCTTGTAGCGGCTGGGGTTAGACTGGCTGTGGTTGGACTTGCTGTGGTTGAACTAGCTGAAGTTGTTGTCAGAGTTGTTGTTTGTGTTGGTGGCGTGGTTGTTGTTGTAGGCGTTGTTGATGTGGTTATGGTTGCTGTGGTTGTAGTCGTATCTGTGACACCTGTGACCGCTGGAGACGATGTGGAAGCTGTTACTGCCGACGTGGACGTTGGGGTTGGACTGGCTGTGGTTGAATCGGCTGAGGTTGGACTGGCTGCGGTTGGACTGGCTGCTGTTGTAGCGGCTGTGGTTGAACCAGCTGTGGTTGGACTACCTGTAGTTGTTGTCAGAGTTGTTATTAGTAGTGGTGGCGTGGTTGCTGTTATAGGTGTTGTTGATGGGGTTATGGTTGTTGTGGTTGTAGTCGTCGTTGTCGTTGCACAAGTCGCACAGCAATAGGTGTTTCTTGTGGTTGCATCATAGTAAGGGCAGTTTACTGCGGCGCATCCTGGAGCCCTGTCTCCATATTCACATCCTGTTTTAACAGTGAATTTCCAACTAAGTCACACAAAAATGTGATTACTAAAAACAAAAACAAAACAAAACAAAGTCTCAAGACTTAAAAACACTTTTTGATATATATATTTTAATCCACTACAAACAAAACCTACTTATCCAGAGACATGTTCTCTAAATGTATTAAATGTCTATGATGGTGCCTTTACTGTTTAAGTATGATGTTAACACCATCGATAGAACGCCTAGTCTTGTTATCCAGACACGTGTCAGACGATATTTGAGACTTTCAGTGAAAAGCGATGGATTGAATCATGACAGATTTACAAACAGCCCGTGTGTCTTGTGTGTGACTTAATCTGAGAAGACAAACGGCTCTTTACAGGAAGGAACGTTCTTCCTCCCAGGTGGACTCGTCCATATACTGCCACCCTGAACAAAAGCAAATGTCCGTTTTCGCAAGGCGAGATTAAAGGTTACTATAGTTGTTTTTCTTTACATTTATTCGTTTAAAAGCTAATCACATTATAAAATTAAAGCGCTGTTTGGGCGGTGTATGTTTAACCATTTGTTAGCGATTAAATGTTTGTAAATAATTTTCATAATTGCATGGGTGGGTCCCTTGGTAAATCATAAATACAACGCATTAGAAAGCAGACAAGTACTCAGGTGCAAAAACATTTCTTCTCAAAATATAGATAATAAACTGGGAGAAAATTTAAAAAAAAAACGTCAATAACATCCGATAATATAAAATCATTTATTAAATAAACTCTACTTTCTATATGATTGCATATATTGTTCTTAAATGCCTCCGGATGCAATCAAACAAGAGTGAGTTTAAAATTAGCTTCCAAATATTTATTTTGTCAAGACTACGCCCCTGGGATCTGAATCTCAAATTCCCGAGTACGCCATTCTTTCCGAACGCTTGCGGTAACTTTAGACTGAGAAACTGGAATTTTACGAATGCCCTCTGTTATACATAAGGTGATACAGAGCCGAAACAGGCTATGAGACTTAATAGATAATACATAGTGGAATCCTCGTTCTACGTCACTGAGAGATATTCCTGTACGGCATTGTTTATTCACAAACCTGCATTTTATGTATATCTGCATTACACGCATTGTAATCACGTAACTATCTAGTTTTAACAGTTTGCAATATAAATGTTAAAATGTAATCTTGTCTTGGCACAATTTACGCGTCTAGTCTCTCCGACAGGCAAGACGACTGACCACAAGCAGTAAAGGTCATGCAGGGTGAATCTTTCGTGCTTCACAAATTCAGCTATCTCATAACTCCTGAATGGTGTCGCTAGTGACAGCGCCCATTATATTCTCATTTTAATTGGTAGTTTTGGTTTAAACTCGTGAGTGTGCTTGAATACATGCGCATTCGTTAAAGCCTTACCTGGTATACCAATATAGTACATTCCACAGGTGACGCAACACATGTCTGGCCAACTTGTCTGATAACAGTAATGGGTGTTCGATGGGACAACCTGACTGCATGTGCTACCGTTATAAACAGGCGCTATCTCGTCACCAAATGGGCACGTGGCTGTGAAAATGTGTAAACATTACAAGTTTATGTAATAAATGTTGTTTATTATCTTAATAAAACATTAAAATTAAGCACAAAGCATCCTAATTGTATGGGCTGTTGTTGGTGGTGGTGGTAGTGGTAGGGTGTTCTTTTATTGTTGTTGTTGTTTTTGTTGTTTTGCTGTTTTGTTGTTGTTTTAACACTATTTTCGTATTATATCTCCAACAGAAACTAGATTGTATGTGCAAACAAACCGGTGGTTGTTGTTGGTTTTTGTTTTTGTTGTTTTCAAAATTAATTCTATTATAGAGTGTCGAAACAATGCAATAGTATCAGATTTAACCAGTATGCAGAAATGATCTAAACTAAAATATTTTCTAATGAACTTAAAAATCTTTTTTAAAAAAGGCCTTAATAACGTTGTTCTGAGTCTGATTTTGTTTAGACTGTTTTTGTTTTGAGTGATTTTGTTTTTCAGTCTCGTACGGTAGTCATATTGGGTCAAAATTAATTTTAGCGTCAGTCTATTAATAATCAGGTCATCAAGACTTTGTGTTGACCGAAGCAGAAGTCTTAGATCTAAATGTCTATGTTTAAACACTTTAAATGAACAGAGCATTGACAATTAAAATGCGAACCTTTAAAAAAAGGATACATATTATAGGTACGATTTGATTGACAATTGTGAATGCGCCATTGTAAAATAAAAACGTTCTCGCTACTTTTTATATCAATCAACCAAGATGTTTATTACTACCAACATTTAGCGACACAAAAGTTTATTTACGGGAAAGATCCGGCGCTGATGTTGACGGGACACAACTACCCGAAATGCACCATTTGCCTGAACCACAAGGGGTGTTGTTTGGTGGTGAAATGCCCGTACACATGTCTGGCTCCGTTACAGAATGGCAGTACAGTGTGGAACAAACGGTACTGTAGTTCGAGTAGTGAAAGTACTGAAGAAGTAAACAAAATATATTCCTTAGTGGTAAACCTTTGAAAAGGTTAGGCACTGGATGCCCAGTTAACTACGCCAATACACAATTTCCAGACTTGAAGCTCTGAAAAGGTCTTACTAGCGTAAAATAAGGAAACAACACATTAATAATAATTAATAAGATATTCGAGAATGTGCATGTACCAAATGCATCGCCCATTAAATTCCCTATTTTAAAAATGAAAGAAATGATTTAGTTATTTCTCTTGTGTGATGGCATTTTCATATACGTTACATAAGAAATATAAAAAATAATTAATTTGCATATTTTTTGGAAAAGCGCTCAAGCTTTTTAATATTTTTCTCTCAACTAATAAAACTCCATTTCATGCGCATGTATCAGTCTTAAGTTATTGTCAAAAGCTTTAAAAATGGAAAAGTCTTAAGTTTTCTGCAGTAACTTTATACCAAATACCTACCCACAAGAGAGGTAAGAGTGTCTTTTTAATTATTAGAGTAAAGTCCCTTTACATACAAAAAGCGGGGATACATTAAAGAATTTACTACGAGCTTCTACAACTCAATATCACGTGACACAGAACATTCTATCAATAAATGATATATCAGTGATGTAAGCAGTAACTTAAAATGAGACCGTCACAAAGTCACGATGCAAGAATGTTATGTAACACTTTAATAGCTTCCTGTGCGTACATTGGAATATTCAACTGTCTGTTTGTGTTTTGGTCGTATGGACGCTAGATCGTGACCAGCGTGTGCAAATATGTAAATTTTACCACGAAACGCTGAGGACGACTTGCATTCTGTGACAAATTTAACCAGAATGGACTTGATTAGTTTAAACGACAATGAACTAAGCATATGCAATATAAATAACAAATTAAAGATGAATTGAACAATATAATTTGGAGTTAATACTTACTCTACATGCTGACGATGCTGCATTGTACATTGAGGCACATAGATTATCTAAGGCAGAACTATGTGGACCTGAAACATAGTTATATAGACATAATGGCGAAATATATATAAACTATTACAAAAAAAATGCACATAGTAATTCACATAAAATCAGAGGCTACAGGAATATTATGGCAATATTTACATATTGTGTGTATGTAAAATACATGGGAACATAATACCTTCTTCCTTGTTACATATTTCATCACAAACGTAATGTAATGTAATGTTAAACGACAAATGGTACAAATAACTAATGCTAATACTGAATGGTGATAGGTTTTTTTTAAGAAATTAATTATATACATGTATATATGGTATATATATACATCTCTTGAACCCATATACGTAAGCATGTTGATATGACAATACACCTAAGAAACTGCACAACGAACTTATGTACATACTTTCAAAATCTTGCGTCGATTATACCTATATATATTATTTTATACATTGTTAATACATCGCAACAATGGTCAATGGCGATATCCACCTAATTAAGTAAAAGAAGGCAACTGTCTGGGTAACACTACCGGCCCACTGCAGGTCGGCTTGAGGACTTTTCACATTAAGTGCTTCGTCCCGACCAAGACTCAAACCCATGCAGTGAGAGGCAAAGGAGTCCTCACAGTTTCTGTGACTCGACCAATACCAAGGCGTTGAATTACACAGTGTCTATTTAGTACAATATGCATCATCCCATTTACATTTACCTTGTTTGCGTTTGTCCACAGGTAGATTAAATTTAAATATCTATGGAATTTTTTATAGGACCTTTTCTTATTTACCTATTATAGATTGTGTTTTCGTCATTTATAACCGTTATTATTTGCAAATATTATTGATGTTAAATAATAATAGAAAATATTTTACTTGAACCAGTTCCATTGCTAGTTGTTGTTGGACCGGGTGATGCAGTAGAAACGACTGACGTGGTCGATGTACTAGTTGACCCAGGTTGTGATGTAGTAGTTGCTGCTGATGTCATCGAGGGCGTCGTTGTGTAGTTATTTCCGGTAGCGCTGGTGGTGGTAAGGCCTGTGACCGCTGTAGACGATGTTGAATCTGTAACTGCCGGCGTGGATGTTTGAGTTGGGCTAGCTGTGGTTGTAGCGGCTGTGGTTGGACTGGCTATGGTTGTAGCGGCTGTGGTTGGACTGGCTGTGGTTGAGCTGGCTGTGGTTGAAGCAGCTGTGATTGTGTCGGTTGTGCTTGTAGCGGCTGGGGTTAGACTGGCTGTGGTTGTACTTGCTGTGGTTGAACTAGCTGAAGTTGTTGTCAGAGTTGTTATTAGTAGTGGTGGCGTGGTTGCTGTTATAGGTGTTGTTGATGGGGTTATGGTTGTTGTGGTTGTAGTCGTCGTTGTCGTTGCACAAGTCGCACAGCAATAGGTGTTTCTTGTGGTTGCATCATAGTAAGGGCAGTTTACTGCGGCGCATCCTGGAGCCCTGTCTCCATATTCACATCCTGTTTTAACAGTGATTTTCCAACTAAGTCACACAAAAATGTGATTACTAAAAACAAAAACAAAACAAAACAAAGTCTCAAGACTTAAAAACACTTTTTGATATATATATTTTAATCGACTACAAACAAAACCTACTTATCCAGAGACATGTTCTCTAAATGTATTAAATGTTTATGATGTTGCCTTTACTGTTCAAGCATGATATTAACACCATCGATAGAACGCATAGTCTTGTTATCCGGACACGTGTCAGACGATATTTGAGACTTTCAGTGAAAAGCGATGGATTGAATCATGACAGATTTACAAACAGCCCGTGTGTCTTGTGTGTGACTTAATCTGAGAAGACAAACGGCTCTTTACAGGAAGGAACGTTCTTCCTCCCAGGTGGGCTCGTCCATATACTGCCACCCTGAACAAAAGCAAATGTCCGTTTTCGCAAGGCGAGATTAAAGGTTACTATAGTTGTTTTTCTTTATTCGTTTAAAAGCTAATCACATTATAAAATTAAAGCGCTGTTTGGGCGGTGTATGTTTAACCATTTGTTAGCGATTAAATGTTTGTAAATAATTTTCATAATTGCATGGGTGGGTCCCTTGGTAAATCATAAATACAACGCATTAGAAAGCAGACAAGTACTCAGGTGCAAAAACATTTCTTCTCAAAATATAGATAATAAACTGGGAGAAAATTTTTAAAAAAAAACGTCAATAACATCCGATAATATAAAATCATTCATTAAATAAACTCTACTTTCTATATGATTGCATTAATTGTTCTTAAATGCCTCCGGATGCAATCAAACAAGAGTGAGTTTAAAATTAGCTTCCAAATATTTATTTTGTCAAGACTACGCCCCTGGGATCTGAATCTCAAATTCCCGAGTACGCCATTCTTTCCGAACGCTTGCGGTAACTTTAGACTGAGAAACTGGAATTTTACGAATGACCTCTGTTATACATAAGGTGATACAGAGCCGAAACAGGCTATGAGACTTAATAGATAATACATAGTGGAATCCTCGTTCTACGTCACTGAGAGATATTCCTGTACGGCATTGTTTATTCACAAACCTGCATTTTATGTATATCTGCATTACACGCATTGTAATCACGTAACTATCTAGTTTTAACAGTTTGCAATATAAATGTTAAAATGTAATCTTGTCTTGGCACAATTTACGCGTCTAGTCTCTCCGACAGGCAGGACGACTGACCACAAGCAGTTAAGGTCATGCAGGGTGAATCTTTCGTGCTTCACAAATTCAGCTATCTCATAACTCCTGAATGGTGTCGCTAGTGACAGCGCCCATTATATTCTCATTTTAATTGGTAGTTTTGGTTTAAACTCGTGAGTGTGCTTGGATACATGCGCATTCGTTAAAGCCTTACCTGGTATACCAATATAGTACATTCCACAGGTGACGCAACACATGTCTGGCCAACTTGTCTGATAACAGTAATGGGTGTTCGATGGGACAACCTGACTGCATGTGCTACCGTTATAAACAGGCGCTATCTCGTCACCAAATGGGCACGTGGCTGTGAAAATGTGTAAACATTACAAGTTTATGTGATAAATGTTGTTTATTATCTTAATAAAACATTAAAATTAAGCATAAAGTATCCTAATTGTATGGGCTGTTGTTGGTGGTGTTGGTAGTGGTAGGGTGTTCTTTTATTGTTGTTGTTGTTTTTGTTGTTTTGCTGTTTTGTTGTTGTTTTAACGCTATTTTCGTATTATATCTCCAACAGAAACTAGATTGTATGTGCAAACAAACCGGTGGTTATTGTTGGTTTTTGTTTTTGTTGTTTTCAAAATTAATTCTATTATAGAGTGTCGAAACAATGCAATAGTATCAGATTTAACCAGTATGCAGAAATGATCTAAACTAAAATATTTTCTAATGAACTTAAAAATCTTTTTTAAAAAAGGCCTTAATAACGTTGTTCTGAGTCTGATTTTGTTTAGACTGTTTTTGTTTTGAGTGATTTTGTTTTTCAGTCTCGTACGGTAGTCATATTGGGTCAAAATTAATTTTAGCGTCAATCTATTAATAATCAGGTCATCAAGACTTTGTGTTGACCGAAGCAGAAGTCTTAGATCTAAATGTCTATGTTTAAACACTTTAAATGAACAGAGCATTGACAATTAAAATGCGAACCTTTAAAAAAGGATACATATTATAGGTACGATTTGATTGACAATTGTGAATGCGCCATTGTAAAATAAAAAACGTTCTCGCTACTTTTTATATCAATCAACCAAGATGTTTATTACTACCAACATTTAGCGACACAAAAGTTTATTTACGGGAAAGATCCGGCGCTGATGTTGACGGGACACAACTACCCGAAATGCACCATTTGCCTGAACCACAAGGGGTGTTGTTTGGTGGTGAAATGCCCGTACACATGTCTGGCTCCGTTACAGAATGGCAGTACAGTGTGGAACAAACGGTACTGTAGTTCGAGTAGTGAAAGTACTGAAGAAGTAAACAAAATATATTCCTTAATGGTAAACCTTTAAAAAGGTTAGGCGCTGGATGCCCAGTTAACTACGCCAATACACAATTTCCGGACTTGAAGCTCTGAAAAGGTCTTACTAGCGTAAAATAAGGAAACAACACATTAATAATAATTAATAAGATATTCGAGAATGTACATGTACCAAATGCATCGCCCATTAAATTCCCTATTTTAAACATGAATGAAATGATTTAGTTATTTCTCTTGTGTGATGGCATTTTCATATACGTTACATAAGAAATATAAAAAAAAATTAATTTGCATATTTTTTGGAAAAGCGCTCAAGCTTTTTAATATTTTTCTCTCAACTAATAAAACTCCATTTCATGCGCATGTATCAGTCTTAAGTTATGGTCAAAAGCTTTAAAAATGGAAAAGTCTTAATTTTTCTGCAGTAACTTTATACCAAATACCTACCCACAAGGGAGGTAAGGGTGTATTTTTAATTATTAGAGTAAAGTCCCTTTACATACAAAAAGCGGGGATACATTAAAGAATTTACTACGAGCTTCTACAAATCAATATCACGTGACACAGAACATTCTATCAATAAATGATATATCAGTGATGTAAGCAGTAACTTAAAATGAGACCGTCACAAAGTCACGATGCAAGAATGTTATGTAACACTTTAATAGCTTCCTGTGCGTACATTGGAATATTCAACTGTCTGTTTGTGTTTTGGTCGTATGGACGCTAGATCGTGACCAGCGTGTGCAAATATGTAAATTTTACCACGAAACGCTGAGGACGACTTGCATTCTGTGACAAATTTAACCAGAATGGAGTTGATTAGTTTAAACGACAATGAACTAAGCAAATGCAATATAAATAACAAATTAAAGATGAATTGAACAATATAATTTGGAGTTAATACTTACTCTACATGCTGACGATGCTGCATTGTACATTGAGGCACATAGATTATCTAAGGCAGAACTATGTGGACCTGAAACATAGTTATATAGACATAATGGCGAAATATATATAAACTATTACAAAAAAAATGCACATAGTAATTCACATAAAATCAGAGGCTACAGGAATATTATGGCAATATTTACATATTGTGTGTATGTAAAATACATGGGAACATAATACCTTCTTCCTTGTTACATATTTCATCACAAACGTAATGTAATGTAATGTTAAACGACAAATGGTACAAATAACTAATGCTAATACTGAATGGTGATAGGGTTTTTTTTAAGAAATTAATTATATACATGTATATATGGTATATATATACATCTCTTGAACCCATATACGTAAGCATGTTGATATGACAATACACCTAAGAAACTGCACAACAAACTTATGTACATACTTTCAAAGTCTTGCGTCGATTATACCTATATATATTATTTTATACATTGTTAATACATCGCAACAATGGTCAATGGCGATATCCACCTAATTAAGTAAAAGAAGGCAACTGTCTGGGTAACACTACCGGCCCACTGCAGGTCGGCTTGAGGACTTTTCACATTAAGTGATTCGTCCCGACCAAGACTCAAACCCATGCAGTGAGAGGCAAAGGAGTCCTCACAGTTTCTGTGACTCGACCAATACCAAGGCGTTGAATTACACAGTGTCTATTTAGTACAATATGTATCATCCCATTTACATTTACCTTGTTTGCCTTTGTCCACAGGTAGATTAAATTTAAATATCTGTGGAATTTTTTATAGAACCTTTTCTTATTTACCTATTATAGATTGTGTGTTCGTCATTTATAACCGTTATTATTTGCAAATATTATTGATGTTAAATAATAATAGAAAATATTTTACTTGAACCAGTTCCATTGCTAGTTGTTGTTGGACCGGGTGATGCAGTAGAAACGACTGACGTGGTCGATGTACTAGTTGACCCAGGCTGTGATGTAGTAGTTGCTGCTGATGTCATCGAGGGCGTCGTTGTGTAGTTATTTCCGGTAGCGCTGGTGGTGGTAAGGCCTGTGACCGCTGGAGACGATGTTGAATCTGTAACTGCCGGCGTGGATGTTTGAGTTGGGCTAGCTGTGGTTGTAGCGGCTGTGGTTGGACTGGCTGCGGTTGTAGCGGCTATGGTTGGACTGGCTATGGTTGTAGCGGCTGTGGTTGGATTGGCTGTGGTTGAGCTGGCTGTGGTTGAAGCAGCTGTGATTGTGTCGGTTGTGCTTGTAGCGGCTGGGGTTAGACTGGCTGTGGTTGTACTTGCTGTGGTTGAACTAGCTGAAGTTGTTGTCAGAGTTGTTATTAGTAGTGGTGGCGTGGTTGCTGTTATAGGTGTTGTTGATGGGGTTATGGTTGTTGTGGTTGTAGTCGTCGTTGTCGTTGCACAAGTCGCACAGCAATAGGTGTTTCTTGTGGTTGCATCATAGTAAGGGCAGTTAACTGCGGCGCATCCTGGAGCCCTGTCTCCATATTCACATCCTGTTTTAACAGTGAATTTCCAACTAAGTTACACAAAAATGTGATTACTAAAAACAAAAACAAAACAAAACAAAGTCTCAAGACTTAAAAACACTTTTTGATATATATATTTTAATCGACTACAAACAAAACCTACTTATCCAGAGACATGTTCTCTAAATATATTAAATGTTTATGATGTTGCCTTTACTGTTCAAGCATGATATTAACACCATCGATAGAACGCCTAGTCTTGTTATCCGGACACGTGTCAGACGATATTTGAGACTTTCAGTGAAAAGCGATGGATTGAATCATGACAGATTTACAAACAGCCCGTGTGTCTTGTGTGTGACTTAATCTGAGAAGACAAACGGCTCTTTACAGGAAGGAACGTTCTTCCTCCCAGGTGGACTCGTCCATATACTGCCACCCTGAACAAAAGCAAATGTCCGTTTTCGCAAGGCGAGATTAAAGGTTACTATAGTTGTTTTTCTTTACATTTATTCGTTTAAAAGCTAATCACATTATAAAATTAAAGCGCTGTTTGGGCGGTGTATGTTTAACCATTTGTTAGCGATTAAATGTTTGTAAATAATTTTCATAATTGCATGGTTGGGTCCCTTGGTAAATCATAAATACAACGCATTAGAAAGCAGACAAGTACTCAGGTGCAAAAACATTTCTTCTCAAAATATAGATAATAAACTGGGAGAAAATTTTTAAAAAAAAACGTCAATAACATCCGATAATATAAAATCATTCATTAAATAAACTCTACTTTCTATATGATTGCATTAATTGTTCTTAAATGCCTCCGGATGCAATCAAACAAGAGTGAGTTTAAAATTAGCTTCCAAATATTTATTTTGTCAAGACTACGCCCCTGGGATCTGAATCTCAAATTCCCGAGTACGCCATTCTTTCCGAACGCTTGCGGTAACTTTAGACTGAGAAACTGGAATTTTACGAATGACCTCTGTTATACATAAGGTGATACAGAGCCGAAACAGGCTATGAGACTTAATAGATAATACATAGTGGAATCCTCGTTCTACGTCACTGAGAGATATTCCTGTACGGCATTGTTTATTCACAAACCTGCATTTTATGTATATCTGCATTACACGCATTGTAATCACGTAACTATCTAGTTTTAACAGTTTGCAATATAAATGTTAAAATGTAATCTTGTCTTGGCACAATTTACGCGTCTAGTCTCTCCGACAGGCAGGACGACTGACCACAAGCAGTTAAGGTCATGCAGGGTGAATCTTTCGTGCTTCACAAATTCAGCTATCTCATAACTCCTGAATGGTGTCGCTAGTGACAGCGCCCATTATATTCTCATTTTAATTGGTAGTTTTGGTTTAAACTCGTGAGTGTGCTTGGATACATGCGCATTCGTTAAAGCCTTACCTGGTATACCAATATAGTACATTCCACAGGTGACGCAACACATGTCTGGCCAACTTGTCTGATAACAGTAATGGGTGTTCGATGGGACAACCTGACTGCATGTGCTACCGTTATAAACAGGCGCTATCTCGTCACCAAATGGGCACGTGGCTGTGAAAATGTGTAAACATTACAAGTTTATGTGATAAATGTTGTTTATTATCTTAATAAAACATTAAAATTAAGCATAAAGTATCCTAATTGTATGGGCTGTTGTTGGTGGTGTTGGTAGTGGTAGGGTGTTCTTTTATTGTTGTTGTTGTTTTTGTTGTTTTGCTGTTTTGTTGTTGTTTTAACGCTATTTTCGTATTATATCTCCAACAGAAACTAGATTGTATGTGCAAACAAACCGGTGGTTATTGTTGGTTTTTGTTTTTGTTGTTTTCAAAATTAATTCTATTATAGAGTGTCGAAACAATGCAATAGTATCAGATTTAACCAGTATGCAGAAATGATCTAAACTAAAATATTTTCTAATGAACTTAAAAATCTTTTTTAAAAAAGGCCTTAATAACGTTGTTCTGAGTCTGATTTTGTTTAGACTGTTTTTGTTTTGAGTGATTTTGTTTTTCAGTCTCGTACGGTAGTCATATTGGGTCAAAATTAATTTTAGCGTCAATCTATTAATAATCAGGTCATCAAGACTTTGTGTTGACCGAAGCAGAAGTCTTAGATCTAAATGTCTATGTTTAAACACTTTAAATGAACAGAGCATTGACAATTAAAATGCGAACCTTTAAAAAAGGATACATATTATAGGTACGATTTGATTGACAATTGTGAATGCGCCATTGTAAAATAAAAAACGTTCTCGCTACTTTTTATATCAATCAACCAAGATGTTTATTACTACCAACATTTAGCGACACAAAAGTTTATTTACGGGAAAGATCCGGCGCTGATGTTGACGGGACACAACTACCCGAAATGCACCATTTGCCTGAACCACAAGGGGTGTTGTTTGGTGGTGAAATGCCCGTACACATGTCTGGCTCCGTTACAGAATGGCAGTACAGTGTGGAACAAACGGTACTGTAGTTCGAGTAGTGAAAGTACTGAAGAAGTAAACAAAATATATTCCTTAATGGTAAACCTTTAAAAAGGTTAGGCGCTGGATGCCCAGTTAACTACGCCAATACACAATTTCCGGACTTGAAGCTCTGAAAAGGTCTTACTAGCGTAAAATAAGGAAACAACACATTAATAATAATTAATAAGATATTCGAGAATGTACATGTACCAAATGCATCGCCCATTAAATTCCCTATTTTAAAAATGAATGAAATGATTTAGTTATTTCTCTTGTGTGATGGCATTTTCATATACGTTACATAAGAAATATAAAAAAAAATTAATTTGCATATTTTTTGGAAAAGCGCTCAAGCTTTTTAATATTTTTCTCTCAACTAATAAAACTCCATTTCATGCGCATGTATCAGTCTTAAGTTATGGTCAAAAGCTTTAAAAATGGAAAAGTCTTAATTTTTCTGCAGTAACTTTATACCAAATACCTACCCACAAGGGAGGTAAGGGTGTATTTTTAATTATTAGAGTAAAGTCCCTTTACATACAAAAAGCGGGGATACATTAAAGAATTTACTACGAGCTTCTACAAATCAATATCACGTGACACAGAACATTCTATCAATAAATGATATATCAGTGATGTAAGCAGTAACTTAAAATGAGACCGTCACAAAGTCACGATGCAAGAATGTTATGTAACACTTTAATAGCTTCCTGTGCGTACATTGGAATATTCAACTGTCTGTTTGTGTTTTGGTCGTATGGACGCTAGATCGTGACCAGCGTGTGCAAATATGTAAATTTTACCACGAAACGCTGAGGACGACTTGCATTCTGTGACAAATTTAACCAGAATGGAGTTGATTAGTTAAAACGACAATGAACTAAGCAAATGCAATATAAATAACAAATTAAAGATGAATTGAACAATATAATTTGGAGTTAATACTTACTCTACATGCTGACGATGCTGCATTGTACATTGAGGCACATAGATTATCTAAGGCAGAACTATGTGGACCTGAAACATAGTTATATAGACATAATGGCGAAATATATATAAACTATTACAAAAAAAATGCACATAGTAATTCACATAAAATCAGAGGCTACAGGAATATTATGGCAATATTTACATATTGTGTGTATGTAAAATACATGGGAACATAATACCTTCTTCCTTGTTACATATTTCATCACAAACGTAATGTAATGTAATGTTAAACGACAAATGGTACAAATAACTAATGCTAATACTGAATGGTGATAGGGTTTTTTTTAAGAAATTAATTATATACATGTATATATGGTATATATATACATCTCTTGAACCCATATACGTAAGCATGTTGATATGACAATACACCTAAGAAACTGCACAACAAACTTATGTACATACTTTCAAAGTCTTGCGTCGATTATACCTATATATATTATTTTATACATTGTTAATACATCGCAACAATGGTCAATGGCGATATCCACCTAATTAAGTAAAAGAAGGCAACTGTCTGGGTAACACTACCGGCCCACTGCAGGTCGGCTTGAGGACTTTTCACATTAAGTGATTCGTCCCGACCAAGACTCAAACCCATGCAGTGAGAGGCAAAGGAGTCCTCACAGTTTCTGTGACTCGACCAATACCAAGGCGTTGAATTACACAGTGTCTATTTAGTACAATATGTATCATCCCATTTACATTTACCTTGTTTGCCTTTGTCCACAGGTAGATTAAATTTAAATATCTGTGGAATTTTTTATAGAACCTTTTCTTATTTACCTATTATAGATTGTGTGTTCGTCATTTATAACCGTTATTATTTGCAAATATTATTGATGTTAAATAATAATAGAAAATATTTTACTTGAACCAGTTCCATTGCTAGTTGTTGTTGGACCGGGTGATGCAGTAGAAACGACTGACGTGGTCGATGTACTAGTTGACCCAGGCTGTGATGTAGTAGTTGCTGCTGATGTCATCGAGGGCGTCGTTGTGTAGTTATTTCCGGTAGCGCTGGTGGTGGTAAGGCCTGTGACCGCTGGAGACGATGTTGAATCTGTAACTGCCGGCGTGGATGTTTGAGTTGGGCTAGCTGTGGTTGTAGCGGCTGTGGTTGGACTGGCTGCGGTTGTAGCGGCTATGGTTGGACTGGCTATGGTTGTAGCGGCTGTGGTTGGATTGGCTGTGGTTGAGCTGGCTGTGGTTGAAGCAGCTGTGATTGTGTCGGTTGTGCTTGTAGCGGCTGGGGTTAGACTGGCTGTGGTTGTACTTGCTGTGGTTGAACTAGCTGAAGTTGTTGTCAGAGTTGTTATTAGTAGTGGTGGCGTGGTTGCTGTTATAGGTGTTGTTGATGGGGTTATGGTTGTTGTGGTTGTAGTCGTCGTTGTCGTTGCACAAGTCGCACAGCAATAGGTGTTTCTTGTGGTTGCATCATAGTAAGGGCAGTTAACTGCGGCGCATCCTGGAGCCCTGTCTCCATATTCACATCCTGTTTTAACAGTGAATTTCCAACTAAGTTACACAAAAATGTGATTACTAAAAACAAAAACAAAACAAAACAAAGTCTCAAGACTTAAAAACACTTTTTGATATATATATTTTAATCGACTACAAACAAAACCTACTTATCCAGAGACATGTTCTCTAAATATATTAAATGTTTATGATGTTGCCTTTACTGTTCAAGCATGATATTAACACCATCGATAGAACGCCTAGTCTTGTTATCCGGACACGTGTCAGACGATATTTGAGACTTTCAGTGAAAAGCGATGGATTGAATCATGACAGATTTACAAACAGCCCGTGTGTCTTGTGTGTGACTTAATCTGAGAAGACAAACGGCTCTTTACAGGAAGGAACGTTCTTCCTCCCAGGTGGACTCGTCCATATACTGCCACCCTGAACAAAAGCAAATGTCCGTTTTCGCAAGGCGAGATTAAAGGTTACTATAGTTGTTTTTCTTTACATTTATTCGTTTAAAAGCTAATCACATTATAAAATTAAAGCGCTGTTTGGGCGGTGTATGTTTAACCATTTGTTAGCGATTAAATGTTTGTAAATAATTTTCATAATTGCATGGTTGGGTCCCTTGGTAAATCATAAATACAACGCATTAGAAAGCAGACAAGTACTCAGGTGCAAAAACATTTCTTCTCAAAATATAGATAATAAACTGGGAGAAAATTTTAAAAAAAAACGTCAATAACATCCGATAATATAAAATCATTTATTAAATAAACTCTACTTTCTATATGATTGCATTAATTGTTCTTAAATGCCTCCGGATGCAAATAAACAAGAGTGAGTTTAAAATTAGCTTCCAAATATTTATTTTGTCAAGACTACGCCCCTGGGATCTGAATCTCAAATTCCCGAGTACGCCATTCTTTCCGAACGCTTGCGGTAACTTTAGACTGAGAAACTGGAATTTTACGAATGACCTCTGTTATACATAAGGTGATACAGAGCCGAAACAGGCTATGAGACTTAATAGATAATACATAGTGGAATCCTCGTTCTACGTCACTGAGAGATATTCCTGTACGGCATTGTTTATTCACAAACCTGCATTTTATGTATATCTGCATTACACGCATTGTAATCACGTAACTATCTAGTTTTAACAGTTTGCAATATAAATGTTAAAATGTAATCTTGTCTTGGCACAATTTACGCGTCTAGTCTCTCCGACAGGCAGGACGACTGACCACAAGCAGTTAAGGTCATGCAGGGTGAATCTTTCGTGCTTCACAAATTCAGCTATCTCATAACTCCTGAATGGTGTCGCTAGTGACAGCGCCCATTATATTCTCATTTTAATTGGTAGTTTTGGTTTAAACTCGTGAGTGTGCTTGGATACATGCGCATTCGTTAAAGCCTTACCTGGTATACCAATATAGTACATTCCACAGGTGACGCAACACATGTCTGGCCAACTTGTCTGATAACAGTAATGGGTGTTCGATGGGACAACCTGACTGCATGTGCTACCGTTATAAACAGGCGCTATCTCGTCACCAAATGGGCATGTGGCTGTAATAATGTGTAAACATTACAAGTTTATGTGATAAATGTTGTTTATTATCTTAATAAAACATTAAAATTAAGCACAAAGCATCCTAATTGTATGGGCTGTTGTTGGTGGTGGTGGTAGTGGTAGGGTGTTCTTTTATTGTTGTTGTTGTTTTTGTTGTTTTGCTGTTTTGTTGTTGTTTTAACGCTATTTTCGTACTATATCTCCAACAGAAACTAGATTGTATGTGCAAACAAACCGGTGGTTGTTGTTGGTTTTTGTTTTTGTTGTTTTCAAAATTAATTCTATTATAGAGTGTCGAAACAATGCAATAGTATCAGATTTAACCAGTATGCAGAAATGATCTAAACTAAAATATTTTCTAATGAACTTAAAAACCTTTTTAAAACAGGCCTTAATAACGTTGTTCTGAGTCTGATTTTGTTTAGACTGTTTTTGTTTTGAGTGATTTTGTTTTTCAGTCTCGTACGGTAGTCATATTGGGTCAAAATTAATTTTAGCGTCAATTTATTAATAATCAGGTCATCAAGACTTTGTGTTGACCGAAGCAGATGTCTTAGATCTAAATGTCTATGTTTAAACACTTTAAATGAACAGAGCATTGACAATTAAAATGCGAACCTTTAAAAAAAGGATACATATTATAGGTACGATTTAATTGACAATTGTGAATGCGCAATTGTAAAATAAAAACGTTCTCGCTACTTTTTATATCAATCAACCAAGATGTTTATTACTACCAACATTTAGCGACACAAAAGTTTATTTACGGGAAAGATCCGGCGCTGATGTTGAAGGGACACAACTACCCGAAATGCACCATTTGCCTGAACCACAAGGGGTGTTGTTTGGTGGTGAAATGCCCGTACACATGTCTGGCTCCGTTACAGAATGGCAGTACAGTGTGGAACAAACGGTACTGTAGTTCGAGTAGTGAAAGTACTGAAGAAGTAAACAAAATATATTCCTTAATGGTAAACCTTTGAAAAGGTTAGGCACTGGATGCCCAGTTAACTACGCCAATACACAATTTCCGGACTTGAAGCTCTGAAAAGGTCTTACTAGCGTAAAATAAGGAAACAACACATTAATAATAATTAATAAGATATTCGAGAATGTACATGTACCAAATGCATCATTAAATTAAATTATTTATTTTTTTCGAAATGAAAGAAATGTTTAGTTATCTCACTTGTGTGATGTTTTTTTCATATAATTAACTTAAGAAATAATAAAAAAATATATATTTTTAATTTGCATGTTGTTAGAAAAGCGCTCGAGCTTTTTAATATTTTTCTCTCAACTAACAAAACTCCATTTCATGCGCATTTTTCAGTCTTACGTGTTTGTCAAAAGCTTAAAAATTTGAAAAATCTTTAGTTTTCTGCAGTAACTTTATACCAAATACCTACCCAGAAGGGAGGAAACAGTGTATTTTTAATTATTAGAGTAAAGTCCCTTTACATACGAATACATTAAAGAATTCACTACGAGCTTCTACAATTTAATATCACGTGACAGAGAACATTCTATCAATAAATGATATATCAGTGATGTAAGCAGTAACTTAAAATGAGACCGTCACAAAGTCACGATGAAAGACTGTTATGTAACACTTTAATAGCTTTCTGTACGTACATTGGAATCTTCACCTGTCTGTTTGTGTTTTTGGTCGTATGGACGCTAGATCGTGACCAGCGTGTGCAAATATATTAACTTTACCACCAAACGCTGAGGACGATTTGCATCTGTGACAGATTTAACCAGAATGGAGTTGATTTGTTAAAAAGACAATGATTTAAGCAAATGCTATATAAATAACAAATTAAAGATGAATTGAAAAGTATACTTTTGGATATAATACTTACTCTACATGCGGACGATGCTGCATTGTACATTGAGGCACATAGATTATCTAAGGCAGAACTATGTGGGCCTGAAACATAGTTATATATACATAATGGCGAAATATATATGTATAAACTATTACGAAAATGCACACAGTAATTCACATAAAAACAGAGGCTATGGGAACAACAAGTCTGTATTTTTTATGGCCACATTTACCTATTGTGTGTATGTAAAATACAAGGAAATAACAAAATGCCTGCTTCCTTATTACATATTCAATCACAAACGTAATGTATTCCGACAAATGGTAACAATAACAAATGCTTATACTGAATGGTGTTTTAAGAAAACAATTATATACATGTATACATGGTATACATATACATCTCTTGAACCCATGTACGTAAGCATGTCGATATGACAATAAACCTTAGAAACTGCACAACGAACTTATACTTTCAAAATCTTTAATCGATTATACATTAATATATTATTTCATACATTAGTTGTTAATACATTACAACATTGGTCAATGGCGATATCCACCTAGTTAAGTAAAAGAAGGCAACTGTCTGGGTAACACTACCGGCCCACTGCAGGTCGGCTGGAGGACTTTTCACATTAAGTGCTTCGTCCCGACCAAGACTCAAACCCATGCAGTGAGAGGCAAATGAGTCCTCACAGTTTTTGTGACTCGACTAAACCTGGGCGTTGGATTACACACAGTGTCTGTTTAGTACAATATGAATCATCAAAGACATACAGATTGTGTTTTCGTCATTTATAACTGTTATTATTTTCAAACATTATTGATGTTAAATAATAACAGAAAATATTTTACTTGAACCAGTTCCATTGCTAGTTGTTGTTGGACCGGGTGATGCTGTAGAAACGACTGACGTGGTCGATGTACTAAATGATCCAGGTTGTGTCGTAGTAGTTGCTGCTGATGTCATCGAGGGCGTCGTTGTGTAGTTATTTCCGGTAGCGCTGGTGGTGGTAAGGCAGGGAGTGTTGCACGTTCCACAGCAGACTTCCGGATTCGCCGGACAATGGGCAAGGGTGCATCCAGAAGCGCTGTCGCCGTATTCACAACCTGATTAAAATATTGAAACAGTTTGCATTTCTTGACTGAGGAGATTTGCCGGCATTTTTGCCGATACAGTGCATCGACATTTCCATCATAATAGCACAGGGGCACTTTTGAGGTGCCCAGGGACTGAACCCGGCCAGTCCATTATACTGACACTGACAAGTCAGACGTAATGCTGTCCCCTTAGCCCCGAGCGTTAGGAGGGAAGCCACTACTACCAACTTTGGTTTGACCCGGCCGGGGTTTGAACCAGCGCTCTACCGCTTGAGCTATTGCGGCCAGTTATTTCTTGACGGAAGTATTGAAGGTGATACACGGCAGCTTTAGCAAATACAACGTAAATGTAATTGAACTATGATAGTATATCAGTGTTTGTAAAGAGTTTGTGACCTTATGTTGTTGTTGTTTTTTGTTTTACTCTATTTATTTATTTATTTTTTTTTACTTATTTTTTTATTTGTTTGTTTATTTTTTTATTTATTTATTTATTTATTATTATTAATTACTTACTTTAATTTACTTTTATTTTATTTTATTTATTTTTGTCACAAAGCGTAAGATATCACCTTAAATATTATGTTAAAAAAATCTTAAATAGCTCCGCCAAAGTTTGCCATGCCTAATCAAGTCATGCAGATTTTAAATCAAGTACATACTGAGACCTGCCGAAATCAAGTATAACATTTTTGCTGAAAAGTCTCTCGTCTTCTATCTTATTGACATTCCTGTCAATGTTGTTTACAGAAAGATCCGAACAGATCCAATAAGACCAAAGAATGGCAGCGGATAATGACCGAGGAAGTTTCAATAGAATCCGGGGATTTACGATGAACAAAGGGAAAAAACGTGAAGATCCGATTCAATGCAATTCTTTACTTACCCAGACATCCCGTATAGTAGGAAGCACATGATTCGCAACATCTTGTACTGAAGTATGACTGGTAACAATTTCCTGGATTGCTCGAAATGAGCTGGTCGCACGTCATTCCGCTGTTAACTATTCCCGGTTGGTTTCCATGGACACACATATCTTAAAATGTTGTTAAAATGGATTTGAGATTAAATACTAATTTTAAATATATCATTAAAATAACATATATATTGTTTATATGGTAAAAGAGTTCTGAATATCAGTTCATTCACAGCGTCATTTATGATTGATTAAAATATAGATACACAAAAGGGCTCAGTTATGCTGCCGAAAAATGAAAATAAAAAATATAATGCCACACGCACCAATATCGCTTTATTCTCATAATTCTCTCTTTTGAATGGGGAGACATTAATGTTACTTGGTTTGATGCCATTACCTGCCTTGTGAGAAGGTATCTTATATAATATTTAAAAGAAAGTCTAAAAAATATATCACCCGAAAAATGTACACTAACATTTAGTCACGAGTTATATTTTACAACCATTTTATGAATATAAAACATAACAATTTGTGTTTAAATATGAATGTTTTTTTACTTAAATAAAGTATATGAAAAAAAAACCTTATGACAGTGTCTATTCAGCACCGAAACACAGAAATGTGTGAAAATTCCATTCAGATGAAAGAAGTGGTTATAGATTGTAGGTTCTATTAGTGTCACTGCATAGGCTGTTTTCATGTTATATGAATGTGTCAAAACTGTGAGATGTCAGCACAGAGATGAACAGAGTCATAAAATACAGGTATATGTCTAGTTTAGACATTCAAAAACGTTGGTTTTATTGCTTGCACTTTGTAACTGTAATGTTATTACTTTGGCTGTCATGGAAATATTGTTGTTGTTGTTGATGTCATATTGTCGTTGCTGCTGCTGCTGATGTTCGAAGATTTTATGAAACATGTGACATGTCAACATACCATTTCTAGTAGGAGCCCTTGTATCGTTTACACATACACCAGCTTGGCACCACTGAAATAAATGGTGTTCACTTGAAAGAGATCACAAAGCGCCTTGCCTATTTAGGTAAGGTATGTTCTACACTAAGTCTTTCTGTTGCGTTTTCTTTACATTTCGTGTAATAACGACGTTCCTCCTTAATTGTACTGTACATAACTGGATTCATCAAACATTCTTTTACTAGGACAAATTACATGTATATATACATATAGAAGTATCTACGCTCAAATAATAATTTAACGTGTGTTTGTCGATAAAATTGTCTAGTCGTAATCACGTTGTTTAAATATTGTGAAAATTCAGGAATTAACATTTTTTGGTCTATAAAAAATTCCTCAGAAGTCTTAGACAAGTTTCGTACTTTAAACTTCCATTGCTCTGCAGTTGTTACTTATGATTTCTCCATACCCTTTACGTGAGATTGACATTAGGTATGACATCGGGATTTTGGTACCTTTATTATATAATATGCCAACAGCGGATAAATCCTTGGCTTTTTATGATATTTATTTTAAAACTTATAAACTCTTAACAATACTACATTTTATTTTGTTGGTGCAGATGGTTTTCTAAAATTCGATTATTTCTTTCGTATATTTTACATTTCACTTTTGACACTTTTGGCAAATGACGTCATGGCATTGTATGATATCATTAAATTGTTCTTATTATATATCAGCGCTTGGGCTGTTTTATTTGTTCTTATTATATATCGGCGCTTGTGCTGTTTTATTTGTTCTTATTATGTATCAGCGCTTGTGCTGTTTTATTTGTTCCTATTATATATCAGCGCTTGTGCTGTTTAATTTGTTCTTATTATATATCAGCGCTTGGGCTGTTTTATTTCAAACTACTCTTTCATTTGAAATTTTTAGGTTGCCGAGGCTTTTATCTACTCTACATTCTGTACATATGTTGATAGTTTATTTTATTGCTGAATGTTATGTACTTTTATAAGTTCATTGTATCTGTTTTAGATCCCAACGTAGGTGCTTACTGTTAGTTGTTTCACTTTGACGGGATATTTTTATTTACACTGTTTGATAGAAAAACCCTCAGGAAAAGCGAGGTTGGAGCGCTCCACAAACCAGGTTTAAGCATCCTAGTCGGTCCTTTTGCCGACTGATCGTTCCAAGGCGGTAACTGATGTGGGTTTTTGTATGTTATGTCTCGTCTCTGTGTTTTTGTCACATTTATATTTACTATGTTTGCCTTGTCTAGAGGTAGATTAAATTTAAATATCTGTGGAAATTTGAATAGGACCTTTGCTTATTTACCTGTTTGATTATTTGACAGTGTCAAAAATGCCATTCGGAGTAGCTGTCTAACCTTAATTTTGTCGCAATTACAAAGGCTGAAGCAATTAAATCAAACAGTTAAATGAACGTGAAGCACATGTCCCGCACCATCCACAAATCTACTAGTTGTGAAGCGTCAGTTGACTTAAACATAGTGACGTCACTGTCTTTGTTTAGAATGATACCTACCATGTTGTTTCCACAGGACGTCCCTTCCCATGGTATGACAGTCTGACAAGAAGTAGATCCAGGAACATTGCACCACATGACAGGACAGGCAGAGGCGGCGCTGGTGTGCAAACCCTGAAATCACAACATATAAATGCAGTTAAACACGAAGATATCAATTCTGTGAGATAATGATTCAGAGACCACGAGTGATTACTGTAGTAAAACTGAATTCAATATAGACAAACATAGCTAACACTGAACAAAATGCTGTTTAATGTTGACAACTTTGTGAAATCATTAGACACAAGTAAGAAGTTTGGCGAAGTAATGAGGACATAAACGTTTTTATGAATTGTATCTGAAGCCACAAGTGCTCAATGTAGTGCACAGCCTGAAATGGAAAGTGTTAATGTAGTAAAAAGGTTATATAACTATAACGTTAAAAATATATTTATAGGATAATTGTGGTATGCTAAAATCGAGTCTGTAAATTAATTACACGTTTCAGCTAGTGGGTTGATAAAACCTTGCAAGCAGAAACGATAAGTTGACTCAAAATAGTTTTCTTGTCACATTCAGAAACTAAATAAATAAAGAAAGATCCTACCCTGCAGAAAAATGATCCAGCACCCATGACTATCTCGCACTGAGTATCTATGTCGTACTCTTGACCTGGCATGAGATCTTGGTAGCTGGTTGTAGCGGACGGATCATACGACGTAGTGAAATTCAATAAGCAATTGTTGTTTGCTCTGGAAAAAAATACAAAAGCTTAAAATCTAAAACGTTTACGATGTTGTAAAAATGTATTTTATATAAAGTTTAGGGACTGCTATGTGTATGCTTATGTACAATTTCACGTTGTGAGCAGATGTTTGCTTTTAACAGATTTATGCGTTGTATATGAAATCACTTTCTTGCTCTCTCTCTCTCTCTCTCTCTCTCTCTCTCTCTCTCTCTCTCTCTCTCTCACTCTCTCTTGCGTTCTCTCTTTCTTTCCTTCTCCCTTTCTTTCTCTCTCACACTCTCGCACACTTGCACTTTTACATTTATTGTCTTACGAATTCTCTTACGCATTCTTCATTTCACGTTTATTTTTTGTTACATGTACTTGCAACACTTCATTGACCTAGTATTCACATATGTTATGTTAATATATGTCTTATTATGTATGACTTGTGTCTCCCCCATACGATAATATGTACAGATTTTTTTAAAAACAAGAAGAAAAGGAAAACGCGACACTAAAGAACCATAACTCTAATTGGAAGTAGAGTATTTGCTACTTTGTTTTCCTTGTACTCTGCTACATCTGTATTTACAAGCGGTACTGCTAATATCGGTATTCTTGGTTTCATTTGTTAAACAATACTTCGCCAAACAACTGCGAATTCCTATAAACTTTTTTATAATTGCAAGCTACAATGTTAAAAACGAAATATTCATTTATCTCGTCGTATATCAGAGAGATATTGCGTGAATGTTTCAAGTAAATTCCGTGCCACAGGTGCTTGTCCAAAGGTCCGCTTATCATTTAAAACTTTAGATTTATTAGGACGCAACAGCTGTAATTACTAGTCTATAAAATGTAGATAACGAATTAAGTCCCTTTGTTAGTGTTTTATTTAGATAATGACGCAAAACTGTATTATTTATCTCACTGTGTAAACGCAACATGCTTTAATAGCAAAAAGAAATTAGTGTTGTATATGAAGGAGCCATTTATAGTATGCTGGTAGGAATTACAATTGCATGGACTTGGCCAGACAAACATCGTTCTTATGAATATATGTATAAAGCAGTTGAATGGCTCCATGTTAAAAACCGCCACGGTAATTCAGCCAATGAAATGATTACTTGTTTAAACAACTGGCGTCGCAGGTTAGTGCGGCCATCTTGACATTGATAAATGGTTTCTTTTAACTTCATTGAAAGAGTAGCGTCGATGTTATGCACATTTTCATTAGACAACTGGTTGCTATAAATATTCCTGAAAATGAACACTTTTACAAGCCTTATATTCCCCGGCCACCATGAAGCGATAGCAGTGAGAGTGGGTTCCAACGAAAGAGTTTTCGATTTCGATTGTAGAGAAAAGTGTAATATGAGACCACATCAGGTTTTCCAGAGAAATCGTAATCTTTTGACTCTGCATCCCATCCATCCACAGTTTTATTTGCGTTTGAGGATAGGGTGATACACATTTTATTCTATGAGATTTCGTGACCCTTTCCGCAGGTTTGTTATAATTTATTTAATTTGTTAAGGACAATATTTTATGAAGGATAAGTGGTAATATATGTTTTGTATTAGAATTAAACCAATTCCAGACATAAGTCCTATGACACAAACATGGTTTTATATAAAAGTTTGTCAATAAGGTCATTGAAAATTATACTTCCTTTGAGGTCGAGTTTAATATGTCTCCGCTTTTGAGATCGTTTAGGTAAAGCACCCATTAGCTTAAGATTGAAGTCCTAAGTCATTAATGTTATAACATTAAAGTGTTCTACGATAAAAGAATTTAACCTTAGTCTTAATGTTGTACCACTAGTAACTGAAAGAGCATATAACGGAAAGGTTTAAATGGGTCATATACGTCAGAGTTACCGTTAAATGCCATGACTTAACTAATCAAAGTTTAACAAATAAATTCTGTGGGTAAAAAAACGTTGTCATAAAAAATATAAATAAATTTCTATGACAATAGAACACATCTGATCTTCTAACATTAACCTTACGTGGTTTCTCAAATAAATTGTTATAATAACATAATTTTCAAAAATGGAATTAAAAGGGGATTCTCGGCGAGTAATAACGTTGATAGATTCTTGACAGTCTAGGTGAGTCATGCAAATAAACTATGTTTAACTGTCCACCTACTCGTTCAGCTGAGCTATGTAAGTTTCAAACATAGTCACTGAGCACGTCGAGAAGATCCAATGGTTCAGAGCCCTTGCATCCGTGATTCCACCGGAACTTGGTGACATGACGTATTTGTCGTTGGCAAGGCACGCGTTACCGTCGCCATCGTGGCTTACACCAAGGCTGTGAATACAGGAGGAAGCTTTTCATTCATTGTTACAACAAACAGCTGTTGAATATTATGAAATATTTCATAAAAGTGTAATTTTTCAGGACAAAGACTACACAACGGCGCTCACCTTCGGGAAATCACGATCTATTGTAGCCAATGTAACTGTTAGCAACCCTTTCAAAGTTTACTGTACATTTTTAAGTAGATGCCTATTCTGGACATTTTAACAAGAATAATGTTTTTTTTTTGTAAGAAATGTACACATCAATATCAGATTATTGATAACAAATACTTACTTGAAATGAAACTCCCCTTATATATATATATATATATATATATATATATATATATATATATATATATATATATATATATATATATATATATATATATATATATATATATATGTTAGAATCAGAGAAATGGAAAATTTACTGCTTACTCCGACTGTGTCGCTATTAAATATCTTATGATTTAAAAACAGTCCAACATCCCCCTACCTTCATTTGTATCTACGCTGTTATAGTATATTACACTTCACAATAATGTGAAACCAGTTTTAATTATGTTAAAGGTTATGCTGGTCAGAACCCTCATACTTATGTCCTAGCTCATGTGCCGCAACAATGGCAACATTGGCTCCAAAATGATCCTCGCTGATACTGTTGGCAATGTTTCCACTGAAGTCACAAGTGCCACCGACCCACGCCAAACCTGGCAAAAACATATATAAAGACATAGACATTGCACCAAAATTCTAATACTTTCAGTTTATTATTGTTAAGGGAATATGTATGACTAAAGATGTACACTGTACAAAAGGATGATAAATATGCATGCAAAAGAAATCTATCGTTTTTGTGTTACAAAGATAGCAATCGCTAAAATTGTTAAATCAATATTTCGTCTCTAAATGTATATGGTTTGTATTCGATTTATCATCAGCGCCAGGTGATCAACACCCGTAGTAGTCATAAATGGACCTTTCTAAAAAACGATTTTGACCGACCATGTCCCCTTAAATAGTCCTTATAATAATGAAGGAAATGTCATTAATCAAAACTTCAATCAAATAAAGTTTGCATGTTACAAAAAGATAAACACTTAAATAAAAGTTCTTCATATGCATATGTATAATAGTTGAGTCAGAAATCACTGCTTGTATTTTGGTGTTGTCCAACAAGGACAGTGGCTAAATAAGAGATTAAGTCTGTGTTTTTTTTAATATATAACATCTGTGCCCGGTTTTGGTGTAAAGCTGTAAATTGCGTCAAGCCTTTATTTTTTTAAATTAATTTGAGCATTTTGCAGCAGGAGTAGATTAAGTTATGGACTGGTGCACTGGTACATGTACGTTACTGTAATGACGGCGATATCAGTAAGTAAATCATTCTGTCCTTTTTTAAAGGATCTGATAATTACGTTAAGCGATTGTGGCATGTACCTGCGTTTGAGGTCGAACCATCTTTAGTAAGATCATATCCGGTGAACGCCATCACGTGATCGTATTCCGGAAATGACGTCTGAGTAGGAATCCAATCTTTGAACGCATTCAGTGCCACTCCGGAATCGACTTGGTCACGTGCTCCGGTCACAGGAGTTTTGTTATTTTCGGTCCACGGTGAATCTGATGGTGCCTGGACGGAAAAAGGACATTAAATACGGAATTCAATAGACGTTTGATTTTAAGTAAACAATCCCATCGTGTGTAATTTAATATTACCATATAAATTAGTTTTCAAGGAAATAATGAATGTGTTAGTAGTTTTCAGTAAAATAATAATTGGTTATAATTGGTTAGTTAAAGACATCGTGCCGTTAAAGAATGACATGAATAATAACCCGAACAATACAATATACATTTTGTGTACCGGGAAACTAGTAAAATGGCAATAAAGAGGCACGACTCGGACCATGATTCATGCTTATGTCAAAATATAGGCGGGAAGCGTAAGTTGTGCTCTGTAGGAAGAGACGATCGTCAAAAATATATGCGAGCTCAGTTCGGATGAGCAATCAGTTTAGACTATATATGGTAGAAGTGCAGAATGGGAGAAAAGGAGGAGGGCATTGAGATGAGCTAGGGAGAGGAGAGTGGATTTGAACGCGTTAGAGAGAAGTATTCACGCCTCGCTATCGTTAGATTGTAAAATGTAACTTACACTAACAAAATTGTCGGATGATGTTGAGTTCTACCATTGGGCCTCGTTACGCCACACATGCTTCTTTATAAATTTTTAAAGGAAAGAACCTTTAGAGCGAGTATTTCACGACGAGTAATGTTCTAATACTTCGGGTAGCGTTTAAAATGGTCTTTATTTAAACTTAAGCATGAATTTATACACAACTTATGCACTTTTCCCACCACCCTACCCTGAAACCGAGGTAAGGCTTTTTGTTAATGAAATTTGATATAGGCAAACCGTCTGATACTACTTTCATATGATAGCTTGCAAACACTTAACAACAGTTGCTAAGGACGTGGAACGCTACATAACTATATATGTATGAGCATTACGGCTAGAATGATATGTGCGGACGCCGAACGGCGCCGTAACGGCAACGGCGATATGACAGACAGCGCTCTTGCAAATCCATAAGCAACACAACAAATAAAAATCGCCATTTGATAAATGAATATATAGGGGAAATTAAATATTCCAAAATCAAAAGTTCACATTTGGGCAAAAATAAACTCATGATGTCGATTACGTGCGGTACTTCTACGGCAGCGAAAACAAGCGTGAGTAAAATCCGCATTGCTGCCGTTTCTGCCCGCTGCCGCTTCGGTCCCGCTGCATTTCTGCGATATTAGATTCATGCTAAAATTCATACTGAATGTATTCCTGTGCAAGTTTCGCTGCTGCCGCATGATTCATTTATCGTTTCATTAAATATTCTACATATATGTTTATCTATGCAATATATTATATATTAACCTGTACAATATATTGCTTGCTAAAGTTGGTTATCTTTACTTGTGCAATATAGTCTACAAAGTATAACTATCTGTCAGACATGTTAAAGACATGTATAAGTTCGCACAACATTTTATCAGTTTGCCAGCGAAATATATTATATAAAATATTTGTGACTGTATTATATATTAAGATGTACAATATGTTTTATATATATGTTCGTGCAAAATATTTTATATTTACCTGTGCAATAATGATACCGCCGAATAGGACATCAATGTTGATTTGTGAGCTAACAATCGACTGATAGCGAAGATCAATCTGAAAGGTCAAGGTATGTGTAAACATTATGAAGAGCAAGCGGGGTAATTTTTAGAAGCAAACAACATAAAGCAAAACTGACTTATCTAATTTTAGGTGACTCTTTAGTGCATCTCTGATCATTCTATACATAGACGGTGAAATCACTATATATAAGTTACTAATGTCTAAACGCTTCACAACTAGCAGATTTGGGGGATTTGTGCTTTCGCATAGTAAAATAGTTCAGTGTATCATTACATTTTGTGTTTTCTTTTCACAAATTAACGTAAATGAAGCTTGTTAGGTGTCTAACGCGCGCACAGGCATCATCGTCTTTTTAATAATGTTTATTGATTAAAAATAAATAAAGCAATGTATGAAAGCAGTCCGTGGCCATAATTCAGTCACACAAATTATTTGCTCGGTCTGGTTTTGTCACATTGCATTGCATTGCACCTTTGGTAGCTATTAATGTCTTCAATTAGTCTTTGACAAAATATTTTTTTTCAAATACCATTTACTAAACAACAATTGCTATTTCGACAATTAATTCATGGTCAGCACGTTCAGTCTATTCATTTATGCCTATTAGTATAGACAAATGTAAGTTGCTGGACCTGTTATTTTTGCCTTTGTAGACTTAAAATCTCTAGCGACATGAAGAAATACGTTCAGACAACTTTTCAGCGGCCATACATGGCAATGAAAGACCAAAAATATATGTTTTCAATTGGGTACAATGCATTTCTTACTGCTGCACTACATAACGAATATGAAAATAACTCAGCTATAAGGACCGACCGACAATCGGAAACAGTTTCATGTACTTGTTTGCAAATTACATGTTCGGGTAATTACAATGTTACGTAGACTTACTCTTTTACATGTTACGTAGACCTGCCCGATTACATGTTACGTAGACTTGCCCGCTTACATGTTACATAGACGTGCCCAATTACATGTTACGTAGACCTACCCGCTTACATGTTACGTAGACGTGCCCGATTACATGTTACGTAGACCTACCCGATTACATGTAACGTAGACCTGCCCGATTACATGTTACGTAGACCTACCTGATTACATGTTACTTAGACTTACTCGATTACATGTTACGTAGACGTGCCCGATTACATGTTATGTAGACCTACCCGCTTACATGTTACGTAAACGTGCCCGGTTACATGTTACGTAGACCTACCCGATTACATGTTACGTAGACCTACCCGATTACATGTTACGTAGACCTACCCGATTACATGTTACGTAGACCTACCCGATTACATGTTACGTAGACTTACTCGATTACATGTTACGTAAACGTGCCCGATTATATGTTACGTAGACTTACTCGATTACAGGTTACGTAGACTTACTTGATTATATGTTACGTAGACTTACTCGATAACATGTTACGTAGACTTACTCTGTTACATGTTACGTAGACTTACTCGATTATATGTTACGTTGAACTACTTGATTACATGTTACGTAGACTTACCCGATTACATGTTACGTAGACCTACTTGATTACATGTTACGTAGACTTCCTCGTTTACATGTTACGTATACTTACCCGATTACATGTTACGTAGACCTACTTGATTATATGTTACGTAGACTTACCCGATTATATGTTACGTAGACTTATTCGATTACATGTTACGTAGACTTACTTGATTTTATGTTACGTAGACTTACTCGATTACAAAGACTTACTCGATTACATGTTACGTCGACTTACCCGATTACATGTTACGTAGACCTACTTGATTATATGTTACGTAGACTTACCCGATTATATGTTACGTAGACTTACCCGATTACATGTTACGTTGACCTACTTGATTACATGTTACGTAGACTTACTCGATTATATGTTACGTTGACCTACTCGATTACATGTTACGTAGACTTACTCGATTATATGTTACGTTGACCTACTCGATTACATGTTACGTAGACTTACTCGATTATATGTTACGTTGACCTACTCGATTACATGTTACGTAGACTTACCCGATTACATGTTACGTTGACCTACTTGATTACATGTTACGTAGACTTACCCGATTATATGTTACGTAGACTTACCCGATTACATGTTATGCAGACTTACCCGATTATATGTCACGTAGACTTACCCGATTACATGTTACGTAGACTTACTCGATTACATGTTACGTTGACCTACTCGATTACATGTTACGTATACTTACTCGATTACATGTTACGTAGACTTACCCGATTACATGTTACGTTGACCTACTTGATTACATGTTACGTAGACTTACCCGATTATATGTTACGTAGACTTACCCGATTACATGTTACGTTGACCTACTTGATTACATGTTACGTAGACTTACTCGATTATATGTTACGTTGACCTACTCGATTACATGTTACGTAGACTTACTCGATTATATGTTACGTTGACCTACTCGATTACATGTTACGTAGACTTACCCGATTACATGTCACGTTGACCTACTCGATTACATGTTACGTAGACTTACCCGATTACATGTTACGTTGACCTACTTGATTACATGTTACGTAGACTTACCCGATTATATGTTACGTAGACTTACCCGATTACATGTTACGTAGACTTACTCGATTACATGTTACGTTGACCTACTCGATTACATGTTACGTAGACTTACTCGATTACATGTTACGTAGACTTACCCGATTACATGTTACGTTGACCTACTTGATTACATGTTACGTAGACTTACCCGATTATATGTTACGTAGACTTACCCGATTACATGTCACGTAGACTTACTCGATTACATGTTACGTTGACCTACTCGATTATATGTTACGTAGACTTACCCGATTACATGTCACGTAGACTTACCCGATTACATGTTACGTAGACTTACTCGATTACATGTTACGTAGACCTACCCGATTACATGTTACGTAGACTTACCCGATTACATGTTACGTTGACCTACTTGATTACATGTTACGTAGACTTACCCGATTATATGTTACGTAGACTTACCCGATTACATGTTACGTAGACTTACCCGATTACATGTTACGTAGACTTACCCGATTACATGTAACGCAGACTTACCCGATTACATGTCACGTAGACTTACCCGATTACATGTTACGTAGACTTACCCGACTTAGAAGATAACATGTCACGTACACCTACCTAACTGCATGTTACGTATACTTACCCAACTACATGTTACGTAGATGTACCCGATTACATGCTACGTTGACCTACCCGATTATATGTTACGTATAGACCTTCCCGATTACATCTAACGTAGACCTTCCCGATTATATGTTACGTAGACTTTCCCGATTATATGTTACGTAGACTTACCCGATTACATGTTACGTAGACCTACCCAATTATATGTAACGTAGACCAACCCGACTATATGTTACGTATAGACCTTCCCGATTACATGTTACGCAGATTTACCCGCTTACATGTTATGTAGACCTACCCGCTTACATGTTACGTAGACTTACCCGATTACATGTTACGTAGACCTGCCCGATTGTATGTTACGTTGACTTACCCGATTACATGTTACGTAGACCTACCCGATTACATGTTACGTAGACCTACCCGATTACGTGTTACGCAGACCTACCCGATTATATGTTACGTAGACCTACCCGATTATATGTTACGTAGACTTACCCGATTACATGTTACGCAGACCTACCCGATTATATGTTACGTAGACCTACCCGATTACATGTTACGTAGACCTACCCGATTATATGTTACGTAGACTTACCCGATTATATGTTACGTAGACTTACCCGATTACATGTTACGCAGACCTACCCGATTATATGTTACGTAGACCTACCCGATTATATGTTACGTAGACCTACCCGATTACATGTTACGCAGACCTACCCGATTATATGTTACGTAGACCTACCCGATTATATGTTACGTAGACCTACCCGATTACATGTTACGCAGACCTACCCGATTATATGTTACGTAGACCTACCCGATTATATGTTACGTAGACTTACCCGATTACATGTTACGTAGACCTGCCCGATTTTATGTTACGCAGACTTATCCGATTATATGTTACGTAGACTTACCCGATTATATGTTACGTTGATCTGCCCGATTATAATTAAGGTAGACTTACCCGATTACACATGTTAGATAATCGACAGTAATTTAATATACATGCATAAAGATCAATACCTCTATATTTAGGTCAAGGAAAGAGCGCCCCAGAAAAAAAGGATATTTTTATTTTCTATTGTAATTATATGTTGGCTTTTTAAAGAAATTGTTTGCTGCCGTACACATGTTATATGTCCTTTTGGATACTCCTATTTAACCACTTTTGCACTTATGTCAATGGCAACGTGTAAATATTGATCATGTTTCTCTCAATCTGTCACAGTCGGATCAGACGGAGCTCAATTCATTGTGATCTTTGTACTTGGTTTCTCAGATAATGTTTACTTAGATAAATAGAACGCACGTCATTGCTCCTCCAAAATGAATTTTTATATACTTTGACATGACCCAAATATAGGAAACAAACATTCATTTGATTTTAGTTGCGATGTTCGTATTTATTTTAGTCAGTAAGTAAACAGATAATCGGCAGTTGTTTTTTGTTTTGCTTTTCAGACATTAAATTGATTTTATAGTAAACATGAACACAATTAAAGCTATAAATAAACATAAGATTTAAATTCACTTTCTGCTGATTTATTTTCTGAAGTAAATGGAAGATATTCGATGGACGTGAGAAGTAGGAATTTGACATCCTTCACACTTGAAACTGAAATATGTTTAACAATTATTCCCATTCATTCTAGCGTTTCGTACATGTATTGCTAAGCTTAATTTTCATATTGCGGAAACTTGAGTTTAATTAATTTAAAAAATAAGTACTTTTCGTCAGTTTTAACATTTAACTGACAATTCTTACCTTTATATGGTGCTATTTCAAATGTGAATAAACGTTGTCGTACCCACAGGTCCTTGTTGTATATGATATCATATGATGATTCCACACAAGGAGAGACTGATTACACATGATTTGCATAATTACACATTACCTGGTCTGTCTTGTGTGCAAAACATTAGTTCACTTGCTAAGCAATGTGGTTTCTGAGAGACCAAAGTCCTAAACTTCAGCAGGTGAGCTTCCTGTTTTAGGGTCCGGTCGGAAATGGACAATATTAGATGTCGCTTATTACCCTAACAGACTTAAATGTAGTAATCGACAGAATGCCTTTATTAAATACATGTAACAATATTTCTCCTCTGTTTAGTGTAGTGTACGGGGGAGGCGGGTGGGATTTGGTCATTATTAGTCATTATTTCAGCATAAACTCATACCTTAGTCTAAGATATACGGTTTTAAACGCTACATATATTGTTAGACAATACAAATTGCGAAAATAAATCACTCAAAATCTTCATTCTTTCCCAATCTATAAATTAGTACTACAGTGATCTCTGATAGAGAATAGATATCGACCTCATAGCAGACTACCCGGATAACGATATAACGAGATCTCAATAGTAAGTTGTAAGTTGTAACGTGGTTTTCTTAGTTTTGGGATGGGATTGGATAAGCCGGCATTTTTGCCGATACTGCGCAGCGACATTTCTATCATTATAGCACAGGGGCACTTATGAGGTGCCCAGGGACTGAACCCGGCCGGTCCATTATACTGACACCGACGAGTCAGGCGTAATGCTGTCCCCTTAGCCCCGAGCGTTAGGAGGGAAGCCACTACTACCAATTTTAAAGTCTTTGGTAAGACTCGGCCGGGGTTCGAACCCACAACCGCCCGATCCGCAAGCCGACGCTCTACCACCTTCTTAGTTTTAACATGGCCATCTCTGTATTGTGGCTCAAATAGGAAATGTTTTTGTGGTGGTGGTGGTGGTGGTGATGGTTGTGGGAATGGTTGTGGCAACTTTGGATGACATTTCTAATAGGGAATTGTTATCTCTGTAAATGGGGTTCAATCATGGCCCGGCCCTGGTACAACTTGCTACCACTTTCTTTCAATGTATCGACATTTACAATAACATAAAGAACACACGCTGTAGTTGTCATCTTGCCTAAAGACGAATACATTTAACCTTAAAAGGTCGATGCAATATGTTTGTATTTGTTTCGAACAAATGTCGCAACTATTACGATCAATTCACCAAACAACATAGTAGAAGAACATATGGATTTTCTATATCAGAAAGTAAGAGAAAACGCGTAAGTAATATAGCGAAAAGTAAACTAATGTTGTTGTGTTTTTTTTTATCAAAGGTGGGAAATGGTGACACCCGGGAAGGACGGTAAGAACGGACGACTTGTTTATCACGTGAATTTAAGTTACTTTTTTGGACAAAAAGATTTTTTTGCTACAAAGAGATTTCTCTAAGATCATTTCTCCAATTGGACGTTGCCAATACGATCGTAATTGTGTAGTCATGAAATATCTTAAAATTAAATCAAACCTAAGAAGAACTATACGCCTGCTAAATATAACTTAAATTAAGACATAAATAGGTCTGCATGCTGGTGATTAAGCAAATAAGAGTGTTACTACATTTTTTATTTATTTATTTATTTATTTATTTATTTATTTATTTATTTATTTATTTATTTATTTAAATGATTAAGAAGAATGTTCAGCATATTAGAAAAGAACTCAAGCATATGCCTTCTTTGTAACTGGAAAAAAAACGAATATTTGTTGTTTATTGTCAGTAATGAGGTTAACTAGTTATTTTCCAATTAAGTTAAGGTAACTAAATTAACCAAGAAATATCGCATTCATTGAGAATGCAACTGTCAAATTTATTTGCAGTTTTCTTATAACATCAAAACATATTAAAATCCCCAAACCATTTTAAAACGGGGGTAGTTTATATATAATTTCGTTGAAACAATCTTCGCCAAAGGAGACATTGAAGAGTGGGCGGGAGTGTAAAATTGAAAACTGAAATCTAAACAAAAAGATGTTTTGACATATTTATTACCAAGTTCTCATAATACGCACTCAATTAAGATCAATCAATCTTACGGTGAAAAGCGTGTTTCTTTTATTAAAAGCGGAAATTGCCATAATATTGAATAGTCTTTTACTGCTATTATTACGACTTTCAATATAGTACAATAGTAGAATAATTGTCTCTACATGAGAGAGTATGTCACAAAAGTAAAACGTTTACCTATGAAAAATGAAAATATTTGCTAGCAAATAGAGCGGCGAAAAGTGTTTACATTTCGATACCTGAATAAAATGACAATTTGTCACCACAGAGCTTGATTTCGGAGCGTCTAATTGTTAATCAAATAATCGCTTATCATGCTGTGCACATTTAGCACAGGTTTAAGAAATGTAAACGAGGAGGTATAGCCCGATTTCAATTAGAATTCGATATAAAGTCACCTAACTAACGTAGAGTCAAGGATTGCTAATTGCTAGAGTTCGCGAATAAATGTTGACAGAAGCTAGAAGTGTGAATAATTACATGGTCAAAGAAAGGTACATTTTCACACTGCTGATAAAGGTTTGCCTACTTTCAGTTTTTTTTACGACTGAAAACGTGTTTTCTTCCTTTATTTTTTTTTCTCAATTACGAAAATATACCACTGCTTCTACATGTGCCTTTACTCCTCCCGTTCCTTCTCTCCTCCTCCTCCTCCTACGACTACAACAACTACTACTACCACTACTACTGCAACTACTATTGAAAGAGTATGATTATCACTACTACTCTGTACTACTACGACTACGACGAGACACGACGAAGACGACGTACTACGAACGAGCACTACGAACGACGGACGGACTACTACGAGGACGTACGGTCACGACGACGAACTACTACTACCACTACTACTACACTACTTCTACTACTACTACTACTACTACTACAACTATTATTATTATTATTGATACTACTGCTACTACTACTATCACTACTACTACTACTACTATCACTACTACTACTACTACTATTTTTCTTCTTCTTCTTCTTCTTCTTCTTCTTCTTCTTCTTCTTCTTATTATTATTATTATTATTATTATTATTATTATTATTATTATTATTATTATTATTACTATTACTACTACGACTACTACGACTACTACTACTACTACTACTACTACTACTACTATAACTACTACTAGTACTATTATTAACACTTTTACTACTTCTAATACAATATGCATAAGAAGAAGATATTTGCATGTCCATTAACATCTAGGGCCTACTTACGGCATTGACGACAAAAGCGTAAAATTCCCGAATTGATTCAATAGCGTCACCGCTTCTAGCCGCATCGGTTGTAGCGTTACTGCTGTTGTACCAACTGCAAAAAGTAAAAAGAAATTGCAATTCCAACAACGTATGTTATCTAGCTGTATGTCTGTTTGTCTGTCTGTCTGTCTGTCTTCCTACCTGGCTGCCTGCCTGCGTGCCTGTCTGCCAGCCTGCCTGCCTGCCCGTCTGTCTGTCTGCCTGTTTGCCTGTATGTCGGTCTGTCGGTCTGGCTGCCTGCCTGCCTGCCTGCCTGCCTGCCTGCCTGCCTGCCTGCCTGTCTGCTTGCCTCCATATCTATCTATCTATCTATCTATCTATCTATCTATCTATCTATCTATCTATCTATCTATCTATCTATATATCTATCTATCTATCTATCTATCTATCTATCTATCTTTCTTTCTTTCTTTCTTTCTTTCTTTCTTTCTTTCTTTCTTTCTTTCTTGCTTGCTTGCTTGCTTGCTTGCTTTCTTTCTAATATCTATCAATTTATTTATCTATTTATCCATCTATCCATCTTTCTATTTATCTACCATCTCTCACATTAAGTCGCCTTAAATACCATATCAGTCATTGAGTCACGTTGCGTTAATTAAAAATAGGGCTCTCGCATTAGCGTAATGAGAGCACTGGTTTCTGGAAACATTGACGAATGTTTTGTTCTTAAATTTCCCGAACCCGGTTTTCATTAATAAAACCATGTCCGCTTCTAATGGAGTAACGTTAGAAAATCTCTTTTGCAGGGGGTTGGATGAAAATTAACTTCTTGTGTAGTCCTTTCAACAAAAATGGCCGAGATATTTCCAATGAGAAAAGTTATCAATTGAATGTTGTTATGAACTGCAAGTTAGATAAGATGCAAGAAAAACGAAAAACCTGTCAATCAAAACAGACATAGGAAAAAGCATCGGCCTGAATGGCGGAGTGAGCATGATGTGCTCCCACAGTTGATGCATGAAATTCGAACTCCACTTACTGCATTCTTTTTTTTCTTTTGGGATTTTCTAGTTAAGTTGAAAATTATGCAACTTTTTCAATTTATTTTACAGAGTTTTTGTTGTCGGTGAAGAATCTGTATAGATATGACAGCAAGCTGTTGGACAGGACCGTGTAATTCCTCCACTTATAACAGCTTTGCACTGATACAATGTTCAAAAATTGCTGACACTAACTTCTAAAGACAAAAAAAGCAGAACTAGTTACTCACAAATTGTAGATGGGGAAATCAACCACGCATAGAAATTCGACCTGATAATCAACAATCGACCGTTTGTTCCGACTGAATCTTTCAAGTAGGTCGAAGTGTTTTGCTTGTGGCAGAAGTAGGGACTTGCCTTCTGAAAAATGTAATTGGTTTAATGCTTTTTAATGCCAAAATCAGGAAGTTGATTCAAGATGATACGGGCTGATTTTATTGTACTTGTACATTTTCATGACTTGCTATGGCAGTAAAATCAGCACTCCAAGTACTGACTGAAGTGAAATATTGTTTGACGATAGCCATCAAACGCATAAGTTATACAATCTTAAAACGCTAAAGTTACTATAGAGCATTTAACAAGCAAGTTCTCTTAAAGCAACTTTGTCTCGGGTATGTATAGGTATAGGAGAAAAAGGGCATTACCATGATGATATTTTAATGTGATTTAACGTTATCAGGAAAATAAGAGGCCACGTGGTTACCTTAGTTATAAAAAAAAATACCTGTGCAGCTTGGCTCGGATAGAAAAAAAAAACATTTCTATAAAAACAAGTATGCTGTTTTGCTTGATTCGCCATATTTATCAAGGACACCAATAAACAGCAAGATTTTTTTAAGCTAACGCTCACTTACTTTGCTGCATAAGAGAGAAAAAACTGGTTAATACCACCGTTCAGTCAAAATTTAAAAATGCCAATTTGACTTACTGTTATCGAGTTGCTTTATGTAAATAATATATATTCTCAAAGCATTAAATCACAAGCAGGATCAGTGTTATGTGTTTTGTACACACTCTTGAAAAAAATATAGAATAATACAGATATACCCTTAAGGTTTTGAATTATTTACCTGGAACAATATAATCGGACCGGTAATCAGGTTGAAATTCTGTTTTGAAAACTCTGTGGATTCGAGACCGAATAAGAGTGTCCGTTCTTTTTCTGGGTTTCGTTTCGTCCTCATCATTTTCGTCCTCATTTTCTTCTGGTTCTATCATTACACTTTCGTTGCGGTACTTGAACGTACCTCTCTGAGGAAAATAAAAAAGGTTTTAAAAAAAAATAAAGTAGATCTTATTCTTTGAAATTGTCTTCTTTTACATCAATTCTTTAATATTTTTAAGTAATAAACAATCATCAGTAAGTTACTTTTCCTAATCGAGAAGGTATTGATCGTGAAAAGGTAAAACAAAACGAAGCCTTTTAAATGTTTCTCTGTGATACAAGACTTCTTTTCAGATTCCCCGTTAATTTTGGTAACGATCCAATATCGGATTGGACAATTAAGTTTAAAAGTGCTATAAAACAGAAAATAAACTCTCATAAAATCATTTCAATGCAATTTCTATACAATATACAACCCTGAATTGTCTTAACTGGCAAACTATCAACTTATGTAAGTACATTTTTTTTATCAATAACAAGCGTTTTACTCAAACTTGGCACTATTATGACTACAGTGCATGACACCACCATTTGTAAACGATCGATTGCAATAAGAAAGGGCCAGTCGGGATTTTTGCGTTCAATCAGACTTTTTGCCAATCAAATGGGTAAACAAGAATACCAATTCATTTCAGTTCGTTATTCGGTACAATCATTAATGTCATTGCCAAAGAACATGTGACGCCACAGACAAGGTCTTATATAAGGAAAATATGAAATTAATAGTCATGTTAAATAGTGAATATAATAGTTTTAAATACAATATTACTGTCACAACAATTTTAACAGGGAAACAAACAAAAGTATGCAATATCTGTTATATGCTATATCCCATATAAACATTGGTACAAGGTAAAAGTTCACCCATTATTTACTAGACCTTTCTTTGTATAAGCAACGTAGACAACTTGTGTTAATCTTTTAATAGCGTAATAGCACATGCTTGAATGTTTTGCATTAATAATTAAACTTTCCTTAGAATAGGCCAGGAACAGAAGCAACGTGGCATTATTTTACGTCTATGATAGAAAGAACAAACAAGAATTCTCACTCTCTAATGCATTCATATTACAGTATATACATTTTATGTTTATGTATATTTTCTCTTTCTACATGTCTGTATCGGCATTCTTCGATTGTCAATTTATAAGCTGAGCATCTTATTCTAGTAAGAAAATTACAATGTTAAGGATTGTATGCTGTTTTTGTGAATTTTGACTGCATGATTTAGACATTGTTTGGGGCGCCCACCAACACATTTTATTGCTAAGCCAGCATGTGTTCGTGTCCCGGTTAGGGTCTATGGAAATTATATGGGAAGGTCTTCCAGATTGTCTGAAGTGCGCCAGTGGTTCTACCTAGATATTTGTTTTGAGCCTTCCTCCTCCAAAATAGGTGGACGTATATATGACAAAAATGTATCTCTGTTTTGTACGTTAAAAACAAAACAAAATATTATTCGAGTGTTGTTGCTTTTTTTATTTTTATGATTTCGTTAGATTGTTGATTAGCGACGCTTGTTGTTATTGTTCCTAGGCTTACAAATTAATTTTCTGCGAATGGGTTTTATGGCATTGCAATTGCATGGTTTTATTACTCGATTTCACTGTTTCTAATAGTTTATATCCGCACAAAGGTATAAATTAACCTTTACGCTTGCTAAAATCTTCGCCGTATGCAGTAACTTTAGACTGAGATGCTGAGATGATACGAACAAACGTTGTCATAACCTGGAATAAATAATGTTTTTTTTCTATATTCAAAAGTAAATCGCGAAGCTTTGGAAACAAATAGCACCTTTACCAGTTGTAACTGACCCCAATCACCATAACATAGGTAAAATGCTATTACATGTCTATCAGAAAGAGCAAAAGATAGGTAATTTTTTGTAACTTGTAAGGCGGTTCTGGTTTTTGAAAAACCGTCATTTTGCTAGTCGGTAACCCATAACTTTCAATGAAACGTACTTGCGGTAAATGTAGATCTACATGTTTGGCTTTATTTTCGTTCTGCAGGGAATAAGCTTTCTTTTATCGCAAATAGATCAATATTAGCTTCAAATGGGAAGCCATTGCAATAGACTGTTATCAAAGAAAAGAGTCCATGTGACAGGTTTTACTTCCATACGGTATTAATGAAATCTGCCTTTTAGAGCCACAGAAAGTGAAGTGTCGCAAATATCTCGGTCTCGTTCTAATAACAGTTTACTCCCTCCATACACACTTTTTGTCTTGCCACTTAGCTTTATTCCTGAGCGGCTTTGTTCTTTCATGAATCTGCATTTTATGTGTATACTATATATGCATTTCACAATATATATTGAACTGAACAACTAGTTCAAACAAATTACATTATTAATATAATAAAAACATTTCAAGCAAATATGGACAAGACGCGTCTAGTCCCTTTGACACATTTATTTCGCTACGAATGCAACTTTTTTCTAGGCACGAAAGACTGGTTGCGACTACTAAAAGTCATGCAGGGTCAATACTTTGTGCCTGTAAAAGTCAGCTTTCTAATAACGTGTTCGTTGTTGCATACGTCACACTTGGAAATATTTGTACGTGCACTTCTGAGGGAGTTGTGAAGATCCGCTTTGCCCTTGATACTTTGAGGGATGACACCTTATGTTCCAGAAAACTACCGACTTTCTTTGGTAAGATAATAGCAAATGGCTTACAACTTCATTTCAACTATAACCTTCACTTTACTGTTCATCTATACGTTCGGCAGGCGTTTTACAATAAATCGAATGCAGACGTCTTTTATTAAAATTTTAACTGTACTTTACCGTTCAACTATACATACGGCCAATTTTTACATTTAAAGGTGGGGTACAAAAGTGTAGACCAAAGACTTTTTGTTTAATAACCAAATAAGTCATTGTTACCTTAAAAAGGTCCGGCAAAAATGCTGTTCATTGATGTCCTAGATCTGTGTGAACAGTGACACATAAATCCCCACTTGTCACTGCAAACAGGTATTTCCTATCTGAACCACGATGCAGAGTTAACTATTTATAAATTAGCAAAACCTCGTGACAACGTAGTTTTGAGGTAACTTTTATATCTTCCGTTCTGACTTCGATATCTATTTTTAGCAGAGTCCACTATCGTGCTTATATAAATATTTAGGAAGAGAGAATGTATGATTTTTCAAATTTGTACTGTCTATCAATATGGGTTGTGTGGTAGGTTGACTTTATTTCGACTAAAGAATGAGATTATACAGAAAGTATACCCTTAATTCCGCAAAGCGCTAGTAAGATATCGTTACGTGTATTTGATATAGACAAACTGTCTGATACTACCTTTAAAATGGTCGAAAATGTTTTTAAATTTTACTTCACGTTTTATTATCTGAGAAAGCGAAATTAGACTCAGGTAAATTTTCCTAGTATTACTTGTTTGAAAACCGCAGGAAGACATTGTTTTCAAAAAGTCCTAATAGCGTAAAAGAAAACTCAGTTTTAAATAAGTATTAACGACAACTATGCCCTCAGACTTGTGTGAACTCGCTGTCAATATTCTCTTTCCTATTCTCAATATTCTGCAAGGGAACGTCCACTCCAAAGAAAAATACCTTTCTCATCATCAAAAAGAAAATTCCTTTGTTGTCATTTAAATATGAAGCAAACCGCAATTTTTAATTTTTTTTTTTTTTTTGGGGGGGGAGGGGGGGTTCTGTGTTCCTTTATGGTCGGATCAAAGAAACTGTTTGGCGAGGATGGGAACAATATTTGTATGTGGCACTCCTTTGAAATAAAGGTTGAAAGCGCCATCTATGACGCAGGCAGGTATTAATCAGCTATTCTTAATTAAAAAGTACTCATGGATGATTTCAGTTAACAATATCTTCAGAGTATTACATAAGCTACCTGTCTGAAATTGTGTACAACTCTTTAACTTTAGTACTTTTAACTTTCAAACATACCTAAACTATGTGAAATGTTGACTTTATAAATATCAAAGTTGTGAGTTGGGTTCAAGTCTAAACTTCGACCCAAAGGTGGTATCCGACAGTGTGAACCATTTTACTCTCATGCAACAAAATAAAATATTGTTACCTGAGAAAATCCCGCAAAATGCTGCTTATTGGTGCCCTTTATCAATATGGAAAGTAGTGCACAACACACCACTTATCATTTTAAAAAAATATATTGCCTGTCCGAGCCATAATACACAATAACTTGTAGCTATTTTTAAACTAAGAAAGCCACGTGACAACTTACTTTTAGCTAGGTGTAGTGGTGGAGGTAGGAGCGTAAGGTGTAGTGGTGGTGGTAGGAGCGCAAGGTGTAGTGGTGTTGGTAGGAGCGCAAGGTGTAGTGGTGGTGGTAGGAGCGCTAAATGTAGTAGTTGTGTTAGGAGTGGTAAGAGCGCTAGATGTAGGGATGTTAGTAGGAGCGCAAGATGATGTGTTGATGGTAGGAGCGCTAGACGTTGTGGTGGCGGTAGGAGCGCTAGATGCAGTATTAATGGTAGGATAGCTAGGTGTTTTGGCGGTGGTAGGAGCCCAAGGTGTAGTGGTGGTAGGAGCGCAAGGTGAAGTGGTGGTGGTAGGAGCGCAAGGTGTAGTGGTGGTGGTGGGAGTGCTAGATGTAATGGTGGTGGTAGGAGCGCGAGATATAGCGGTGGTTGTAGGAGCAGTAGATATAGCGTTGGTGGTAGGAGCGCTAGATGTAGTGGTGATGAGGGATGGGTGAGCGCTAGATGTAGTGGTGATGGGGGATGGGGGAGCGCTAGATGTAGTGGTGGTGGTAGGAGCGCTAGATGAAGTGGTGGTGATGGGAGCGCTAGGTGAAATGGTGGTGGTAGGAGCGCTACTTGTAGTGGCGGTGGTAGGAGCGCTAGATGTAGTGGTGGTGGTAGGAGCGCTAGATGTAGTGGTGGTGGTGGGAGCGTAAGGTGTAGTGGTGGTGGTAGGAGCATAAGGTGTATTGGTGGTAGTGGAAGCGTAAGGTGTAGTGGTGGTGGTGGGAGCGTAAGATGTAGTGGTGGTGGTAGGAGCGTAAGGTGTAGTGGTGGTGATAGGAGCGTAAGGTGTAGTGGTGGTGGTAGAAGCGCTAGATGTATTGGTGGTATTGGGAACGCTAGATGAAATTGTGATGTTAGGAGCGCTAGGTGTAGTGGTGGTGGTAGGAGCGTAAGGTGTAGTGGTGGTGGTAGGAGCGTAAGGTGTAGTGGTGGTGGTGGGAGCGCTACATGTAGTGGTGGTGTTGGGAGCGCAAGGTTAAGTGGTGGTGGTAGGAACGCAAGGTGTAGTGGGGCCTGCTTTTTTGTTGAAGACATGCATTCTTACCACTAAATGTCTGCACTCGTGTTTGTCACTTCTCGCACATTCAATCTCCACGGCTGCCCCAGAAGCAACGTCTTGGTAGAAGGCGGTTTTCTTAAAATAATGCAAAAAACATCATCAACAACAGCAGCACTAGCAGCTACAGCATTATAAATATCATAATAATCATCAGGAGCAATAATAACACCGTCACAATCATCACGTTTCTCCTTTTTTTCTTTTTCTGTTATCATAATCGATATCATCATTTTCTTCTTTAACAACAGCGACAACAACACATCAAAATGTTTGTATCGAACAAGAAAAAGTTTATGCAGAGCATCAAAGTCGCCGAAAAATAATGTATAATTAAATGTAAACTATATAATTTAATGTAAAATAAATTTAACAAAGGAAAATGTTTTCGCAATGCAGTTTCATATATGAGCCATGGCAATCTTATACCTCGGACCAACATTTACATTAGTTATTACCAGAGCAACTCATTTAGTATATTTACAGGTCCTGTTTTAATAAATAAACCATCCTATAAATCAACCGTCCATAAAATCTTCTTAAAACACAATAATTTACCCTTTAATACTTGAGAAATTTTCCCGAATTGTTGGTCTCTGCCTGTCTTTGTTGGTCATTTTAAGTCATTAGAGTGTTAATTCGTACCGACATTGTTCTAAGCGACCCAGTCATATTCACTGTGTTTATGAGTGATCGGTTCAAGGAGCCACACCGCACTGCTCTGTCCGCAGGTGGTCAAATATAGGAGGTGCTACAAAATCCCTCCTGGCCAAAATTTCTTCCGAACAAAATACATTCTGGACAAAATCCTTCCTTGACAAAACTCCATTCCGTCCATTTTAGCCTAAGCGGACAATATGCCGCCCGTAAATATCAAAACCGGACAAAAGACATTTTCAGTTTTTACAATTTTCAAAATTTTTATTTTTGGTTAGTACATTTATGCCTCGTAAATATAATCATACCACTTGTTTTTTTCTCTTATAAAAAACCAACTTCGAAAGATATTTTATTCTTTATGATTTAGGGAAAGGATGTTGTCCCCCCTTGAACAATTTATGGAAGGGATTTTGTCCGTCTTTGACAAAATGAGCAGAAGGAATTCTGTCCTGCAATCGTTCACGTACCAGTCGCACCGAAACTGATCTAAAATGGCGCTGGATTTTCCCTGACTCATCACCAATAGTTGGAAATGTTTCACCAAATAGATTAAGCATAGTAGTGCTGTTGTTAAATTATCACTAGAAACATTTTGGCCTCTGTTGACTTACTTCCTTACTTTAGAATTGTATTTATACTCGGCAATGAAACTACCCATTCTCTTATTACTACAACTCGTATTTGAAGGATATTCCCATGAAAACTTTTACTTTCGACAAACAAAAATGACAATTTTATTTTGAAATGATTTATTTTACGAAGCTGGTTTCCGTTAAAACGTAATATAACAGCGATTTTGTCGCAGTTGAACCAAAATGTATTATTTAAAGCAAACTCTCTTGAATTACAGTAGATAACTGATTCAATCATTATCTTTAATAATCATATTGTTACATGTTACATTCCATGTGAACATTCCGCCCTTCGATGTTCTCTTTAGATTGGAAACGTGAAAAACTTTCAAATATTTTTAGAATAATTAAAATCAACATAAGCCTGCATATCGTATATCTTCGAAAGGCGCACAGTAGAAAATTTGTCAAACGCAAACGTCAATCGTAAGCACGCAACTAAGCACAACATTTGCACAAAATATACATGTTACCATATAAAAGGTAGGTCAAATATGTAAGGGATGGTGATACCATTGTTGTTGCATAAAGACAGTTTTCGATAGTTTGGCTATATCTAGTACATGTAACAATACATAATACCCATGTTCTGTACATTATTGAAAAAGAACTATATAACCAGACAGAATTGGGATGTCTTCTAGAAGTAATTGTCCACTTCAATAGCAGGATGATGACATAACGTCATTTCAACAGTAAGTGGTCACGTGTTTTGGGGGTGTAAAAATAGCTTACTGTGCGGCATAATTCAGATAGAAAAGATGTCTGTATCGGCAAGTAGCCTTTTATGTTTCACTTTTCACCAATTTAGGGCATGAAAAAAACGTCATTTCTTTGAACTTTGACAACAATTTATTTTATAGTTTGAGAGACAAAACTTTGATCTTAACTGTCGGATACCACGTTTTAAGTATTCATCTTAGACTTACCCTTCTCTGAGGAAGGTCTTAGACTTACCCTTCTCTGAGGAAGGTTTTAGACTTACCCTTCTCTGAGAAGGTCTTAGACTTACCCTTCTCCGAGGAAGGTCTTAGTCTTACCCTTCTCCGAGGAAGGTCTTAGACTTACCCTTCTCTGGGGAAGGTCTTAGACTTACCCTTCTCTGAAGAAAATCTTAGACTTACCCTTCTCTGGGGAAGGTGTTAGACTTACCCTTCTCTGAGGGAGGTCTTAGACTTACCCTTCTATGAATAAGGTCTTAGACTCACCTTTCTCTGAAGAAAATCTAAGACTTACCGTTCTCTGAGGAAGGTCTTAGATTTACCTTTCTCTGAAGAAAATCTTAGACTTACCTTCTCTGAGGAAGGTCTTAGACTTACCCTTCTCTTGAAGAAGGTCTTAGACTTACCCTTCTCTGAGGAATGTCTTTGACTTACCCTTCTCTGAGGAATGTCTTAGACTTACCCTTCTCTGAGGAAGGTCTTAGACTGACCCTTCTCTGAGGAAGGTTTTAGACTTACCCTTCTCTGAAAAAAATCTTAGACTTACCCTTCTCTGAAGAAGGTCTTAGACTTACCCTTCTCTGAGGAATGTGTTAGACTTACCCTTCTCTAATAAAGGTCTTAGACTTACCATTCTCTAAGGAAGGTCTAAGACTGACCCTTCTCTGAGGAAGGTTTTAGACTTACCCTTCTCTGAAGAAAGTCTTAGACTTACCCTTCTCTGAAGAAGGTCTTAGACTTACCCTTCTCTGAGGAATGTGTTAGACTTACCCTTCTCTGGGGAATGTCTTAGACTTACCCTTCTCTGAGGAAGGTATTAGACTTACCCTTCTCTAATGAAGGTCTTAAACTTGCCCTTCTCCAAGGAAGGTCTTAGACTTACCCTTCTCTGAGGAGGGTCTTAGACTTACCCTTCTCTGAAGAAAATCTTAGACTTAACCTTGTTTGGGGAAGGTCTTAGACTAACCCTTCTCTGAGGAAGGTCTTAGACTCACCTTTCTCTGAAGAAAATCTAAAACTTTCCCTTCTCTGAGGAAGGTATTAGACTTACCCTTCTCTGAAGAAAATCTTAGACTTACCCTTCTCTGAGGAAGGTATTAGACTTACCCTTCTCTGAAGAAAATCTTAGACTTACCCTTCTCTGAGGAATGTCTTAGACTTACACTTCTCTGAGGAATGTCTTAGACTTACCCTTCTCTGAGGAATGTCTTAGACTTACCCTTCTCTGAGGAATGTCCATTCGTTTAATTCCACCATCTCTAATGAGATACACAGGGGCATTCGGGGCCACTCTGTCGTTCCGTCGCAGATGAAAACTTATATTTTCTTTATTAATTTCAAAATCCATCTCAATATCTGTTGGTAAAATACCATCGTCGTTATCACCTCCGTTGTCAGCTTCCCTGCGGGCTCGAGCATGTTTTGGCCTGATATTTATTTCTGCATAGTCTGTGATTAATAAAAAAAAAATAATAAATCGTTGTGTTGTTGTCGTCATCGTCTTTGTTGTTTGTTGTTGTTGTTGTTTTGGTGGCAGTTGTTATGGCTGTGTTTTTGGATAAATTATTCTAAAAAATATTTAGTTAGTTGTATAAATATATTGTATAAGAGAATACATAAAAGGAAATTCTCTATACGTACATTCTTTTGAAGTCGGCGAAATATTGCGGGTTTTAAAAATGTTATGTTTCTATTTAAGTAATTGAAAGTATAAATTCGGAATATTTCAAGGATTTTTAAAACAATTATGCAATAATAAGTACATTCAGCGAGACGTTATATATGTTGTCGTGTGTTTTGAAAAGAAATCATTTTCTGTTGTTGCTGTTTGTTGCTTTGTTTTTGTTCTATTTTTGTTTTGTTTGTTGTTGTTTTTTGTTTGTTTTGTTTTTTGTTTTTGTTTTTTTCACTTGTAGGACAAGTAAAGTTTGGATGTACGATTTCTATGGTCAATATATATTATTTTCTCACTAGATTTAAATAACTTTCATTGTCAAGTGAAATGTCTGGACGTAGTTTAAAAACAAAATTGAAATAGCGATTCTTCTTTAGGTAAAAAACATATTCAATTTGCAATATGAAAATATTAAATGCCACAATTGTGTGATAAGATATTACTATAGTGAAGAAACAACTGTTTTATCAAGTGACATTTTAATTAAACAATACGAACTACCTGCTGTTGTTGTAGTTAATGTAATTTATGTGTGCCAAACGGTTTTTTAATTTATTGACATTCTTGTTGAAGTTGTTCCGGTGCCATACATTGTACATAGTGTAGGTAATGTTAAGTTTTAAACTGTAAAGTGATTTTATATTTTACTCCATTATTTTAAATAATGACCGGAGTCTTTCTTGTAAACTGAAACATTCATTTTTGCGTTTCCTTTTCGGCTTTGAAGGCGAAGACAATTTTGTCCTCTTTTTGTCGATTATGGCTCTGCACTTTCTTACGTTTGTCATCTTTTATGCCCTTTTTTCTATTCATTTTTTTCATTTGTAGCTACAATGCCTTAAATATCTTGCCCATGAATTATTCAAATCACCTAATCTAACAAAATGATTACAGTTTTTAATAAACATAACTTAGTCATAAAGTTAAGTGAAATTTTACAATTTATTTATCCGTTTCTTTTAATTCATATTTTGTATGTAGTTACAATGTCTTCAATGTCTTACCCGACAAATAAGTAAAAATACCCAACTAAACAAAGAAATAAATTCAACAAAATGATAACAGTTTTTTTAAACATACTTTAGTCATAAAGTTAAATGAATAAGTGAATTTTAACGATTTTTTATCCGTTTCTTTTGATTCATATTTTTGTATGTAGTTACAATGTCTTAAATACCTTACCCGACAATTAGTACAAATACCCAACTTAACAAAGAAATAAATTTAACAAAATGATAACAGTTTTTTAAACATAGTTAAGTCATAAAGTTAAGTGAAATTTAACGATTTATTTATCCGTTTTTTTTTAATTCATATTTTTGTATGTAGTTACAATGTCTTAAATACCTTACCCAATTAAACAAAGTAATAAAAGGGTAAAATTTAAAATAAAAATATTCATAACGTGAAGTGAAACCTTCTAATATGTGTTCAGTCTAACACTGCATTTACGTAGTTTTTTTAAAAAAAAATTAATTTTTATCTTTTTTCAAGATTTAAACCCTTCACGATTAAAACATTGCACCTGCACTTTCTTTTGAGCAAAATTAATCTTGTCCGATTGACAGATTGACAGAAGTTACGCGAGCGCGTTCAATTACCATTTCGGGTACTGCTTTTTAAAATATATATAAAAAAAACATATACCAAATGCACGTTTACATAACCATAGCAACGCGTTACGGCCCCTGTCCAGCATGAATTGACAGATTACTTTTATGATCTAGATATAAGAAAATTTAATTTGTCCTATAAATATTTTTGTGACATTGTGTGAAAAAAAATAATATTTATTTAAAAATATTAAAATAGCAATACGCTTGTTACTAAGGTGACTCAATTTCAACGCCAAAATCTAAATGCACTCCCAAAATGAAATACGAAACAATAAAAATTGTACATAAATTCATTATATTAGTATATTGTATAAATTAAGATTATTTATTAGACTGTGTACAGGACCAATCGTTACTTGTCAAACTATACACTGTCAATGAATTGGATAAAAGCAAAGGCATAAAGATCGAGAAGCAAGACCGGTTGTCTCATTTTACTTCGGGAGAGTAGGTCACCATCGCACTTTGCTTTTTACGTCGCAAGAATCTTTTGGCGAACTCTGGAGTAGTGATTCATTTGCTTTTAAATCTAATATGGATAATGTTTATAATTAGATTTACATGCAGTTTAAGCAAGGTGGACATATAGGTGTTAAAGATTTCCTTTGTAACATGACTTTTACTATGTGACTCTGCCTTCGTTTCACATCAAGTCTTGGACATAATAGAATTCCTTTTGTCGCTATGGAGATATGGACAACCCGAAACTGTTCGGATCAGCAGCGTCCAGTGTAAAGTATTAACTATGTAAAAAAAGACACTCTATCAGACAGAATACATTAATTAAAGTCACTGTCTGCTTCAAACTAAAATTAACGTTTTCAGGTACTACGTCCAATGCATTGTGATGGCTGAATAGACAGTCTTAACCGTCGAAGGGAAGGCAGTTTAACTTTCACAAATCATAAAATAAAGATTGTCTAGTTTATGACTGTTTTAACAGTCACGACCCCGACATGGCTTTTTTACCTTAATGGGACTTTCCGGATACTCGACGGTAGGCTTCCGTGTCCTTATGTGTGCGTTATATGTTTTTTGCTGTATCTTGTTTGTTTGTATTTGTTATTTTTTGTTTGCTTGTTATTATTTTGTTTTTGGGTTGTTTTTCAAATTGTTCTTATGTGTCTTGTTTCTACAAACGCGTTGCAATACCACTATTTGAATAGGATACGTTATGGAAAGCAGTGTTTTATTTTAAGGTACTTACAATTGGCAATTAGATCTATTAAGATTAATGCATTTTTCATCGAACAACTGAGTGTGCTTTACTTTGGCTTGTTGTCAGATAGATAAAGAACAAATGTTAACAAATAACATGTAGAAACAAACAGGACAATCTGACCCTTTTTCTCTTTAGACATTACTTCTCTTTTTCTCATTGTCTGTCTGTCTGTCTGTCTTTCTGTCTGTCTGTCTGTCTGCCTGCTGCCTGCCTGCCTGCCTTCCTGTCTGTCTCTCTCTCTCTGTCTGTCTGTCTGTCTGTCTGTTTTTCCCTTTCTCTCTCTCTTTCTTCCCTTCCCTTTCTGTTTTTCTCTCAATTTCGCTTTCAATATTATTTCACAAACAAGAAAAGTATCAAAGTAAAATCAGCATATATTTACCTATATGTTGCTTTTCATCCCATGTCAAAGTCAGACTTTTAACCACTGACATTTGAAGGCAAAAAAACACAAAAACGCACAGACAGACACATATACGGACATCCATTTTAAAACACCTAATCGGACGCTCTGCCCAACCCTTACTGGAGTCCTATAGCGAAAATAGTCCCTGAAATCGATTTTTACCTCTACCCGCAATCGTTCAGTTGGTCGATCCGTTACGTTAACATTGTGTATACAGGTCACATGAAAGGCTTGTCGTTTGCAATAATAAAGTGAATTGAGTTGCTTAAAATATTTAAAAAAAACGATTGCACTAAAGGAACATGTAGGTGGAAACATAGAATTGTACCAAGAACGCAACCAGATATTATTTACTTTTCCTTCACAGGTTCTAAAAGAAATACAACTTTGTTTTGGGGGGGGTTTTTTCTGTTTTGGTGTGGTCTGTGCCCTGCAGTAACCGATGTTAACACTGTCATTTGGGGCCTCATTTTGTATTATGAATGTTCAAAGTGTAAAATATAAACATTTTAGATAAGTCAATCAAATCAATATAAGCTCTATTTTTCGTGAAATATTTAAAAATGTTAGAACACACGTATAAGTTAAACAATAATTAGGTGGAAACGTACATCTCTACTATTACTTCGTGTATTTTTATCATACCGTTAGACCAAAAGTATGACATGAGTCAATAAGAAAGTGAAACACGTATGGCTCTTCCATAACGTGCATTCGAATCAGTACACATTCGGAAAAGAAGCTTGAAGATAACAGTATGCGTATACAATCGGAACTCCTCGGGTAATTCCGTTCTCAGGACACGTATCCCTCGGATTTATCTGGTGCAATGATACTAACTGAAATCACGATAGTTTTGTACGCCGTAAGTCGGATGAAGAATATGCCTAAAATGTAGTTCGCACAAAAAACATAAACAATGCCATCGTTTGACAGCTGCGTGTCTGCTGTGTAATTAAAATTGGATTTTGAACGTGTATCCGGTGTACGTAGACGAATTTCACAATTAATACATTTGTCTACAAGCTTTAAAGGTGGTATCCGACACTTTGCCAATATTAAATACACATAACAATGTCTTACCAACACTAAGTGTAATTTATATATAATTTCTGCATAAACTCATACTTTAGTCTAATTAAAAATTAGGTTTGAACACTTCATATATTTCTAGACATTACCAATAGCGAAAAGCATTCTAAAAGTTAATTCCTTCTAAATCTATAAATAAGCACACATGATATTGATTGCTGTGTATTACTAGCCTATATCTAGTCTATTACCAGAAGAGCTTATCAGCTTATCTTCGCATGAACAGGATGCTACGGCCATTTATTCGTCTCTGGTCATGTTTGTTCATGATTCAGAAAGCTAATTTTATTTGTGGACAACCATTTTTGTATTGTTTTTTCAAATCGAACTAATACCATATTCCTTTTCTGAACACTATGTGGACATTATTTTTCGATGACGTCACTACTTTCGTCATAACGTATAGAAAATATCAGCGCATGGTCATTTTGTTTACAAATAGATCGTTTTCTTTTCGTTGCTTGCATTTGAGAAACTCGTCAGGAAGTGCGAGGTTAGAGCTCTGTAAAACCGGTTTAAGCACCCCAGTCGGTCTATATTGCCGACTGACCGTTCCAAGGCGGTAACTGTCGGGTTTGCTCTTTTCCTTAAATGACTCATCACAAATTTGTTCTTACTTTTCGCTTGGCTTGCATGTGAAATACCTTTGTTCTATGCTTTTTTCGGAGTTTGGTATATGTTGCAATACTCATAGGACTTTTTCATATATTCTTATAAAAGTAGAGCCTCTCTTATAGCAGGGAGTCTTGGTTTACATCTCACACTAGTAACCTCACTACAGTTTATTGTAGAATAAATGTTGTATGAGTGATTATGTGTTCTTAGTTCCTTTATCTTGGCAATAGAGAACACAACCTGGTGTCAGCAGTGGGATATGAACCCACGCTCACCTTCGTGGACCAGAAAGTGTTACTATCTATTTGCAATGTGTTGGATTTAATTGATTAAATTGCAACAATTGCTAGAAACTTACATCCACCGAAGGAATTGTCACTTACAGGAAATTTGAAAGAAAATTTCCTGAAATTCAAAGAACAGTTTGAACTATACATGACAGCAACAGAGCTCAGTGGCAAGGAAGAACAAGTTAAATATTCAACCTTGTTGCATATGTGTGCTGGTGCATTGGAAGTTTATCATACTTTTTATTGTCAGAAGGAGACAATCATGGGGATGACTTGAAATCTGGCAATGTTAAAAAGCAACTGATTGAGTCTCAAAGTACATTACGATCATTTAATGGACATTCTATAAAGCCAATGGGAACTGTGGGACAGAAATGTGATATTGAAAACCAGATGTACGAGATAAAGTTTCAGGTTGTACACGAGAAAGAACCAACGGTGCTTGGTGCAAAACATGCTCTGCAATAGTCCTTGTCATGACAATGTTTTCAGTTGGGAACATTGAACCACAGAACATTCAAGAGGAGTACAATGTTGTGTTTGAAAATATTAGCTGTCTACCAGGGAAACACAAAATCCACGTAGATAAAAGGTTGAAACCGGTTGTACACCCGCCGAGAAAAGTACCAGTTAAGCTTCTTCCAGTAGTGAAAAAAGAACTGGACAGCATGGAGGCTGAAGGCATCATAGAGTGCCAGACAGAGCCGACGGATTGGGTGAGCTGTATGGTTCTTGTCAACAATGGAAATGACCATATAGGGAAATGCATTGAGATTTTAAGCGATAAAAAGGCAGTATTATCTGCTTAGAGCAGTGGAAAGGGGATGTCAAGAATACCTGGTTCGAAGTATTTCTCTAAATAGGATGCAAATTTGTCATTTTGGCAAATTGAACATAAAGAAGAGAGTTCAAAGCTACTGACATTTAACACGCCATTTAAAAAATGAAGACTAGCATTTGGAACAGTCTCAGCATCAAAAGTTATGCAAGCGGCAATGTGAATGTTGCAAGAAGTCATAGAGGTCATTACGGATGACATACTTGTGACTGGGAAAACTCAAGAAGAACATGACGAAAGATTGAAGATTGTTCTTAAACGTGAAAGAGAAAATTACCTTAAGATGAACAAGGAGAAATGTCATTTCAACAAGAAGCAGGTTTCATATGTAGGACATCTGTTAACAAGTGAAGGAGTTAAGCCAGTTCCAGAAAAGGTCAGAGCAGTTGAAAAGATGAGAGCTCTAGAAAGGAAAAACGAGTTGATGACATTCCTAGGGTTTATACAGTACCTCAGGCGCGTTTCTCCCATTACGCACTTTACGCACGTGCGTAACCTCCGCTCGAAAAATCGAAAATCTAAAAGTACCAAACACACTAAGAAAGTCGAAGCTTAACCCGGGTTAGGAATGATATATTTTATTTCCGTAGTTTCTATGTTATAAAATCTTATTACTACACCAATCAAGTTGAAAAGGTTTAAAATGATTAAACTTAAACACGTCAGAATTTTAGTCGTTTATATTTGCGTTAAGTTCCTCGCATGTCCGCATTTTACATGTTATTCATTAGAAAAGAACCTAATATTTTCAAAAGTATTATTACAAAGGTTATTTCCCTTGTAATTGTGCGTAATTTCAAAACCGGCCCAGATACGCGCCTGCAGTACCTAGCCAAGTTTTTGCTAAACCTTTCAATCTAATCTGAGATGTTGAGAGTGTTGCTCAAGAAAGAGTTTAGGGATGGTGGTGGTGGTGGTGGTGGTGGTGGTCCTGAGCAAGAAAAGTGCTTCCGAGAGTTCACGCAGATGGTTGTCAGAGCGCCAATCCTAAGTTATTTCAATTCAGACTTACCAATAACATTGAGTGTAGATAGTAGTTCACAAGGACACGGAATTGCTGTATTTAATATGGAAAACATGTTGCGTTTGCGTCACAAGCGTTGACCAAATCGCAGAAGAAGTACTCACAGATTGTAAAGGAGTCATTAGAAATTGTTTTGGTGTACAAAAGTTCAGACAGTACATATATGGGCAAAAGGTGACAGTAGAATCTGACCACAAACCATTGCAGTCGATATTCAAAAACGGACTGAATGAAGTGCCACTATTTCTGCAAAGGATGTTGTTTGATTTGATGGAATATGATCTGTAAGTCGTATTCAAACCCGGTAAATCAATGTTTATTTCAGATGCATTGCTTAGAAATTATCAGACAGAAAGCTCTGATACGCTTCTGCAAGATGACTACAGAATTGCAGGAATTGAAGAAATTGTGTCAATGTCACAAGACTTGCGTACACAGATCAAAGAGGCAACAGAAATTGACTATTAGTCTGTTGCAACAGGTGACACAGGTTGGATGGCCAGAAATACGAAAAATAGTTCCTGATCCAATCAATCTTTATTGGAATTACAGGCATTATCTCCTCATTGGACCAAATTGAATCAAATTGATATAATCAGTGCCAGTTGAAACCGTTCAAAATCATAACATAGGTTATGTTAAACATTTGAATGTAAACAGTGTTTTGGCTGCAATGTTGATTGATTCTTATTTATTGTGTTCTTATCTTATTTACCAACCAGAGAAATATAAAATGTCGAAGTAGAATTATTTGCAGTAAGATTTTTAATAAAGACTTATAGAAAAAATCCAGTCAAGTATAACAAAAAAAGCAATTAATACTTTATATGAAATAAAAAAAAAACATATTGCTAGCAATACATGTTTAGGACATGTAAACAATGAGCTTCTGTTTCTTTATGCTTTGAGTTAAGAATAATAAGCAACATTTCATTTCAATCAATGCCATTAACACACTCTACCACATGTTACGTGTCACCTAGTTCTACCTGCGGAGATACATTTGCCGATTCATCGTCGATAGAAATAAACATAATTAGGGCATGTAAATCCTTCGTGAGTCATATTTCAAAGTCGTACATGTTAAAGGTGATATTTGTCATGTATAGAACGCTCGGCAATCCCTTAGACGATGTTGCGTATTCGGTAAATGTTTTATACCTGTTGTTAATTATCTTCCTTGGTAAAAATAAATATTAACTTGCTACCACGTGGTTGTTATTGAGCAATTACAGCTTTAAATAAAGATTAATTGATAAAACCTACTGAATGTAATTGTGGCGCTGACATGCAGATCAAATACAATAGACTCTGATAGTTCAGTGAATGATCAACTATCCAGCAGTGCGCGTGTATTTACTGACTCAACGATACCAGTGTCGGTACCCCAGTCCACTGTTCAAGCCAAAAATGTTTCGCCAGTAGAATCAAGTCAAAATAAGCAACATTCCAATGGCAGAACAGCACCAGATGTGGGTAGAAACTGTATCCAGTTCTAGACCAACACTTCGTTACCCATTTCGCGAAACGGAGATAATTAACAACAGGTATAAATCATATCCCGAATACATCATTCCAAGCATTGCCGAGCGTCCAATACATGACACTATCCTACAGTTTTGGACCATTTTTTCTCCCAAACAAACAATAAATTAATTATTGTTGCCTGAAAAGATCCCGCGAAATGAGCGGATTATTTGTCCACTACATTCAGCGAAAGGAAAAGCAGAACACACCACTTGTCATTACAAAAAATCATTTTGTATAAGAGCCATGCAGCACGAGCCACAATGTACATGTATTTTTAAACTAGACAACTACGTGACCACTTGCCTTTGCACCGGACCTGTTTGCGCATTCGGTAGAGCGTTGGCTCAAGGTACGGGAGGCCCCGGGTTTGAACCCGGGCCATGACATACCAAAGTCGTAGAAAATGGTAGTGATTTAGCAAATATAAGGGTAGTTCCATGACTGGTTGGCCCGGTGTCAGGATAATGTGACTTGGTGTGGTAATATACCATGTGTTCACGGTATGCTATACACAGTGAAGGCAGCACGATATCTCCTTCAAGTGGACACCGTCTCCGGATAACTGAAATACTGTTCATGGGACGATAAACCCAACAAATTGACTTGTGAGATCATCTTACATGAACATCCGGGTAATCAGCTCTAACGTCTTTATCTATTTTAGCTGAAATCTACATCATGATTATTTATAGATTTGGAAATATGGACATTTAAAGCGATAAATATATTTGACAATTTGTTCTCTCGAACAATTGAGGTAATGCCATGTTACAAGCTTTGCATACAATATTAATGTAAAGTTTTATTCAGAAATTATGTACACATTCATCAGAACAGGGGTAACATGATGGTACATGTATTAGATATCGGCAAACTGTCATATACCACCTTTAAGGTCAATGTCCATTGAGAGAATGTCTGTGGTCGATGACAAACATGCGTAGGCGTTCAGGTGCAAATGTAAATAAATGTTCTGAACTCTGAAAAGAAATGTTGCTGTTGTTGTTGTTTTACTGATATAAACCTATTTGAGCATGTTCCGTGCGATTTTATTGAAAAAACATGCAATTGATGTGTGGAATACATAAAAAGAATTGCATTAAGGTCTCGTTTGAATTTCGGTCCAACTTTGCAAGGGGAGACATAGGTCAGCGTGTTTTAAGTACGTTATAGCGCTTCTTAAAGATTCAATATTTTCAGAAAAGAATGATTTAAGGTTTATATTTTAAGGTTGTGTATATTAATTCACTTCAAATACGAAATAAAGGCTCGTTTCACTGTTTATTTACTTATTTTTACATAACTTTTATTTGCATTCTTACACTAGATATTTGTCTGGGATTTTCCTCACCAAAATAAAGATAACCTTTTCCACATGGTAAAGTTAAGAGACTGTTGCAGTTGTCAAGGTTATAATATACATTTGTATATTCTAAAGAAACTATATACCAAAACTTAACACAAGGGATACATATGAGATTTATATAAACAATGTACTTATTTATCGTGCGAAATGATAGAATTTAATTCTTTATTATTGAGATTCGAGACTAGGAAAAACGAATACTGTTCATAGTTTGGTGATTGTGAAGTGTGCCAGTGGTTCTACCGCGGGCAGTACTTTGGAGGTGTCTATCCCCTTAAATGGTTAAGGGACACGAACATATGTTAACAGGTTAGTGCTGGTTTTACCGAGTTTATGGATAGTTAAAGGGAACTTGTTTCCTAAAATAATCGACAAAGATCTAACACTTGTTTTAACTCTGTGAATTTCCATGTTGACATTGTTAAGAATAATGTAACAGCGGCGCATCAAGAAAATTTTGGTGGCGTTGTTTGGGGGAGCGGGTATGAGTCAAGATCCATTAAACTTTATCGCAGTAAATCCTAGATATATTTAAATACAGTAAGGAACCCTAACCTATGCAGTCAACAGACCAATTTAACTTTAAAAGCTTAGTATTTTTAAGCTTACATGTATGTGTTTTCACAACTCTACTCTTTTACCCGGTTGGTGGGTTAATGCATCCTCCTGATACCTCTGCAGCTTCAATCGGAATTCCTCGGGTAATTCCGTCCTCGGGATAGTCATCCCTCGAATGTATCTGGTGCAATGATACTTACAGAAATCACGATCGTTTTGTTTACAGGAAGTCGGAAGAATATGCCTAAAATGTAGTTCGCACAAAACATAAACATTCGCCTGTTTGACAGCTGTTTGTTTGCTGCGCTGGGTAAATTAAACTTGGGTGATTTAAATTTGAAGCAGCCACAAATTGAAGTTTTACAGGCATCGTATTTTAGTGAGCTGTCATCCAAGCTGCCATCTTTGTTTTAGCGTCTGTCAGCAAAGAAGTCCCATTTAGGGATATGGCCGAGGTGATCCGACTACCTACATACATCCGAGAGATGATTCGTGAATTATCCGAGTTGTTCCGATTGCTGCAACTTGTGGCTGTGCCCAGCCGAGTAGACAGCCACCCCCCACCCCCCACCCCCACCCCCCTTATTGTCTGAGTGACGTATATACGTGACGTATTTGGGCATGCTCACTTGTAACTTGTACATGGTCGTTTGAGTTTTTAATATCTTTTTTTAGCATGAACAAAGGCATAAGAATTTTTGCTTTTCCCAGCTTAAAACCAACGGCACCTTTCAAACTAGACAATTTCTTAAGTAATCGGATGTGATATCAACAACCCAGTGGTTTACGAAACACTTTTGCATTATGTGCAAATTGCAAAATCGATTAACATTGTCAAAGTCGCTGTAATTGAAGTCTTGTTCAAACCCTTATTCCCGGATCGTACTGCATTTTCCTCGAAGTCTTCTTTAAATATTAACAAAAAAAACAGCATCATCAATGTTGCAAATTACATTATACACTACAATATACCGTAGACGTAGTGGGGTTCCTTTACCGGTAAATGGAGTATTGTATACAATTATCAAAATTTTAATACACATTTTCAGTTGATGTTAAGGCTTAATCACAGTAACACTTTTATATCTTTTTGTAATTGTATGTTTGAATATTAAATTAATTCACACGATAAAGCCAGTAAGAGGAATCAAAATGTATTAAAGCAGCAGGGAAAACACACAATTTAATACATTCGTTTTATTAATTGACAAAACAACGAGTAATGGAATATAAATACACAAGTTTACAAGTATTTACACCATGCAAAGTACATCATATCAAAATAGCTTATCAATGCATATTCACAATTTACAGCGTTTGCAATTTTATAAATATAAACTTATAATGATGCCACAAAGCACAGATTACAAAGTATACATTAATTCGGATATACAGTATTGAAGTTGTTCAGTTTGTAATGCTCTGATGTAACATTAAAAGCATGTTCATTTAATAAGCCACCATCATCACAACAAGTTGTGGTTGTAACCAATCACATCTACTGTCTAAAACCTATAAGATGACGCGTAGTTTAAAGAAAGTACACATCAAGTCAGAGAGGTCTAAATATCATAATTATATCAGTTCCGTTTTGTGTACATGTTTGATTTTTATTTTATAGTGTTATTGCTTGACTATTGTTTTGAATGTGCAAGGTAAGTTTGTTGATTGGTAATGATTTCAATAATGCCAAGTTATATCGTAAATGAGAACAAAACTGGGCAGGATATGACTAAGCTCGCCAATCCTTCTTTCCACTAGTCGTGCACTGGAAGAAAGCCAAGTTCAACAATGGCGGCGCCAATAGGGTATTCAACATATGGGGATTGGTAATTTCAAAAAGTCAATCATATTTACTGAATAAACTAGTCCTACGTTTTATGACTGTTGCACAATGGCATCAGTTCTCATAACAAAATAACATATTAAATGATATATAGCTTGTGTAATGTGGCTATACATGTATTTTGGACAGTTTGTACCCACGTTTAGATTGAGTATACATTTTTTAAAAGTTGATTTGCTCTTAATAAAATATTTATATAGCCAGAAATATACTTATTATTTAAGTTCCAAACATTCTTTAATTAATAGAATCGCGAATTTTTAGTCTTAATTAAGTACATTGCTGCACTCTTGAAAGTACTATTGTTGAAATATTAATTCGGTCATGTACAGAGATCAATCCATATCCATCGACTTGAAAGTCATTAATAAAGTGTATATTATTTCTTTCCAAATTATATCCACAATCTAGCAACAAAAACCTGGCATGCATCCTTGACTTGCACACATGTATAAACTCTTTGTTTGACAGTTTTGCTAAATGTGTTGTGGTGCAACTGGAGAAATGTGTATGGATTGTTAGACCCAGACTAATTATTTGTGTTTACTTATCGTTTTAACTTAAAATCATTTTTTTTAGTTTTTAATTGACGTACCTAGGCATATGTAAATCAACTTAGTTTAAACCTATTTATTTATAGTCGATTGGGAAACAAGTTCTTTTAACTTATATTAATCCCTCTCGACTGTCCACTTCCTGGGTAGAACCAGTACTCAGGTACTGAATATCTGGAGCAATGTGCAGTAAATAGTCTTGCTTAAAGACTAACATCACGTGGTCAGTTTCGGGGTTCGAACCCGGGACCCCCCGATCCGGAGTCCAACGTCTTAACCACTAGACCACGAACGCCACGAAATCAGCTTGACTAAACTGATAAAGTGTCCGAGACATTGTACTCCTGCTTAATGGTTGTTCTCAATAAACCGATACAAAAATTTAAATGATCGTACTTAATACAGTTTCTGAGACATTGTATTTAAAGACCACTAAGTTATTGACCATAGAAAGTGAAATTCAAAGCATCACGTGATCAAGACGCTTGGAATTCTTCAGTTAACAGTAAAATCGTGTGTAAGACCATGATACGTCATCTGCATGTATCCATGCCATGAACATGTAACTTGCTAGCTGCTGTAACTTAACATTACATTTTTCATTTATATACAGATCCACAGAGATAGACTAATAGGCACATGTACTATGCATTACATACCATCTTCAGACACACATGGAAAGTGAAATGAAACCTTCCAATGACAGTACTGCAAGGTGTTTCTTCAAGAAGTTTACCGTCTGTTCCCTCATAGCAACAACACATCTTCTCACAGACATCATACCCAGGGTTACCCAACTGAGTTTGTTCTTCCAGAAGGACATTGACATTCCCGTGCTTTAACCTGACACTGCTGACAGTGTTGTCCAAAAGCGTGAATGTATGAAGAGAAATGGCACATATCTTTCTGTGTAATCTGTATAAATCAAAGTGTTAACCCACATTTTTAATAATTATATTTAATACATTTTTTTCTAAAAGCAAAGTTGTTGTGTCGGTGCGAATTCAAATAAAACGCTACAAAACAAATAAAACATAGATGTACAACATAAAAATAAACTTCAGGTAACAATAATGTTTGGGGTTGTTTGAATACAAATATTGGTCCAAACTATCGGATACCACCTTTAAGGTAATCATAATTCCTAGACAGATAGTGTTCATCCATACATGCAAATCAAACCATACACTTAAAGTATGTGTAGATGATATTCTCAGTTATAAACATTCCTTGCGCACCATACAGATTTTTGGACGAATATTAGGTAAGGTGCAATTTTTAGTTATGAAAATTAAGGTAATGCTTTGTTTTCAGTTCTCCTTTCTGTAGAAAAATTAACTTTAAAAAAACACAGCAACATTTTCCTGTTAATAGTAAAAATTAAATGTATTTAAGAATGCGTTGTGTATAAAAAGACATACAAAGGTTTTTATTGTTTGTGACTTCACAATTATGCTTTATACATTGTTCTAGACTGATACAAGTCTTTATTAGTATGATTAAGATATGAGTATTCTTTGCATGTGAGAATTCTTTGTACGTCTTTGTTAACCTACAGTTTATGCAACACGTTTACCACTTTAATTTTCTGCTTTAGTAATTGCATTCCCGATATTGTATTAAGGTTTTGTATGAACAAATCCACTTTTAAAGACTACCGTCTAATCACTTTTCCTTTTTTCTGAAACATGTCTAACTTTTTTGTAATATTGCAAAATATTCTTATATCCGTTTTCTTCTTATTTAGCAAAGAATCAGTGTTGTTTTAATGGTGGTATTCAACAGTTTGCCTAAATCAAATACGTGTAACAATATTGCACCCTGATGTGAGAAAGTTGGGAATAATTTTACATACTATCACACTTCAGTCTAACGAAAGACAATTTTACATGTGTAACACCACCTCAATCGTTATACAATACAAATTGGCCACACTTATGGTTCAAATTCCACCACAGATTTCTAAAATAAATAACACTTAATTACTTGATGCCAGATGTGAGCCTACAAACAGCTCTTGTCCTCAGGTGAGCGATTAAAGGCAATCATTCTCTCTTATTTTATACATATTAAAACAACCATAGCCGCATATAGAGAAAGAACGGTTCATAATGTTTATTTTCCATTTTGAGCATGCTTTATTCTTTTTTATGATGTTTCCCTCTTGTATTGTTTATTAAGAGTTTGCAATAATAAAACAACAAGGTATGTCCCCCAGACATGTAGTTAGGTTGAAAATAATGTCGTAAAAGTAATGACTGTAACGACTGCTGTCTAACCATTTTAACTAAAATCTCAAGCATTGATTCAAGAATATGTGTTTTTTCTGAGGTTTATAACCGAACACGGCGTCAGTAGCCGCTGTTATTAAATGCATTTTTGTAAAAGCAATGTCATTTAAACTCATTTGCTCTTATTAGAGGAAAAATATAGATATCGAATCCGGTGGTTTTATTTAAAATAATTTATTGTTCATTGTGTCATTCGCCGTCTATTCGATATTTTCCCAAAATTCTACAATTTCCAAAATATGGCTACTATAGTACATAAACTACGCCTTATTTTTATCAATTATTACTCAACCGCCTTTGCAAAAAGTAAACATATTATATTAAGATTATAAACTAAGTTTTGATTGAATGCAAGTTGATTAAACGGTTGAATTTTTTTAAAAAATACTTATACGTTTACATTGGCTAAGAGCGCCGCCATTTTTCAAGTTTGCTTGATCTAGTCAAATAGTAAACAGGGGAAGGAACTCTAAACCAAGACTGTCCTATCCGTAAACAAACTTGTTAAGTGTGAAAAGCACCAGCATTATTCATACTAGGAAAGTTCCATTATGTCGAGAAATTATCATATGACAACATAATTTAGAGCAAACCAGCGGATAAACAAAGCAACTTATGGACATGTAACCAGAAAAAAATCGACAATTCGTGTGTTTATGTTCATGTTGTTATCGTAGCATAACGTAAATAATTCACAGTTCTTTACAAATGTGCACCCTCTGTCCAGCTTAAAGTATTAATTGTTATTTATACTTTGTGAACTAGTTTGAAACATGTTTTACGAAAGAAATCTGTAAGCTTTCCAAATTGTAGTATTTTATGATATATAAATATAAAAACAGCACTGCTTATTATCAATATGTCTGTGTACAAGCATGTAGTAATAAATGCATATGTCCATGACACTTTACGAGAAATTATTCAAACATTCAAAAACAACACTTGACATTTACGCAAGTTGTTACACTTATGTAAGAAGAACGTATAATCTTACAATCTTATATTTTTAAATACAAAAACGATAGTACGTCGTTTAGTTTAATTGCTATAACAACTAAGTCCGAAAATTGGAATACAAACTTATTTTTAACACCAGTCTAAGGCACCTCTGCGCGCATGAATACATAATGTAGTCGATTCGCAGTTATTGGCATGCTCCTAATGACGGTCAGTGACGGTCTCTACTAGAATATATCCTTTGTATTTTTAAGCATTATCTGGAACTCTTATGGCATTGTTAATTAACAATAAAGTTCCAGTCGCCACAATTCACTTTCTTAAATGATAAAAACATCTCCGACCTTAACCATCAGCGTTAAAATATATGATAAGTTCTCGGCGACATTTTGAAATCACTTAAACTTTGCTCTTAACACTTGCGAAGTTTTCCCTTTCGCGTTGGAATACAAAAAGTAGTACTCGTCGCCATCTTGGAACGTTTCCCAGTCTGCAGAGGGATCTAGATGCATTTGATGAACCGGAACAAACCTGTCCACTCCTTGCAGACGATAAACTGTTGTGAGGCGCTCGGTCTCTGTCCCGCCATTTTGTGCGTTTGAAACGACGAGGTAGTGATCATCCCCGATAGAGAAGTATTCCCAGTCTATGGCGCTGGAAAGTAAAGTAGTCATACAAGTTTAAAACTATTTTAAGGCAGGCACTGCGAAATTTATTTCTTTATTACCTCTACAATGTGAAGGGCATTATCCATATATTACATATATTGTATAAACTACGTATCAAGAAGAATATAAACAAACAGGTTTGGTAGAAATGGTGCTAATGTGGTTCGAGATATAAGGTAAAATATTTTAAATTTGAATCACAGTGAAGACGTTTCAGAGATAGATGTAATAATATATGAAAATCAAAGTACAAAGTGACAATATAAGACTTCCCTTTATCTCCCTGCGCGTGGCGGAAGCGTAATTCTAGGGCAGAAATTACATAATTAATGATGATATATATGCAAAGTGCGACATGAAAATAAAAAAAATAAACTTTATGCACACGCGGGTGACATTTTTCCTATTGAAATGAACAATAAAAGACATTATCGCCACGTGCTTTTTACAAAACAAGTTCTAATGATTACATGTTATTAATGGCGATATAGATTGAATAAGTAGAGATAATAATACGACGATCTTTTTCTAAATCAAGAAAGAAAAAAATATTTTAGTAACAAATTACACAATAAAAAGCAGTAAGGAGGTGTATGATCATTGGCAGACTTTAAGCACAAAAAGAACATATCTTTATAAGAGAAACTAGTACAAGCATAAAAACCGATACACGGAAATGGGAGACGTATGATTCAGATGATATACACCACGTCTTTAGTACACTTGAATTCGTATATCATACTTTTTTTATTAACGATAGCTTAGCCATATTCTATGGACGTGTATAAAGGATTTTTGTTTAAATCATTTGAATTTGTCAAATTCAACATTAAGAGCAGTTACAAGTACGTGTAAGTTCGGCCTAAGTTACGTGTTAACATAAGTGTTATTGTCCATAGTTAAAATGGCATTTACCATCTGGTCACAACACAAGATTTGGAGTAGTTTAGGCGCACGATTCACGTATTCTTTATTCAGTGTCAAGTGTATGAAACCTGCTGGAGTCAGGAGAGGAAATACGCTGCCGCCAGGTATTTATAAAGATTTTTTCACATTGATGATTTTTTTCCATGAGTACTTTGTTGAAGTGTACCATTCATCAGATACGTATGTAAATAACCTTGTAAGCCGCACATAAAACATTTTAGATGTCACTAAAATAACCAGACGTATTATTGAACATGACGTAAAATGCCGTCTGCACACAAAGAGTTCTTTTATAGCACAACATCTACTCAAGCGACAGATCTGACCGAAAAAGGTGAGTTTTCTACTGTCTGTTTCAGATTGAGCAGCAATTCACAGCCGTATGGAGGTTATAGGCGAACAATACTATTGTAAATCTTCTTTGAAGTAACAGGATATAGACCATCATCATGAAATGAACACAAGATCAAACTAAAGAACGTCTTATTTTCGTGCAGAATGTGGGTGCGCAGATTTATTACCAATGCTCAAACCCTTGCCACATTTTACTTATTCGACAATAAGGTCGTTTATGTAAATTAAATATATATATTATTTTATTTTTATTTTTATTTTTTTGAGTATGCAATAAACTATAACGACAAATTAGGGCCTATCTTTTATCTGGGTTAGAAAGTCGTCAAAACAAACGTTTCCCAACGTTTCCCATAATTTCAGTAAGCATTCCAATAATAGGCGTCGAGCTTCAGCGATTCGGATCACGAGGTCTGTTGTTCTTATCCCACAATGGTCGCCGCTTATGTCAATGAACAATACATAACTCAAAAATATGAACCATTTTACTAAGATGTGGAGTGGGAACATGCACCGATGATTCAGAAATTGATCTTTTAATCTCAATGTCTAGTTTATAACTGATAGGAATGCGTAACATCAGTAAACAAGAAAGAGCACGGTTGTGAGACATACAAGGTGCCGCAGACAGCATGCGCTGTAAACAAGATGGCTATCCTTCGGACCAAACAATCTACTTATACCGTCGATTAATTACATAAATAGTCTAGATTAAGGAACTATAACTCTGTTTGGAACTAGACTATCTACTACTTTGCTTTATTTATAGATGTCTGTAATTAAAAGCTAAAATGATAACATCGGCATACTCGATTTCGTTTGTTAGACAAGACCTCGCCAAACGAATTCCTATCAATGCCTGCTACTTTCTATAATTGCAGGCTACACATTATTGTTGCAAGCTACACTGTTAAAAAACGGAACATCCGGTTCTTTTCTCTGAAAAGAGCCTCATGGATCAATTGCCGCATCGTGTTACTGACTGCAACACTATCGTCCCCCAATCGGTAGAGTGTCGGCTCAAGGTACGGGAGGCCCTGGTTCAATTACGGGCCGCGATATACCAAAGTCGTTAAAAGTGGTAGTGGTATAGCTATTAGCTACCTTGCTAACTTCTTTGCAAGTATAAGGGTAGTTCCAAGACTGGAAGGCCCGGTGTCAGGATAATTTGACTGGGTGTGGTATCATGCCAGGTGTTTACGACATGCTATACACAGTGAAGGCAGCACTATGTCTGCTTCAAGTGAACAATGTCTCCACTCTCCAGATAACTGAAGTTCTGTTGGTGGGACGATAAGCCCAATAAACATAAAAAAAGCTTTCGTCCCCCGCAAAAAAATGCATTCCATAAGAGGCACCGCTCTCAAGTGCGGCGCCAACAAGACAGTGGAACGGTGAATTCGGTGGATACACTAATGTTCGTATAAACATGCAAAACATACCTATAAGTAGCAAACGTCTGGAACTTGACGAAAGCTCTCTTGGCTATGTCCAGTTTGTAAATGGTAGAATTAGTATAGTAGGTGTCCTTGTTTTTGAAGTTCTGTGGTCCATAATTGTAGGCATTGGCCACCACAAGGTAAGCCTCCCCGTCTATACTAAAATGCTCCCAGTCGGTGGCACCGTTTGTCTGTAAATAAAAAATTAAAAAGGGATCCAATAAGTAACACGTGGTTTGTTAACTCTTTCATTGTCTATACCTCCTTTTTCATCCTTAACTATAAATTTTGAAAGGTATACATTGAGAAAGTTATCGCAATGTACACAATATTCCAATATCCCATGTATATTAAAGTTTTGTTTTTATTTCATTCGACTTTGATATTTTCATTATTTAATTATCAATTTATTTACATTGTCGGATGAGCACAGCGATATTTATTTCGATGGAGTGCTCACAGTGTCAAATAGTTTTACAGTCTTTAAATTATACATCTTCAGCCCATCACCGCGTCTGTTCGAGACGCAGACTATGTGAAAACCTTCGTTAATGAGCTCTTTCATCTAACCTTCTTTAAGTGAGTATTTTTCTGAGATTTTTTTGGTCTAAGATCACACTCCATCATAAAGAACCGGATCCTGATTTTATACAACCCTTACGTGTATCAAAATGAAGCAAAGAATAACTGCCGTTCTTTTGTAGTTTAATGGTATTGGACAATTTGGATCATTTTTTTCCATAAATCAACCAAAACATTATTGTTACCTGAAAGTATTCCATAAAATACTGTTTATTGATGTCTTGCATCAATGTGAAATGTGAAAAAAACACGATTCGTCATTATAAATACGTATTTCCTATCAGAGCCTTGCCACAGAATTAGCACTTTTTAAGTTTAGAAAATCACGTGACTTCTTACTTTCTGAGAAATTTTACATGCATTTGATATAGGCAAACTGTCTAGTACCGCCTTTACTATTAACGTTACTATTTATTTTCCAAAGAACATACACTGCCGAAAATGCAAAAAGAAATGTCGGCAATTTTAATAATACAAAACTACATTCACCTCTATTGTCTGAAACGGTAGGAACTTGTCTTTTTGAAAAACATAGATCACTGACTCCATAAGTGTTGTGAGGCCGTTGAACGCATGCGCAACGCATAGGAAGTGGTAATCTTGAAACCGGAAATAGGTCCAATCATAGGCGCCGACAGTCAGAATCGATTGGTACGGTTCAAATTTTCGACCGCGACCATTCCATTTCATTATTACCGATTCGACCTCCTGATTTGAGTCTGGAAATTAGAAAAAAATAGGTTTGTGAATGAATAACTTGCAAAATGAACAAATACATTCATTCTAAAAACTTCATACAAATGGAGCTGGGGAACGAATTGCAAATGTGTGTACTAATGTTTTAGTTTGGTTTCTCTGCTAGTTTTATATTAAAATAAGTTAAAATAAATTCATTGTTTTGATGTTTAGTATGTCATTATTAGGCAAGTTCTCAAGTCCCGACTGGTTTTGTTTTTACATAGATTTTAGTATTTCTCTTTAAATAAAATATGACATGCACAGTTTATGACCAATTCAAATTTATTTCATCGTGCAATGCATTTCCCAGTTTTCCATGTTTTCTATGTAACTGTGGTGCTGTTTCTTGCAAACTTTTATACGGTTTTTGTATTAAGAAAAAGGTCTACCTTCTCAATTCGTGTTATTCTTATGCATGTCATATTGATTTACTGCAACTGACCAACCGGTTTTAACCAATCAGACAGCGGTGAATACAAGATTGTTTGGTGAATATCAATAGTTAATAAGGACCTTGGAAGGGGGAGGGGGAGGCTTAATCGAATAAAATCAATTACCTTTTGCATGATTAGCTATTGCCAAGTAGTGATCATCTCCAATTTGAAAATACTCCATGTCACGTGCAGTATACGTCACTATAGACTGGAACTCTCTAAACTTCTTCCGGTGTCGGTGCCATTTGTATATTGTGGAATTTGTCGCAAGACTAGAGCCGTTCCCATAGTTTGCAACAGCGAGGTAAAACTGTAGCGAGAAAATACGAATTATGGTAATTAAAAGAAAACAAAAATCATCATCATCATAATCATCATCGACATCACAATCACCATCACCAGCATCACCAGCATCATCATCGTAATCGTCGTTATCATCGTCATTGTCATCATCGTCGTCGTCGTCGTTATCATTATCATCATCATCATCACCATCAGCATTAACATCACCAGCATCATCAATGTCATCATCATCATCAATTCCATCATTTTCCACACACGTGAAAATATGACCACACGTTTATATATAGACGGATAACCCTGGCGCTAAAAGCCGTTTCCACCAAATACTTACGGATGTTTGGAATTTCAAAGACTACAATTTGTCAAACAATAACACATTTCTGTTGGTTCAATAATATTATATATTTTAGCCGATACTTGTGCGTACATCTTGTGACAGGTTGTTCTGCGCGTGCAGCGTGTGTCTGCTGTGCGTTGTTCAAGACAGATAAAATAACATAGAAGCTGATGTTGAGAATTTAAGTCGGTATTGGATTAAACAAGAATGATTCTGTCAGCATTTTTCATCATTGTAAAGAGTTTTGTTATATGCGGGAGGGTTTTTTATTTATTTATTTTTTCTAAAAAACGTACATTATTTCCGATCGTAAAATGGCGCCAGGATTGGGCCGACTCCGACGGAAGTCTCTGGTATGGCCGGAAGTTTCCCTCCACCCATTTATAGAGCCCTGAAACACCACGTGACCGCCTACGTGGTTTATCGGAGTTGGCAAAGACAGCAAATAATCCCTCGCCAGTGAGGTGAAATAGTTCCACGTCGATGGAGGCGGAGGGAGTGATGAGGTTTTGATGCACCACAAAGTAGTCTAGTTGTTTCTGCGGGCGATATTCTGTGAGTTAAAAAAGAAAGAAAAATAACGATAGAAGGATTAATGCATTAACAAACTTGCGACAAAGTTGTTCACGTAATTAATTATTTATTGCAGGCATGTGAAATGTTCACGTCAACAGCTTTTTTCAGAATTTTATGCAGATAGTTTGTTTCCGTTTACCCTTCACAAAAAGGCCATTTTCATCGGGCTAGCATGAACTCCAATAAAAGATTTTATGTTGTAGGGTAAGAAAAAACGTGTTCCCTTATTTGGCGTAGATGTGTTTTTTCAATTATATTGTTGTTCTTTTTTATCAAGCACTACTGCATATCGACTTGCATTACTTGTCTATCTTCACAATATATGTATAACAGTGCTAACTAAGGGAGATAACGTGTAGCAACCTATAAACTTTATATTGTAAATGATTTATGTGTTCTCTCTCCTTAATATATCTTATCAAATGTCAAAGGACATTAATTCTACAAATTCTACAAATTTAACAGTACTTAAGCGAAAAATTATGTTAAATATTAATTATTTTGTGTCGTCGTAGTCGTTGTTGTTGTTGTCTTTATCACACTGGCCATATTATGGTCATATTGGCGACGTTCAGTTAATTATAAGTGGATGAAGACCCCAGACACCGGCGCACCATGGTCAGCTGAAAGACTTCCCCATGGGGAAAGTTTCCATCCCGACCAAACCGTGAAGGGGACGGACATCATTTCTGACCATTATTAAACGGGAAGGGCTCACTTTGCATGCTATCACGTCATGTGTTTATTTTTGTTCGCCGAATGAGATCGCATTGAAGACGTGTTTATATATTTGATAATTAAATTATACTCGCTGAGCTACACACTCATCATACCAGTTAAAACCTACGAGTATATTAATATATACAGCTGTATAAAATCTCGTTCAAATATCATTCGTCGACCTCTATGCCCCACTTTTTCCTTCGAGTTTACTGTGATCTGTAAGGCACTTGACCTCTTACCTGGAGATTTTGTAAGATATCCCAAAACAAAGGCCGTTTATCAAAACTAGGGGAGGTAAGTCGTAAATACATACATATCAAAAGATGTCGTACGGGTTGTTTCCCCTAACAAAAAAAATAATAACGAGGTTTACTTCAAATCAGTACCTGATAATGTTCCACTGTATATTAAAGAGTAGTTCGACTAATCTTAAGTATTAACTTACGTGCAGTTGTGTGTGTTTTATTCGTATTCGCGTTTTAACGAAACATATTTAACAATGCAAGGCACTGCTTCATAGCGGATATTGAATATATAAATTATATAGTAAAAATGTTTGGACAGAATAGAAAAAAAATGGAATCTGTCTTACCTGGTAAATGCGTGACGACATGTTTCCAAATGCCATTCACGCAGACCTTAATGGAGCGAGAATATACGTCAAATGCGAGGTTACCCACGTCCATCCATCGACATCCCTCCCAATGAGGGCCCACGCTGTCATAACTCGATATCTCCATCTCTGAATGGAAAAAAGTAGCAAATATTATTGCTTAGGGACTTGGGTTTGGTTTAAGGTATGGGCTTTGAGCCGGTGACCCTCCGATCCAGAATCCATGTCCTTAATAATTTACGTACGAACACTTATAAATTTACTTTTAAATCTTCTAAATTTTATATTTAAATAGGTACAGCTGATAGACGACACATTATTGTGGGTTGTATTTTTTGTAATGGCATGCTAAATATTATTATTGCGTTATTCAGTAGTTCTTATTCATTCTAAATGTGAAAAGAAGGTCCACAAAACACGTTGTAAAACCTGTCTGCATAAAAAAGTAAGTTAAATTATATTTATATTTTAAACGGTAACATTTTTTACCGAAAAATGCTTTAAATGTTTAAAGTTTTAGTAGTTGAAAGTAGTTTAGTAGTTAAAATCATTTATTTGTATTAAAATGATAAGTCTGGAAAACAAATTCCGCTAAAACAGATATAAGTAAATCGACAATTTATTTGTGTCTTATTTTTGATTTATTAAAAATATTACAAATAAAAAAGTAAAAGCATCAAAATATCATTATAATTATGTTTCCTTAAAAAAAACTGACATTATATATACGTATACTATGTTTGCTTAATTAGCAGGTATTTCATATTTTGAACACCAGGTAAATGTGCTAAATATAGCAACGCCGTGTAAACACTGTACTATAAAAAGCTGCTGACTCTAAACTTACATTTATTTTGTCAAAAGGGTTATATAAAATGTTTATATTTAATATCAGCGATTATGTTTGTAGCTCACGATTTCGGTTAACTCTAATTTCAGTTCGTTTGGACAATGCAACTCGAAAATGCTCTTCAATGGGAGTACCTGTTGCCAATTTGTTATAACTGCCGACATGCAACTCTTAACCGCGAGGGTTCGAGCATATGCCTTGGCAACAACTTTTGTGTGGGGTCGTCTCCCTTCTGAACTGTGGGAGTCGATGTGTGTAACCACTATACCCCGCCCGCCCCATCCACCCCCAACTCAGCCCCACCGCCACACACACACACACACACACACACACACACACACACACACACACACACACACACACACACACACACACACACACACACACACACACACACACACACACACACACACACACACACACACACACACACACACACACACACACCCTCAGGCTCCGCCACAAAAAAAAAATCAGGTCCTTCCTAGTATCCGCACTTTTGTTAGAAATTTCTGCTTCGTACCTGAGACTGGTGGTATATGATTGTCCATCAAAGCACTTCTAGGCATGCGCGGAGGACACGTGCGGCGAGCTACGTCACTTCCAGAAACTAGGATAATGTCTTTAAGAAGACCCTGAAGAAAGAACAATGAAGACAGCTTTTTAGACAATTAAACCATTCAGATATAAAGGGGGAAATTGAACATATATATTTCTTGAAAGATAACAAATTCTTGTTTATAAATGCTAGACTATCATCGTTGGTTTGTTATGTTTTGTAGTTGCTGTTGATGCAGCTGCAATTTTTGTAGTTGTCGTCAATGTAGTCGTTTTCGAAGTTGTTGTCGTGGTACCTGTTGTCATTTAGCTTAAAGAAGACTAATGTCATTAAAATATTCAATCGCCACTGACAGTGAAACGTAAACTTTGGGGATATTTGCCGTTTACTAAAAGAATTGGTAACCTTGCATTAATGTTGTAAATCTATTACGACTTCTCAGATAAAATTCAATAAAAGCGATTTTTCTTTAACCTCGAATTCCATAATATATTACCCAGTCCGGCATTAACAACTACCACCTACCACAACGTTTCCACATTTGTGTCATAAATTAATTTGCGGGCCACCATAAATTAATCGACCAAATATTTCACCAAACATTTAATGTAGTCAGCCATTACTCCACTTTACCTGGGCTGACGGTCATTTCTTTTCTTTTCAGAAAACCGCTCATTAAAAACTCATTTGAAAAAAAAGTCTAACTTGTCTTCTGTATTCATATATCACTTCCATGTGGATGGCTCGATTTTCTTTGCCGGACACTCAAATCGCAACATCTTCGCCATACATCAGCTGTCAACATTTTAACGTTTTCTCCGCGATAATTGCCGGGTATATCCGACATTGCGGCAAACATGGCGTTAATACCCACTCATTAGCTTATCTGTTTAAATTGAGCGTGGCTAAGGGACCACGAGAGCCTAATAAAGCGAATATTATCCTAGTAACGCGTACCTTATACACGCCACCGCAGATTCACTCAAACGTTCATTCAATTCACGACGTAAATCACTAAACGTCACTTTTACACTTACATAAAGATGTTTTAATTAATACGCAAGTACGCCTTACGTCGGCTCAAATGAGAACCAGTCATAAATTTAGGACTCTGCTTGCGTTATTTAAGCCTACAACAATTTTCATGGCCTGTAATAAAGGAATAATGGTTAACCGAAAAGGCGGACATCGATGTTTCTAGGTAATGTTTAAGTGTAATTTGAGGTTTAAATTTTCGCCCATACGATCTAAGGGGTGCAATCCTCTGGTGTATGTAACAGTTTGTAAATGGGGCATGAGTAGTTACATAAAAACGTGATTTTATCATTATCCGTTTAAATTAAGCGCAGGCCTTTAAGAAAAGCGTGTCTTGATAGTTTTTCGAGACAAATATAAAAACATACATTTGGTATGTTACGATATTTTTTATTTGGCGTGAGGTGGTTTTGATCTAGAAAGACCGTTTTAACTTGGCCACCTTGCCGCAGTTCAAATATTTTCGTGGCGGGAACTTACACGTGGTACGACAGGCTCAGCTGACTAAAGAAATAAGACTAAAATCCTTACATATTTAGCCTCGAGCATATTGTGGGACTGGGGTATAAAAAGACAAATCGATCGGATTACTTGACAAAGAGTGTCGCGCAAAATAAAATAATTTACATACCGTATAGTAATTTTATTTATCCAGTCGCGCTATAGTCTTCGTTTATTCCATTTTCGTGATTGTTAACATGGACAACAATGGGTAAAGTTTGATTCTCTAAGTACTAGGCGCATTCTCTAAGTTATCATATGAAAGACATATTTCATATACTGCAATTAAAGCAAGGAATAAGGTGCCATAGAAGTATAACCGGATTGCAGAATGACAAGGTTTCGGAATGTACAAGATTACAAAAAATAAAGATAAAATAATCAGGATATTAATGGATTCCTGTATGTAGAAGATCTGGTTATAACATGTATTATTTAATATTATATTATATTATATTATATTATATTATATTATATTATATTATATTATATTATATTATATTATATTATATTATATTATATCTTATTATATCTTATTATATTATAATATAATGAATGTAAGAAAGAAATGCTGCATTTACTAAACCGCGGGCCTCACATAGTTAACTTCATGTTTTGATCTTTCTCAAACAACTGATTAGGAACATGAACGTGTCAAACAATCAATGTTAAAGATGTACTTATTATTCCAATGTATCAGAATGTATTGTTAGTACTCTCTGACTGTACATTCTGGGGAACAGTTGTTTTATAAACATATCACTAGATTAATCGTGTCACCATTTGCTCACGGCCTACCCTAATGTAGGAAAGATATACTTTATAATATATTATAAATGCAGTGTCATGCCCATATACTTCAGAGTAGTTCAATTTCTTTCATCATTATTTTGTACATTGTATGCCAAACGTTACACTGGTTGTTTTGCCGATTGTATCGTTTCATGTAATGTAAACATCTTTCTCTTTCAAGAACCAGGATCATCAACAAGTTCAAAATGCTTTGTTATTACACTTTTTTTTTTTCAGAAAAGCTTTTATATTGTGTAATGTCCCAATTGTTATTTTGTGTCAAAGGTAACTAATTAGTCTTTCCAGTAAATAAAGCAAAACAATATGTATTCAACGTTTTCTTTATTCTTTACCACCCAAAAATTTAATCAGCGTTCAAATCTTGTGCACATCTCGCACGGCCAGATAAAAATCACACGACAGCCACGCGCGCTATCAACCGCATCATCTCGGTTGTGTTCGTACAATTAATAGATAAAAAATACTAAGGATCTGATATTTCAAATGACCTGCTTTTGGCAGTAAATTTCGCGGTTGCTTGCCCACGACGACTTCAGTTTTTTTGTTTAAATGGAATCGAAAGGTTGATTTCAAAGTGTCAACTAATATAATTAGTCGCTAAGTTCGAAGATGAAAAGATTAAAATAATCTTTGATGTGAACAACGGTGTAATGATAGTCGCCGTGATAACAGAAATCAATGTGCAATTAAACAGCTTAATTATAGCAATGAGAGAAATAAACACCGGTCTAATAAATCATGAAAGACCGCCAAAAACATAGATGAATTTCAAACCCCTCCTTCTTGCATTCAAAATGGGTAATAAAAATAATTGCAGAACGCATGATGGAATGCGCTTGTAGGGAGATATAAAGGCGCAAAAAATGTTCTTTAAATGCACCCTAAAAATATAAATTGTGTCTTTAAAAATAGAAAACGAAAAAATCTACAGTGCTTTTAAGTTAATGGACATATACTAGAAATGTTATATTCTTGTTGTTTTTTCTTTTATTTCAGATAAAGGGTGCAGTAAAAAATGCGATTTATTGAAAACAGGAAAATGTGCATTTAGAATGAACTCCTCCGGAAATTCCGTCCTCATCACTCGGATGTATCTAGTGCAATGATACTTACAAATCCGCGAATTTTTGTTCGCCGGAAGTAGAATATGCGACAAAACAACGGTTTGTGTGGCTTATGTAGTTAATTTGTCTTATAAAGTTGCATTTTGCCTTTCGTTAAAATATATAGCTGTTACTGCATTTTCGAAAAACAATAAAAAAAAAAACATCTTTGTTGACCTCTAAGGGCACCGACATGTGTGATTTCGCTGAGTTTTCCAACTGTACATCAGAGGGATGATTTTTGAATAATCCGAGGTGTTCCGAATGCTCATTCCTGTTTAAGACTCGAGTGAATCTAATTTGCCATGTTTGTGATTAAACTTTAATATTTTTATTAGATCACACCTTTACTAAAGTTTGTGTCCTCAAATTAATACTGCACATCCGCTAGTTGACTTAAAATCCGTGTTATCTTTTTTGAAACGAGGCCCAATATGGCGGCCATGTAACTTGAAAAGAAACACTCTTTCACCTTGTATTGCAACTCCTAGCGTTTTATTGATCCTCCGATACATATAGCTACTGGCATCCACATTTTCAATAATTACAAATATATCTGGTGTTGCTTTAAAAAATGTCTTATTTATTCGGACAAGATTTAAAGATACAAAATGATCATTTTTAGGAGTTTAATTTTTCAGAGTGAACAGTTGAATAATGCGGGGAATAATAGTTGTTGTTGTTGTTGTTTTTCTTGCCTAAGGTAGACTTTATTTCAAATCATTAACATGAATGCTGAAGCGCGGAGTCTACTGTGATACCGTTTGCTGATTGCTACTGGAATAATCAGAAATATGGTTCATCATCAAGCAATAACCTAAAAAATGTCTAAAAATCCAATGTCACACAGAAAACTGTCGTGATTGTCACAATAAAACAAATCGTCAGATAATGATAGTCAAAAATATGTTTAATACCCATTATTCTATATTTTATATATTTTATATCGTCGTAAATATGAAAATGCGACCGTAATATCCGGATCACCGGATACTATCTGTATAGTTAGAAGACGTTCCAATAAAAACAATTTAACTTTTCAAATATGTCTTCGTACTTCCTTTCATATTGCTTTAAAGTTTTTACCGGTTCCAGTGATCGCGTCGCCTTTGATGCTTCGCATCAATGAATTTTCTTGTAACTAGTTTATTTAAAAGTCAGGACATACACCCGTTTTTATTGCGACCCAGTTATGTTGCCCAGACAAGACTGAACTTTTTAATCAAAGGGCCGAAAGTGGGCTCCTATCAGGTACCCAATTTCGGGTACCTTCTTGAACAGCTTAAGATCTAAAATGTGTAATTTAGAAGTTTTGTCCTAAAATCAGGTGATTTTAAATGCTTGTAAATTTCACTGCCTATCATTAACCCTAAATTCTCCTTGTTGTTTCGAAGCATTAGACCCCCATTTTATCCCTTAAGTATTTTTAGAGAGCTCGTGTTCACCAAAAACTTACATAAATATCTCTATTTAACTGACCATTTGATGAAATAAATTCCTCTTTACATCAGAAAAATATCCTTTAAATAAATATTTTTACAGAAAATATTATAGATCTTATTTTTACCTGTAGTAACGTTGGCGAACGTCCACATTTCGCTACTTCTATTTTCGTTCGCTCAATTTCGAGAAAACTCGGAAACGTCCGATTAATCTTCCGCTGACGTCGATGTAAACAATCCGTGGTCATGATAACAAAGCCAGCCGTCACACTGAATCCCACAGTATGCCATTTATTATCACTAAGCACGGAATTTCTAAATTTGATCTTTTTATTGTCAAATAAAAATATAACTTTTTTCTTTTCAAGCCTCACAGAAACCAGCGTCCTGGTTGAATCGGAAACCGAAAATATACACTGTGTTTGTGAAATAGTTCCATTGTGTTTCAGAATAAAGAATATTGAGAACTCTTCAGGAAAATACTGGCAGGAGGTAAAAATGTCACTCGTTGCTATGGTGATGTCATGTGCATCCGGTTGAAACTGAAGCGCGTGCACGTGACTCTTGGGATCGTAGACCACACTGACGCCTTGCGGGAGTTGTCCAAGACGAGGAATGGCCCGTTCGATTAGATTAACTGGACCAAATCCTGAAAAAGAGTCACAAAAGTTAAAAATTGAACTTATTAAAAAAATATACAAATATATAAAACAGAAAATCACTGACGGATATATTTTATTACGACTAACTTGTACTGTTTCTAGTGTAGTCCTAATTTTTCAAAAGTATGGTTGCACAAATTGAATACTTGTAAACAATTATCATTTTAATACACATAATACTGAACGTTAATGGGCATAAGTATTAAATATTGCTAGATTAATACAAGTGTAGTATTATCAGATTGAACTTAATTACGTAATATGCCATATAAACTCCCGTGTATGTATAGGATCAGTTAAAATTTCAGATATGATCAGTTTGAACATTTTAATTTTTGCATTAGCAATGTTATTTTGACATTCACACATTCAAATGCAATTAAAGGATTATGATTCCTAGATTGTTTTTGTAACTTACATCAATACAATCAGTAATTAAACCATATGTTTGTTGCCAATGTAAAGAGTAATGAATTGGTAAAAAACTGATTTTATAAATTACAGACATATAAAACTAATAAAGATGGGCCCAGACATCCCTTTTTCGGATTTGTACGTGATTCAAATTGACGATTTTCACACAATTCACACAACTTTTATTACAATCTCCTCTTTCGGTTTCTAATTCATGAAACAGCTTAAAAGTCTTTAATCAACATAAAACAGAACAGAACGTTTTTTTCGACTTAAATTAGATAAAAACAAATGATTTAATGCGATAAATCAAATATACTTACAGTCTATAAAATAAAATGTATTTAAAATTTGTTTGCACATTTTACAGCTTATATACCTTTTCTCTTTGTGTGTGTGTGTGTGAACTATCCTAATGCTGTGTCTGTTAATAATTACATTTGATGTCACTGTTTTCAATTTGTGAGTTGAGTTTAAAACAAGAAAGTTATAAACAATATCATCGAATTTCTTAGACAACCCGCGTATGAACAATGCGGTGTGGCAATAATTTGGCTAGAATGGCTTAATAGTTCATACTTCGACTATTTATATGATTGATTATAACATATTAAAATTATTATTAAGAATGTAGGGGGTGGGGAGAGAGATTGTGTAAAAATACTTAATTAATGTAGCCTGGATCGACGAGTTGATAGAGTGCTGTATTTCCATACACACAGTATCTTGTTAGAATCCCATCTGTAGCATGTTTTAGTAATAGATGATGTTTGTTTTGTTTCTTTTATTGTTGTTGTTTGGAGATTTTATGTTTGAAACTATATAATTACTTAAATTAAAGTTTATTCAGTTTGTTTCACACATTTAAGAATAACATGTCAATATCTTATTTTTTAGAACAAAACAAAAATGAATGTCAAATAGAATATTTTATTGAAACGGTCGTCCTAGTCGTCAAATGTTGGATCAGATTTGTGACTTTTGTCTAGTTTTATAATGAAAAACGACACGTCTATCTAAGATCAAACACGCCTTACATACCGACATACAAAAATATTAACACATATTTGTATAATAAGATCTTAGAAATAATGATTCAAATATTGAAAACACTTAATTTGTTTTAGTCGTCAAATCAGATTTATAAGTTAACTTGTTAATTTTAATGTGCTATTAATATACGTGATAGTGAATAGAAATTAATGGGTCTGAAACAAAGATGGAATAAGATAAAATGTTTCAAGCGTTATTCATCCAAACAGTTGCAAGTAATAATTATACACATGCCTTAATTGAGAGACATTTATTAAAGTTTCATTGAATTAATTTAACTTAGCAATCGGTCAACCTTTTTTTCTTATAACGATGATGACGAAGACGACGACGACGATGATAATGACGATGATGATGATGATGATGATAATGATGATGATGATGATGATGATGATGATGATGATGATGATTATGACGACGAAGACGACGGCGACGTGAATTTTGAATGACTTATTTTAAATTACACGTTATAATAAGATAACGTATACATTCTTAGGGTTTTTATAACTAACTTAAACACATCATAACTTTTATTTTATGCACAGAACTGAACCTTCATTAACCCCCTTCGATTGCACTCACAACGGTATAGGAACCCTTCGAAGAGAAAAACCTCAGCTGACATATTGTTTAATTTTCAGATTGAACGAAATGTTTCTGCCAGTGGGACCTGGTGGTGATGTGGCTAGACCTATTCACGTATCCATGGGCGGTCACGGTCTCAATCCCAGGTCGCGGGTTGTCAATGTTGTACATAAAGGCAGTGAAACCATGGTATAGCTCACTAATGTTTGTGACTTACGCACAGAAAGAACAATACTTGTATTGTCGGTTTGCCAACGCCTACGATGGTCATTAAGGTGTTGGGAACGTGCTAGCACATTAAAGGCAATATGGTATCTATTTGAAATAGACACCCCCCACACACACACACACCCAACCCCACACCCTCTAGAGCTCCCGACACTGTGTTGCAAGACTTAAAAATCATAAACAAACTTGACAAGGGTCAGTCGTTGGACACCTTTATCCGTTGTGGCCAGCCCCTTAAAATGCAAATAAAATACTACTACAATGTATACAACGAACATTTTATGTCAAGTTCTACCATTAAAGTAGGCGGTGTTTTTCAACGTAGACTGTCAATTAATTGAACAATAAACGGTTTAACAGATCAATAAACTTCTTATTTACAAGTGCATTGTCACTCTTCCACTTGCGATGTATCACATGGCTATGGCATGATTATCACGTAGGTGTTATATGTGTACACAAAACCTATGACGCAATTAATATTTGTGTATATAATGTCGCTTTAGTTAACACTTATTTGAATTGTTTGAAATTAAAACAAAACTATGTTTGTAATGATCGTAACTATGTAGATCTATTTGGCAAAACTTACTGTAGGGAAATGAAACAGCTCTTTCTAATAGATGTAGTAACATTTTCCAAATTATTTAGGTCTGTGTCTTCAACTAGGGGAAAGTGCATGAAATAAGTTATTAAAGTTTGTGATCGATGTATTGTTAACACGGACAACTTTAAAAGGTCATTAGTCGCAATACGTCTTAAATGTAAGCTTTAAACTTTTAACTCTTAATATTATTAACGTGTTATTCATTAAACAGTTAAGTTGAAAAGTATTTAGGCAATGTTTCTGTCATATTCAAATGAGTAGCAAGGCAATGGGATATTCAAAAGACAGTTCGACAACTTAAAACATTTATTTAGTTTAATGATTAAATAAAATGCTTGAAATCTAGACAGCTGTTTTTGTCTTGCACTCGGGAAGAGGTTAAATGGATGAACATTTAAAACTTACCAGAACATGGCTTTGGCACCCGTATTGACGTCACTTCCTGTACAATAATGTTGATTAGCACCAGAAGCGCCCCAAGTACAGCACTTCTGTTCATCTTGTTTTCACGTTATCAAAATGTGCAGAGGGTTTTCACGTGATCATTAACATTGTTAATCTTTAGATGCTCTTTTCCTATTTATTAAATTTATCATTCTAAATCATAAATTTACACACTGCTACATTTTGTTCGCTCTTGGGGTCTAGTTCGGAACTCTCACAAGGCGACAGCTTTCCATTCTTCTGATTCAATGCTATTAGTTTTCTTCTCAGCACTCGATCACTTGTACATTCCGTTGTTATTTATTGAACTGCATTCTATGACATGATTTCAAACATTATTCTTCTCATCCGTGATCTTGTTTATTATATATAACGATTATCATAAAGTTAAGAGTTCATCTTCCGGTTGGCATCAATAATGTCTGGCCTTAATCTGAAACGAAAAGAAAAATAATTATATGAGATGAAAATATATATGAGTTCACCAGGGAAAGAGCCATTCTATATTGTTAAAATATGTTCTAAAACAAGAACGATTTTTAATCTTTGTATGAAACACGGTTTCTTGCATGAGCTTGGTATGGTATAATTTGTCTCAGAATACTGACACACAAATACATTATTAATCAAAGCACGTTTCTTACAATAAACAGTATATCCAGCTGTCGATTATCCAGATACAGATTTTCCATGTATGTTTTATTCAATTTTTATATTAAATGCGATTTTTAAATGTTAAGAACTTTAATATAAACTGATAAACTTAATATCAAAACTTATACCTATTTCGAGATTAGCCGATCCGATTGAAAAACGAGCATCAATTGTACAAACGAGTATATTGTAATGTTTTCTTCTTATTATCCCAAAACTTAAGAAAATACATTTCATACACTCACATTTAAAAACTCTAAAAGGCAATGTTCCCTCCGTCTATCCAAATGTATATGGAAGATGTTTCAGTGTGTAGAAATACACAACCGGTTAAAAAGAGATCAAAGAGAAGACGAAACATGGAGGAGGGGGGACACAGAAAGAAGAAAAAGTTATTTGTTGAAAAGAATTTAGCATGCAGTTTGCAAGATATACATCATAGTTTTTACAACAAAAAGGGGTTGACGTTGAACCGTATTAGGACCCGGGATTTGAAAGCAATGGGCGGATCCAGCAAATTAAACAACCCTTATTAGCCGCATATTAGACGTCACAGGACGCTGGTTCCGGGTTTATTGTGCGGATACGAAAGATTTATGCCCTGACTCTACAAAGCGTTTCCTTGTTTACGGTAACAGTGTGAAAAGTCGTAGAAGGCGGAGCAGTTAGGACGAAACGAAAATGGTAGAAAGAATTGTTCAAATTGTCGGCAGAGGAAACAAGAGTATGAGCAATGTGAAGACGCAGGTTTTTGTTACTTTAGAACACCGCAGGCAATAGATTTGTGTTGACCTGTATGTCTTGTCGCACTAAAAGTTATTTCAATGAAGAAATTCAACTCAATAGCCTTATTTGTCTACTAACTTAACCGTTTTAGTAGACAAAAATGTAATATTTAACGGGAAAACAAGCACATGTTTAAATAAACGATATTTTACATTATATTTAAACATCGCTCTAAAGTTGATGGCGTTTTGTTGTCGTTGTTGTTATTGTTTCAGAAATCTTAAGAGTTATTGTGAATGCCAATTTCTCAGTCTATCAATCAAATATTTGAAGACCCGTACCTAATATTGCAAGATAGATAAATAAAAGTGAGAAGAATCAATGCTGCATTTTTGTACAGACATTTAATATACAATAAAATATTAATATTTTTGTTTTATTTAATTTGGAAAAAATGAAAATTTGTAATTTGCATTGATGCATTTAAAAGTTTCTACTGTTTATAAAACTGAACTCTTCGATAACAACATATATACAGGTAGAGTGTGTTACATTTTATTCATTGTTTTCAGTCTCGTCATCGCAAGTCGATGTCGGACAATTGTCAAAGCCTTTTAATTTCAGAATTGGCACATCCTCTAAAGTGTGACCCTGTTTCAATTAAAACCGACTTACACCCTTGCAGACAATCGTGCGCTCATAGTTGACAGTGATGCATTAAATCGTCACCCCGTTTAACCCCAGTTCATTTAACGTTTTCTGACTGCAATATAACATTTCACAAGAAAAAAAGTTTAACACTGAATGGTTTTATTTTTCTACCCAATTAACTTTACAATATCTTATTGGCTTAAAGCTATCTTCCGTCAAGGGAACACAACGCCAATCAATCCACCGCTTGTGAAGAGTCACGGCTCTGGATTTGACGACTCTACACGGGATGTTACAAATTAGCTGTCGAGAGAAAGAATTTTGGTCGTAGTTTTGAATGAAATCGATACGACAATTTTACCTCTGGCGTGAGTGATTTTTCAAACGTCCAGAAACCTGACATACTGAATATCCTATTCGAAACTAATTAATAACGAAGCGCAATAATACAAAAAGGGCGTGATTCGGTCAAAAGGGATGAACAGCAACAGGCGACTTAAAGGTTATAAAAATCCCGCCTTTCAAATTAAAATTTACGGACGGCATTCCAATAGGATTTTCGCTACAGTATAAGTAGATAGACAATGAACAAACTCTGGAACAGAACTGGAAAGAATTACATTTTTTGTCCTAATCCTTGTAAAAAAATCCTAATGGGCGGAGAAATCAAAAGATAGACACTAGCTTGTTCAGTTTTGAACAGTAAATTGACGGCTGTTCAGAAATCAAAGAGTCGAAAGTCGAAAGAGCCAAACGGGCAAACAAAGGGAGGGCTTATTTGCATAAATTGTTCATGTGGCATTTCGGTGCATAAGTTAATTTGATATGCTTGTATCCCTTGTGTGACATTGACTCGGAATTCTACAGCTATCTGACTAGGACAACGACAAGTGGCACTCGATTTAATGGCTTGCCTAATTGGGTAAACATCTAGAAGGTGTTTGCAATTTTGTACGTCAGATTTGAAGAGGACTGAAAATAAAACTTACGACATCTTGTAAATATAAAGGTAAATAATATTTAATTTACATTAAAATTCAAATTAATGAAGAATAGAATCGAAAGATACCATTGTGTACACTCATGTAGGTATATACAACGAAAAGTAGAGGTCAGCAATATGATATGGCGGACATTGAAGGTCTTTAGTACTGTAAACAAGGGCCATTACGGATAAAAGTCAAGACGAAGAGTTGCACTGTTACGCCGTATATTGTTGTTTTTTTTCTGTACGAGTAAATACATTTCGCCATTATTATCTTACATGTGAGCTGTATGCGGTGGTAGAGAACGCATATGCGATGAACTGTAATCATGTACTTTATAAGTAGCCGTCTACGTTGGGCATACACTTTTAACAAATGTTCCTCGTCGTTTATAGCTCACATATTATTCATGATTTTGATTATGTGTATACTTGATCGTCATCAACGCCATCATCATAAGTTTTCCCTCGGCAGTAGTTGAAGATGATCAATATACTAAAAGTATAAAATACATAATAAAATATAATATTAAAAAAATAAATATAACTATCACTTTCACTACTACTACTACTACTAATTCTGCTACTACCACTACTACCACTACTACTAATATTACTACTACTACGACTGCAACGACTACTACGACTACGACTACTACCACTACTACTACTACCACCACGACTACTACTACTACAACTATTACTACCACTACTACAGCGACTACTACCTCCACTACTACGACTAGATTCATATTTGCATTAAATGGTAATAATTATAATTGATTTTATACGACTTTCAGCTAAGGACATTTCAATATTTAACATGAGGAAGCATGTGAAAAAAAAGCTTCTTAATTTTCGTCCGCATTAAGTGCTTGTAGTGTGTGTAGTATCCGAAAGTTCGTCTAGATCTAATATATGGAGCAAAATCTTTATTGCATAATTCCTGCATTAACTTATACTTAAGTTTAAGTTAAGGCTCTTTATAACATTATCTTAATTGTTATACCCTGCAATTCGTGAAATATATCGCTCTCAATATTACTTCTTTTCAAATCTATAAATAGGCAATCTGGGGATTTCTGCCATAAAGAGACATCGACATCAGAGCAGATTACCCCAGCAGTGATATAATGTCATCTTAAAGGTAAGTGGTCACGTGGTTTTCTAAGTTTAAAAATCGCAGACTGTGCAGTGTGGCTCAGATAGGAAATACGTGTTATAATAGTGAGAGTGGTGTTATACTTCACTTTTAAAAGATTTAGAGCAGTAATAAACAGCATTTCGCGAGATCTTTAAAGTTAAGAAATATTTGGTTGTTTGAGAAAAAAAAATGTGGCCAATAACTGTCGGATACCACCTTTTTGTCTCTCCACCAAACCAAATAAGTTATTGTTGCCTGAAAATATCGCGCAGAACGCTGTTTATCAATTTCCTAAATCCATGTGAACAGTCAAACAACTCACTCCACTCGTCATTAAAATTTATATTTCCTATCTGGGCCACGCTGCACAGTTAGCGGCTTTCAACACAAAGAAAACCACGTGACCCCTTACTTTTGAGAGAATTCGTTATATCATAATCCAGGAAATACGGTCTGATGTCGGTATCTATTTAACAGAAGACACAATCGTGCGTATTTATAGATTTGGAAAGAATGAACATTTAGAACGATTTTTTCACGATTTGTACCATCGAACAACTGAATTAGTGTCAGAAGCTTCTTCACTAAAACCATCGTCGGGCGCCCACGACCGAACCATTCCGTTTCATCTCTATTCATCACCGTGGGGTATTTAGTTCACCTTTCGCCGTTTCTGGTAATGATATATCATTGGTCGCTTCACATTTCGTTGAAGATTTTAGTCCAACGATAAAGCTCGTTCTTTCATTGTTTTGACAGACTTGTCAAAATGGCGACGTCGTTGTTATACTTCAAGAATCCGCGCTGAAGAGTATGGCTTTTTCAAGCTGTATTATGATTTGCCAATTCTTGTTCTATTCAGTTCGATAAGACGACAGAAAATTTACCAATAAACACACGTTCGACGGAATAGTCGAGCGTGGGTATCCGACTATGCAATAAGACGAAAGTATGAGTTTATGGAGAGATTATGCCAAAATTGCACAAAACTGGAGTAAGATATTGTTGCATGTATTTGATATAGAAAAGTATTTGGATACCTCCTTTAAAAGATGTCAGCTAGGAAGACACTGCCTAGAAATAAATGCAATATGTTGCAGTCTTTCCCTGTGTGAACATATTTGATCACTGGCAGCTTGCATTACAAAACACGGCGAATTGTAATGTTTCTTGTTATACAAGGATATGAGGTATAGAAGTTTCTTGTTTTCGATTCGTTTTTAAAAAATAAAACATTTACACAATTATAACCCTTTTTATAGTCCAGCTATGAAAAGCGTGGACAGGGGCCAGACAAATATCTAGGTAGAACCACCGGCGTATAGTAATAGTTTAATGTCCAAATAACAACAATAGTATGTTTGATTGTAACTGTAAGTCGTTGTTAGAGAAAAAACATACAACGTAAACCTCTCTTACCCCATATCTGCGAAAAGGGTAAATCACTAATTTCAATTTATTGACCAAATATTTTCTAAGCACTTCTATCACTCCATGTGCCTTATCTAGCTTTTCTTTTAAGCCCTTTTCATAAAAATGTCGACTAATTGCATTTTGGTTGTCGAAGTTTTAAACTCTTTATCAACGTCACCCCGTTAATCGTTTTTAATAAATCGTGAAAATCCTTGGAAAGTTCTTTAATTAAGTGTCTTGTGAAGTGGTTAACAAATGAACAGGCTGATAACGCTGTCGATTTGAGCATGCAGACGATGACTTATATTCTCCGATATTTAATAGGCCATCGTCGACATCCATTTGCCGTAACTTAGGACCCGTTATGCATAGAATAGACCCATCGCCGCATTGTAGACTTTTATGGTATATTGATATTGGCGCTGCACTGGAGAGCGGTGGCTGTTATGGTATGACTTTATGGAGAAATTGGCGTAGCAGGCAATAACAAGAACTAGCAGCTTATCAATGAGACCTTTCTTTAGAAAAAGAACCGGATAGTCCGCTTTCAACAATGTAGCTTGCAAAACAATAAAGTGTAGCTTGCATCTTAAAAGAGGTAGCAGGCATTAATAGAAATGTGCAGCTGTTTGGCAAGGTCTTGTTTAACAGAAGAAACCGAGCATGCCGATGTTGACAATGAAGCTTGTAAAGAAGCAGATAGTCTAGTCCCAAAAAGAGTTACGGTTCGTTACTCTTAAATATATTCACCTTTTTCTATAAAGTACCTGCTGTCTGTGATATCCGTGTTTTATTGTTGTTTGTTGTTCTTTTGTTTGTTATTGTGGTTTGTTTGTGTGTATGTTTGTTGTAATGTAACTAGGAAGAGATATTTGGCAGTTATTGGTCAATTTAGATGTCATATTAACAACTCTTTAACCTGTCAATATGGTCAAACGTATCCACTAGTTTAAAACTTAACACATTTAATAATAACTGGAAACATGTGCTTCGGAAATGTTACGGAAAGTAACGAGTTACACCGATTAAATGACAACGGCCAACGGCACACTTTAAAGTGTAAACAAGCGAGTTGTCCTGATAAGTAACCGCCGGTTTATAGTATCATATGTGTAGATTGCTTTGTAAATAACTTCTGCTCTCCTTAACAGTTAAACTATGTCTATATCCATATGGTGAGATCCATCTGTTAAAGACCGTGCGGAGATTAATTAATGTTTGAAGTTGGCATTTTGAATGACAATACGTTTAGCAACTAATTATATATAGCATAGAAATCATAACACCACTTAAATGCATCACAAAAATGTCAAACATAAACTGAAGTACTCATGTTAAGCATTTTCAAGAAAAAGAACCTAAATAAAATAAAATGTTATTATATGTACTGGATTTTATTAAAGACAGTCAATAGTTTGTAATTCAGTTAAACATGATATAAAATATTATGCTTCGAGCATAAAATGGATGAAAATCATCATGGACTTATGTACAAAAGAAACGTCAATAAAGTAACGTTGAAATGAAATACGCGACAGACTTTCAATTAGGATTTGAATTTATAGAAGAACCTTAATAACAACGAACATTGTTGCTCCTTACTTAAGTTTATCTAATATTGTGTTATTTCTCTTAAAAGAAAGGTTTGGTCATTAATAATCCGAATACATCTTTAAATACAAAAGTGCTTCATGTTAAAAGACATCCAAAGCCATCCATTTTAGAGAGTATTCTACCCATAAAAGGCAAAAGAAATAAATACAATATAAGATCAGCTATCGAATCTAGACCATCTCTCTCTCTCTCTCTCTCTCTCTCTCTCTCTCTCTCTCTCTCTCTCTCTCTCTCTCTCTCTCTTTCTCTCTCTCTTACACACACAAACACACACACTCTCTCTCTCTCTCACTCACTCTCTCTCTCTACCCCTCTCTCTCTCTCTCTCTCTCAATCTGCCTGTCTGTCTGTCTGTCTGTCTGTCTGTCTGTCTGTCTGCCTGGCTAGCTGGCTAGCTGGCTGGCTGGCTGGCTGTCGCTCTCTCTGTCTGTCTGTCTGTCTGTCTGCCTGGCTGGCTGGCTGGCTAGCTGGCTGGCTGGCTGGCTGGCTGGCTGGCTGGCTGTCGCTCTCTCTGTATGTCTCTCTCTTCTCTCTTTCTCTCTCTCTGTCTTTCTCTGTCTCTCTAGTAAGAAGTTCCAAATATTACCAATTAGTTACCTTATTCATCCTGTTCATCTTTTAATGTAATCAAAAAGTTTGCCATGTGTACAGTACAAATACATGTTGTAGTTTATCATCAAGCGGACAGCAGATACTAAGATTAAGGACTTATTGCTTTACCCTTTTGTAAATTTATATCTTGTTAAAACACAAAAACCGTGCACATGAATTTGGCAATAAACTAAACTAAAAAGAACCCAAAACACATTAATTGTTATTAAGGTTTAAAAGCATATTTTGAAGCCACAATATCTCCGGATGGTAGGCTTAATTATGTTACAGATAATAGGTTTGAATGGCCTGTGGTTGAAAATTAATACTAAAAATTATTTTTATTTTCTCGATGAAATGTTCTATGAAAATAATCAAAAGTAGAACTGCTTATTTTATAGGAGTCAAAGCCGGGACCTCTTGTATGGCAGTCTTGTGGTCTACTGACTGCATCCCTGAATCTTGGTTTAGTCTTGTTTTATTATACATTGAGAAATTTCAATATTACATGTGTTATAAATTCGGCAAGTTTTAACTGGTGTCAGTATCAGATCTTTTGGATTTAAGGTCGGGCCGAATGAGTGGTCAGTCGCTACTATTTTGGTCCCTCTGTTGTGCCATATAATTCTTGTCGTGATCTGTTTTGTAGAAATAAAATTGTTTGTTGCTGTTTTTTTCCTGGAATAGAAATCTGGCTTTACATGTTGTATTCGACAGTTTGTCTCTGTTAAATGCATTTAACGATTTTTTTCACACAGTTTTGGGGAATTTAGGCCCAGTTTCTGGATAAACTAATTTTGGTCTAAGTTAGGACGATTTTGAAAACTACCTATATTGTTAGATTGTACAAAATGCGAAAAATATAACTTTAAATGTTCATCCTATCTAAATCTAGATATAAGCACGATAGTGGTCTATACTAAAAATGGATATCAATATCAGAGTGGATTAACGTGATTTTCTTAGTTTAAAAATAGCTATCTCTGCAGCGTAGCTCTGATAGGAAATACCTATTTGCAATGACGTATGTGGATTTATGCTTCAGTTTTCACACAGATCCAGGACGCATTTTTATGACGTTTTCAGATAGTGAGGACTTATAAAGTTATTTGAGAAAAAAAATATTTGTTCCAAACAGTCCGATACCACCTTTAAAAGGTTGCCCGAGGCTACTGTGACCCAGATCTGCGTCTGTCTACTTGCTGTGCCACGCCCGTCTGAAAGTTGGAATGCGGTTGCGGACAATACTCATTCATTTCGTCCCGAAGTATTTTGTACTATCAAAGTTGAACTTCTTCAATTTTAATCCGATTAACAAATTAAAACATCGACTTTAAGATTGGCAAATATAGAACACAAAAATGCAGCACTTAGACAAGTCTGCATCAGACTTCTAGATATTGATGACAATTGCTAATTGTTTAAGCTAGTCAGTGCATAAACAGTTCATTATGACCATGCCATTAGCGACCTAGGATGTTATTACACGACTCCAATTAAAGACTTTACAGTTGTATTTGAAGACGTACTTGCCAGTTAGAACACCCCACTAAGTCAATATTTAGCCTGACATACTTTCTGCAATGTGATCCTTTAGACTGTCATAGAAATGGAAACTATGGTGTTCGAGTTGGGACAGAACCTGTGTTAAATGTATTCGTTTTAGCTGTATCTGAAAATAGGAAATTATGTTATCATCTAATTTTTTTAGAAAAGCGCTTTTTACTTGCAATTTTAAAACCAATCAGACTTTCAAATGAAACAAAGTAAGGAATGTGCGAAGCGATGCGATTCGCCATCTTTTGATCAATGTTAGCTGTTATTTCAAGACAAACGCCGTTTTTATTCCTTACCTTCTTGTCCGGCTGCTATATTTAGAAAAATGTAATTGTTTCAGAAGCGATCTAAATGCAGGTGAGAAATAAAACAACAAACTGCTGTAAACATTACTTTCTTAAATATCGTACCTGAATGTATAATGTTGTGCATATCTACTAATGGCATTAACTCAGAGTCAAAACACGATAATACGTTGCGATAATTATTTTCTTTCTTTTTTATTACCCTAAATGTTCACCATACAGTTTCTCCCAACACAGCACATAACCATATGGTGGAAACGTGCGCTTCCTCACTGTGAACAGACTAAAGTGTCGAGGACGTATTTAAATGTCCTGGTAAACAGAAAAATTGTCGTCATAGATTATGGACAGCTTTTCTTCGTTTGATCCTTCATCAGACGTCTGAATTTGTTTTAATAAGACAACCTTTATGTCTCTGGCCACATACTGGTAGCGTGGACGTTTGATTCAACAGATGCACAATACTGTTTGTTTACTGGTCCGGACGTCTGGTGCTATTTCCAAATTTAATTTTATTTTGTATTGCTCAGAACGTTCTTTTCATATATTGTTAGCAACGGTTTTGTTGCTATCTGTTATTGGAAATGTGTTATGTGTCGGTAAATAATCGAATGTTTATATGGTTATTAAACAGTTCAATTTTGAGTTTTTATAAAGAAATTGTTATGATCAATGGTCGAGTGGTTAGTTTGCATGATTCATATTCGTCATGTCGCTGGTTCGAAATTCACTTATTGTATTTTTGTGTATTGATATATCATTTGTAAAATGCTGACTTTAGTCATAAGATATACCTTTTTTTATTTGTTGGGCCACAAATTTTATCTTGAATGCTTATGAGTATTGAGCACAAAACATAATTTCTCAATTGTACGGGAGATATATATTCATTCAGATGTTTGTATAAAATCCAAAATTTTAAATTACTGTGTGTAATATAACCTTTATTTCAGGCTTGCTCACTGTAGAAAATAGCGCTTACTCTTGAGAAAATTAAATGTATTGTGTGATCAAAATGCGATAAAAAGTTCCGTTTGAATACAGAAATATAGAAAGTATACCTTTGCCGTTCGTCATCTGTATCGCGTTTTTTTGCCATCAAATATCTCCGTACTGTGTGTAAACTTTTGTTTAATCTCTTCTATTATGCATTTATTTTTGATATTTTTTATTAGTTGTAAGCTACCAAAGTTCTTCTATAGTTTTATATACTAGCTAGTGTATGCCTAGTCCCAGGAAAATAAGCAAGAAATGCCGTGTGTCACACGTGATTCACACACCCTATTGATCATCTGTCTGAATCACTTTCACTAATGACAAGCAAGAACATAAATTAAGCAGTAAATCTTTCTTTTTTCTGAGAAATCTCGCTATCATCACGGTCTACTGTGTCCATAATTAGCTGGCATTGCAGGAATATGCTAATTAAAGGTCTGTGCGAATTGAAGTCTTTTTTTGTAAAGCGGTAGAAATCAGCAATTCTATGTCTGGCTTTTTCCGACGTTTCCTACATGCAAGTGTATAGAAGGTGGCAGAATGATGGGAGGGCAGAGTCACCAGAAAATAATGAAAACACAGGAAATCTTTTCTTCGCTTAATGATTATAACATCGTAAAAGTGAATTATCGCATAGTGGTAGTATGAAAAAATCCTTTCCATGAATAGACTTTGTACTCGTAGATGCATTTTGGATCTTTAATACTTCTTAGCGGCTCATCATGGAATTTTAGCAACTTGGTATTTTGGGGAAGGGTGATGCCTGAACCCAATAAAATATCTAAATAGAACCACTTGCGCATCGAAAGTCAGCTAAAAGACCTTCAACAATAAGACCATATCCGGAAACTGAACTCGAACCCCCACAGTGGGAGGCTTTGCAGTCAATGCTACTGTTAGGTATCTAAGTGTGTGATCCAGACACTTTTCACCAAGATTTAACTGTTTCTTCTGTTGGATTACAAAATAAAACAAAAAGAAAATTGAGAAACATAAAACATTCACGTAATTTTCAACTTGAACTGATTGGTTTCTTTCATCTTCTTCTTAAACAAGTATATAAAGCCATAAATAAATGACTTTATATAAGAAACTGAATTTTTCTCACAAAAAAGTTATAAATATCACCAGCTTCATCAAATGTGAAATGACACCTCAAAAGTGACGGTGTAAAATTTAAACACCTGTTGAACGCATATAAAGGAAAAACAATTAAAAGTTTCAAGATAATTGCCCAAAGAAGAAAAAGTGTTAACCAATCGTTTTATCGCCAGATGCAGTGCATTACATGGGTGTCAAAAAGGTTTTGCTCCATTGCTTTCTTATTTGATGTTTTAACGATTAAGGCGATAAAGTCTGTTAAATATAATGTATTAAAGACGTATTTTAAAATTTACAGTTTTACCCCAGCAGTAAAGTGAAAGATAAAGAACATCACACTTTTGAAAATAAAATAATTGAACTTATTTAGAATATTAAATATTAGTTTTTCTATGGGTATTTTTATGCGATGTGTACATTATTGTCTAGTTTTCCTAGCACGTGCGACGACGATAATTAAATTCGTTAATTGCCATGAATTGACAAAATCTGTGCAAATTAAGATAGCAATCAACCACAAACAACCGCAATACTTTTGACTTCAAAGTTTTCATACATATAATTGATAACCGCAGAAGTTTTATATGAATAATAATATACCCTCTAAATTGCAATTAATCGACAATAAAACACGAGGGACTCCCAACAACATTAAGGTATAGCCTGGAATAGAGTATCACTCAGAAAATAAACATTTATTGTGATTTTGGATCGAAGACCACCTATAGATAGTAAGAAGGAAAACGCTCTAAATTTTGAATTATTCTTATATTGAAGAAATTATATCTTATGTCAAATAAAACTTTGTACTAGTCAAGTGCACTTAAATCACAGGGGCGCCGTGGCGTAGTGTCGCCGAATAGCAACTCCTGTGACTGCTTAGCCCGTCACCGCGTGGGCTCGAGTTGCGTTTGGAGCGAGGTACTTTATGTGAGAAATTCAGCTGACCTGTGATGCGCCGATGCTTCAATCGATGTTGTCTTCCGCCACATAAGTAGCTGGATGTCGCAATAATGACCACAATTGGTTGCTGCGATTTTGTCGAGAAATTATGTTTTAGAATAGATTTTAAACCACGTCCCATTACAACAGTTATGAATAAGGTGAAAAGAAACGGACATGAAAGAATTATAATGTCTAAGTCATACTCTCTAGTTATAAACACAGAGCAATATATATTATTTTATCTTATCCACGTATACGATTTCACTTTACTTTTAAATACCAATGTCTATCTCTTGTTAATGTTTAGAACGTCAATTATCATAATTTTCATTTCAGTTTTCAGTTGTATAATAATATGATGCGGATGATCAGGATCTACAAAGTTTGCTCGTCCGCGCACAGATGGCTTATACATTACATAAAATATCCTTGTGCCGTTGTTCGTAGGGTGCGATTTTATACTGAGTAGCAAAGAGTACAGATTATGATCCCTATGCTCTCAACAGACGCTTTCTGATCAGGATCTACAAGTTTTGTAAAATCCTTATCAATTTCGACTAAGACAAAACATAACTATATAAGCCTACACGAGCGGAAGGTCTGTCGTATTTTAACCGCAAACCTTTGCACCGCGACCTTTGCCAAAACCACCTGTTGAAACAGAATGGATCATTGAATTCGAAATCTCCATAAACCAGCCCAATCGTGTCATTTAAATGGGTGCCAAGTGTCTTTCTACTCCTTTGAACGTGAGTGCTTAAATGGTATAATTAACTAAATCCACTTTTATCAATTTCATCAAATTAAATAGCCAGAGAACTAATATATAAAGGTGCGAAACGTGAACTTTTTATGGAATTATGCTTTTATTTTAGTTTTAAGGATATGTATTAATGTACCGTGAGATTGTATCCCACAGGAAAACGAAGCACACTTTTTTCCCTCGGTTTCTTTCTCTATTCTTCTCTCTATCCAAATGTCTTAAATAGTAACAAACGTCTTACTTTTATGACGTTTGACAAAATCCCTCGTCTCGTTTCTTTCCATTCTTATCCTATCTCAAGTTCAATATTGATCGCTTGTCTTTATTAATTTGTCGCCGACTCCTCATTAGAAATCTTTAATTTGGTCAACCCATCTCTATCTTTGTCAAGTTATATCTTTCTCTTTTACCCGCTCTTTCATCACTTTCTCACGCTGCTATACCTGCCTCGTACATTCTCGTACATTCTCTCTATACGTTTTAGCTATTCAACCGTTTTCTTCTTTGAAAACAGTACATTGAATCAGCGTGCCAACTTTTTGCTCTCTCTAATTTCCTCAGTTTTTTGTTTTGTTTGTTTTATTGTTATTTCTTTTGTCTGTCTGTCTGTCTGTCTGTCTGTCTGTCTGTCTGTCTGTCTGTCTGTCTGTCTCTCTCTCTCTCTCTCTCTCTCTCTCTCTCTCTCTCTCTTTCGGTCTCTCTCTCCTTCTCTCTCTCTCTCGCTCTCTTTGTCCCTCTCTCTCTCTTTCTCTCTCTCGGTCTCTCTCTCTCTGCCCACTCTCTTTGAGCCCTTTGAACAAATCAAATCCATTCAACCCCTCCTACTATCTGTTGATGTATGGTGATATATGTTTTACCATTACCAAATCAAAGTGACCATAAAATACATCTAATATATTTGGCAGTGAATTGAGATCGTAAGTAGTAAAATATTTATAAGGTGTGAATTGATTTTTTTTTATTTATTCATGCTATGTCTAATTTGTTTTATATTTTATTCGTTTGCACTTTCATTAACTATGCAATGTTTATATGTGCTTTAGAGCTGGGCCAGCAGAAGTATTTTATGATATTGTAGAATTGAATTTTAATTAATTGACTCATAACATTTTAGCGGATATTAATATTTACAAGATTTGTATGCTTATTATATAAAAAAAATATTTAAACAGTAATTTTTACATTCCATTTACTCTCTTAAAAACAGAAGATTTTTAACAATTGCTTCGAGAGGGTAGAGATGGGACAGAGATGGGTAAATACAAACACGTGCACAATTCCAATGTGTCCAAAAATTGAATACTGCGATTGGGATTATCTTCAACATTTTCGTTATAGAAATATGAATTTCATTCGACAATAATTGGTTTTCGTGTTGTTGTTGTTGTTGTTGTTGTGTTGTTGTTTTGTTTTCACTTATATTAGTGCGATGAGTTTGAACATGCATGATATCTAATAAAACAGCGAATAAAATATGCAAGTGTGACATTTGGTCTAATCGTCTATAATTAGTTTTTGCAATACTTACTTTCATCATTTATTAAAATGTTTTTAAAAAGTGGTTTAAATAGAAAATATTTTTGTCGTAAATTAATTAAATCCACAGCCGTTATATATTTAAAGTTATATGGACACGTAATGCCTTAATGGCAGTAAATGTCATTTGCAATTCTTTATCAAAATAATTAAGACTAGTATCTATCCTTTGTATGATTATGTTTGAATTGTTCAAGCGCAAACCCAACAACTGCATTTTCGAAATAGCAATGCACATCTTGTAAGAACATTATATATTGGCATTAACTTACCTTCGTCAGTGTTCTTTCCGACTTTAATCCATCTACAAATATTAACACAACATACCACATTTATTTTTGTTCGAATTTATTTTAAAAGTCTAATTTTCAAGTGACTAATTTATAAACTAATTTTCCGAACACAAAAACTGTCAAGTGCAGGTCTTAATCCTCCGTACTTTCATTTTATACTACTAGTGCACGCACGACTGCATCAGTCGGGTGGTTCCGTAAGAATGACCTCGGTAAGTTCCGTGTGAAATCGGGTATGGTTTATCACAGTATGTAACTGGTACAAATTTTGCAAACTTATTATTTAAGATTAATGGTTAAGTCTTTCTTTGGGTTCTGCCAAAGCAATTCTGGGCGACACATCTATGACTAATACGGCGACTTTCAGCTAATATTCGGAAAGAAGAGTAATAATTCAGTAGAACCACTAACACGAACAGTGAACCAGCTGGAATTCCACTCACAGGGAAGCTGTCGCATCAGCAGGGAGTAAAATATCAAGTTATTATTTCTAAACAATTTACATGTACGCGTCAAACATTCAGTAAAAACCAAACTGCCAAGGTCGCCGGTCTAGCTACTTAGCTACCCACAACCTGGGTTTGATTCCCCGATAGGTGCATTTGTCGACTGTTCCCACAATTAGTATTAGCCGACGTCGGCATAACGACATAGCAAAATAATTACAACAAGAGAAGTATTGTGTCAATGTGATCATCGTACCATGTATATTATATACCGAAACACAATTTCCGTTTACCCGTCCTATTATACACTGTGATGACAACCCGTCCTTTGACTGTCGTTCGTTCCTTTCACGTCGTTTATCAAACGCGGCATGGCTGAACCTACTAGGATCAGTTTAACAATTGAAATATTCGGACCTTTGATGTGTTCCTCGGTAAACAAAAGTAGACTTTTTGGTAAATTTACACAAGTCCAATGGCCCGTCGTTGACTTATCCATGTTGTAGTTATGTTGTGATACTTTGGGATGTTGGAGAAAGGCGCAAAAGTATAGAGAAGTAAATGAGTGAATGTGTTAGTGGAAAGAAATTAGTGAGAGATAGAGATAGGATATGGGGATGAGAGGTTAGAGAGAGGAAGAGTGAGAGAAAGAAAGCCAGAGAGAGAGCGAGCGATCATAGACAGACAGGCAAGCAGGCAGGCAAGCAGGCAGGCAAGCATGCATGCAGGCATGCATGCAGACATGCAGACATGCAGGCAGACAAACAGACAGACAGACGGTCGGACGGACGGACGGACGGACGGACGGACGGACGGACAGGCAGACGGACGGACAGACAGAGGTATTTATCTGAGGTATTTATCTAGGCTGCATTATGTATAGTATTTTGTAATTGTATGGTATATTGATGTCCGTGAAGTTGGCAGCCTAGCAGCCTGAAGTTGGAAGCCTAGCAGCCTGAAGTTGGTATGGGTGTAGACGTCAAGTGAAGACTATTTGATTAAGTGATTTATAATACATATCTAAGCAGGTCTGTTATCGCAGATGATTTTCAGGTTGTAAGTGTGGACAGACAGACGGACAGAGGGACATACAGACTTTTATATCTGCCTTTTCGGACAATTGCAACGTACTAACCAGAAACAGTTTTCTTTTTAAGTAGGAATTTAGCAGGATATGATCGAATGTGAGACAAAAGAGCTTCTAGTGTCCTTTCTATTGTATGTCGAACACATCTGTCTCATTTCTAATTTGTCGCAAATATGAATGTTTTAGAGCACGTCTGTCACACCTCGTGAGACAAATGTGCTCCTACACTGCTGGGGTGCTAACATCGCATTCCAGCAAACTAAAGTTTAAGTATTTTTTTAAGGTTTTAAGGTTCGTTTCATATCTTATAAGCTTGTATTATCGTAAGAAAGTGATTATAACGCATTTCAGGCCGTTTCAGAATTTCTTCAAAATTTCACAAGCGAAAAGAATTCGGATGCAAATAAGGCTTATTTTATAGCAAATGAGCTTCTAGTGTCCTAAAAAGTGAATATAATGCATTTTGGGCCGTTTCGAAATTTCTTACATTAATCGGTAACTTTAGGCTGTTAGCCTAAAAGAATGTTGGTTTAAGCGTATTCTATTTCAAAAATACAATGTTTCCAAAGACCATTGAAGCTGGTATCCGACCATTTGAATAAAACAAATACTAATAACAATATTGTACCCACGACTTGGGGGGAATTTGGGCAATATCTTTTCGTACTCGTATTTTAGTCTAAATTAAAACAATTTTGAATACATCCTTAATTGTTAGACAGTATAAATCGTGAAATAAATCCCACCAAAATTTTAATGTTCAATCTTTCCAAGTCTTTAAGGACGATAGGGAATAGTAGCTAAAATATGCCCAACTCCGCACAGGGTTTAAGACATCGCTACGCTGGCTTAAAACCACTGCCATCATACAAAATCACGTGACGATAGGCAGATTAGCTATGACGTCTTTGCCTGCCAACAGAGACTGCAGACACTCGATCTGTTTGGGTTTCGCTTTTATGGTCAAACTCCGTTATTACTTTGTGAATTTCTTCAACAGTATCCATTGATTGATTACATTGAACCGGTGTAACACTGAAATTTCGCCCTCGGCGAAAGGACGGAAATGGCCGAGTTGTTACGATTGTGGTGATAAATACATTATTTTTTTTCTTTTTCGTTAGAATTTGTTTTTTCATCCATTATTAGTCGTTTTTCTAACATACACATTCATTCCGATTGTCATTTTACTGAACAAAAATAAAAAGTAAGAAAATCAAATCCTTCCAGATCTGGAAGGATTTCTGTGTGGTAGCAGAGATTCTCCTTACTGAAAGGGGGAGATCACTGCGTTGGAGATTGAAATATGCCCTTAACGTCGGAGCGGATAATCCGGATAATGATATACTTGATCTCAAACGTAAGTGGTCACCATCTTCGGATACCCACGCTCGACTATTTCGTTTTACTACATTCGTCGACCGTGGGTTTATTGGTAAATTTTCTGTCGTCTTAGCGAACTGAACAGAACAGGAATTGACCAATCATAATACTGCTTACAAAGTCCCTTTTCTTCAGCGTGAAGACTAGAAGTATAACAATGGCGTCGCCATTTTGACAAGTCTGTTAAAACAATTAAAGAACGAGCTTTATCATTGGACTGAAATCTTCATTGGATCATAAAGTGACTAATGAAATATCACCACAAGAACCGGCGAACTAAACAGGTGAACTAAATATCCCACGGGCGATGAATGGAAAGTAACGGGATGGATCGGTCGAGGCTGTCCGACGATGAGTGGTCACGTGATTTTATTAGCTCAGCTTCCAAAATAGCTTACTGGACAGCCTCGCTCAAACAGAAAATACATTTTTGTAGTGTCAGGCTGTGTGTTATGTTTCACTTTTCACATAGATGTAGAACATAAAAAGCCGTGGCTGAATCTTTTCCATCTATAACTTATTTGATTGTTTGGGAAAAGAAACTGTCGGATACCACCTTTAAGGGGGGGGGGGAGAGAGAACCATTAAGGAAAAAGAAAATTACAAAGCAAGTGACAATGAGTATAGCATGAACAACGTAAATTGCTTTACATTGGATAATTAGAAGAAGAAAAAAACAGTTAAAATGATAAATAAGGTGACAGAGGAAAGACAATGAGATAAGAAAATGACATAAAAATATAAGAAAGAATTAAAAGAATTAATATTCAATTGATTGATTAAAATATTAAACAACGTGTTATGCAATGTGTAAAAAAGAAATGCGACAATGTGTTTTGCAACATGATTCATTGCCTATGATGGTATATGCATTAAGAGTGAGTCAACAAAAAGTCACTCGAGCGATTTGGGTACAAACACCTAAAGTTTCAACACTTTAATTTAATGCACATGCGAGAGATGAAGTCACAGTAAGCCCATCCAGTTAACGACACAATTCAAGCTTTAATAGTTTTGAAATCGGTTTATGGTGTTCTGTGCCTAGACACTTGAATAATGCGGGATTTGCCGGCATTTTTGCCAATACTGTGCAGCGACATTTCTATCATTATAGCACAGGGGCACTTATGGGGTGCCCAGGGAATGAACCCGGTCAGTCCATTACACCGTCGAGTCAGGCGTAATGATGTCCCTTTAGCCCAGAGCGTTAGGAGGGAAGCCACTACTACTTACTTTAAAGTCTTTGGTTTGACCCGGCCGGGGTTTGAACCTGCAATCTTCCGATCCGCAAGCCGACGCTCTACTGCCTGAGCTATTGCGACCGGTCGTGTATAGTGCGTACAACAGACATGTGTATAGTTAAAATACCAAATAAAACCATGAGGACTCTATGTAAACTACAGTTACAGATATCACTTTAATAACACAAGATAATCAATGTTCAAATTAAAAAGAAAACAAACTTATATAACAATTCATTCTCGGTGTAACTCGAAGGCCACAAGCAAGATGTTTAATAATGGTTACTTTTAAATCAATGTAATAAATTATGATAACTGTTATAACCAAAAAATACTATAATATTTATAGGACTATTTATGTTGAAGAAAACACCAACAATATTTTCTTAAAGTTTATGGTCAATTTCCTATAGACTGTGTGTCAAACTGTTCCAATAAAAACAATTCAATCAAGCCTTGGTCCCACGAACACCCACGGGGATGCCATACGGGCATCGAATACTTACATTGTCCTTGTATTTTTCACTCTAGTTAGAAATACACGACTTAATTTGAAAAGAGTTCCAGGCAAGATGCCTTCTTTAGCCTTATTCATAGCAATTTTAAATGTTGCGTGGTTACAGATAATAATAGAACTCGTCTTATCGAGGACAAACTTATGTGCTGTGTATTTGCCAGTAAAATTGGGAGAAAATGACAAAATGTTATATTAATTCTAGCACACAAAAAAGAAGTTTGTTTTGTAGGATTCGAAATGTAGAACTTTTGTAAGGCAGTTCGTCAATGCTCCACTGCGCCACTGTTCATAAATACTTTATAGTTTTATTATACATTGCAACTGGAACAATGTTTAAAATCACCTCAACGCCACCAAGGTGGCGATTTAAGTGGGATACAAACGGCTCGCACCAGGTCACCCAGTGAGTGGTCAATCGAAATTTTTGGCCAGTTTTCTGCACCATTTACTTCGTATTTTAAGTGATTTTCTAAGGGTTACAATGTTTCACGAAGTTTGTTTTCGCTGTAGAAATATATTACAGTGATTAAATTATGGCAATAATATCGACTTTGAGCTATTTTTGTGGAAGATTCCAGACAAGTGTCTGGGTAGAACCACCAGCGCACCGCAGTTCATCTGGAAGTCCATCAGGCATTAAGTCCTTCGCCCTACCGGGACGCAAACCTACGCGGTGAGACACTAAGCAGAGGAGTTACTTTTCGGCGACTCGACCACTAGGTAATGGGCGCCCCCTTTATGGAGTTAGTATGTCTTGAACTTAGAACATGGTAAAATTGGTGTCCGACAGTTTGGACGCTTTCGTTTCTCTTATGCAATCAAATAAATTATTGTTATCTAAAACGATCCTGCAACATGATGCCTATGTGTGACCTACATCCATGTGAACAGTAACTCTTACAAACCCACTGGCCATTACAAAGAGGTTTTTCTATCCTACTCATACTGCACAGTTAGCTTTTTTAAACAAAGAAAACCACGAAAATGTTGGCAAACTTTCGGATACTGCTTTTAAAACAAAGGTATAGTTAATTTATACCGCAGTGTTTTTAATTAAGTCGAATCAAACAGTGCCGTACACGTGTTCGTAACTTTGTTTTAGAAAGCCATCTAATAAACAACATAAGTGGATACATTACAAAGATCGCTTAATCAAATTAAAGTTATGCACAATCCTACTCTTTTTTTCAGTCGGCTTTCCACCCTTTAAACCCCTTGGTTTTATTTTACAATGTAAAGCCAGGCGATTGTAACCTTTTATATTCTTCACACTACAGTGATTTCTATGATGTCACCGCCATGCTCGCGTTTGTAAAGTTAATTGACAGTAAAATTGTTGATTTAATTGACTTTTATCGCTCATCTAATTCAATTAAAACACGCTTAAATCACCATCGAAAATTTTGTCACAAACAAAAAAAACACAATTATTAGACTTCTTAAAATGTGTTCATACATTTGATAAAAAAATATAACTTAAAAAAAGCGGTGTAGAGATCGAAGAAATTGTACTAAGTAAAAATGTGAGCTCGTTATCTCAAGAAAGATGCTCTGTAAAGTAAGGGTGTTTTATTTAAAACAACTGTTAAGACATCCCTTTGTATTCTAAAATGTACTGTGTTTCTTTTAGGTTTTTACTTGTAGCATTTTGTAAAAAAAAAGAAAGAAAAAAAAAAAGAAAAAGAAAAAAGAGGGCATATATCGCTCACAAGAGTGTAGTAAAACTGAATTTAGAAGAAAAAAAAACCCAAAGAACAACAGCAATGTTTAAACAATCCAGAATAATTGTAATACATGTACACACGCAATATTTGGACAATCAGTTTGTGGTGGGTTTTTTTTCTACCTGGCCATATATGGAAAAAAAAGCCACATCTCTGGCAGTCGTGTATTTTTTACGGATCAAAATTCTTTGACCACACTTGATAGAAACCAAGAAATATGGATACCAAATATCTGTTTTAGCTCTTATAGTTTTCACGTTTTCCAGTTTAACCATATATGGAATATAACCATATATGGAAAACTGCCACACCCTTGGTAGCCAAGCAACGTGTATCTTAAAAATCAAGGCTCTACCTCTCATAGTTTTTGCCTATAACATTATCAAAAGTGTCCTATATAACTGTGTAAGCATAATGGCCAAAACGCTGGTATTAAATCAAATTACTTGGAAACAAAATCTAAATACATGGCCACCAACACATCAACAAAATATCAAGGTTGTAACTTTTTACAGTTTCTGACAAGATTTGCAACGTTTTCCTGTATATAGTCATCTGGGATAAAAATGCCCCCAGCCCCCACCAGCTTACGGCCACGTTTTTTGACGGATCAAACAAATTTTAACATGATGCAGGGCAGTCAAGGAACATGTTATCTAAGCATCAAGGTTCTAGTGTTGGCAGTTTCTAACATTTTTTCTAAGTTTTCCTTTATAGTTATATATAAAACATGGCCACACCCTTGCGGTCATGTCTTTCTTTTTTATCAAAACTTCTTTACAACCTTTCTTTTCTCCTACCTGCTGAAGCGTCTACGAAAGTTAAGTTGGCAGTTTCAATGATGAAGATAAAAGAATGTTGTCGGACGTGTGACGCCGGACGATCACAATTCACCCTGAGCATAAGCTCAGGTGGGCTGAAAAATACAAAACAACTATGTTTGACACTTTTACACAACATCAAAATATGATGTTAAATGATTGTTCGACATCTTTAGGGACAAATGACCAGAAGCTCCGAACATTGTTTATTAAGCAAAATAATAAATTCCACTACAGTTACACATGTATAAAATAAAAACATTTACATTTATCTCAAATGTTTGAAATTGCTTAATACAATACGATATATAGATTTTTCGTAAATGTCTTCAAGTGTAAAAATATGATGATGTTTTTTCTAAAGCAAATATTAATTTTACACACTTTTACTTATATTGTAATTAAATCTCCCATTTGAAACTCTCTATCAAGTTTGTTAAATAGATGTTTGCAATTACAATAACAAATTTTAGAACAAAACGAAGGTTGACAAGGGAAATAACCTCAACAAGATTCGCAGATAGGGTTTTCCGAGTTGTTTCCCCTGAGCAATTGACTAAGCCGGATTAGGTATTCCAAAATTGAGATATTTGTCATTTTAATAACAATGTATGCTTTTTCCATTCACACATGTAGAAAAATATTCTGGTTCTTCCACCAATAATGGGATGGCTGACACCAACATGACCAATCTGTATTTGTGCGATGTAAGTAAAATAAAAATAAAAATATTTTATTTTATTATACCGACAACCATCATCATGGCCACCAACGGCTTGTCGTCATCATCCTCTTTTTCGTTTTTCATTTTGTTATTCCTGTAGGTGTCGCATTTCTGATAACAGTTTGATGTATAATATTCTTATTTATATGTATGCTTGACAGGTAATATGGTTAATTTGAGAGTTTGCTTAAAAAGGACCCTGATGGCCCTTAATCGCTCACCTGAGGACTCGGGCTTTTAATAGACCCATATCTGGCGTCAAGAAATTAAGAGTTATTAACTTTAGAAATCGTTGAGAAGATTGGACCATATGTGTGGCTACTGGGCTGATAACATTTTCTAGAATTTTATTTAGTGACCTAATGCATCCACGTGACCCAGTTAAAAACATATCTAATATTTCATATAGACAAACATTCTGGCCAAGTTTGGTGAAGATTGGGCCATAAATGTCGTCGAATGGTTTTGTTCACTATCGCCTTTCCTCCACAGGCAAATGGCAAGCCAGTCTGGATTACCTGCCTTTTGTCTATTATGTTTACAATAGAAGCTGGGAACCAGACTAATGGCAAGCACCCTATATGATGATGATTTTACGAATTACGTGATGATTTGATATTTTGCAGTCTAAGGGTTTCGGGGCTGGTCATTGAGATCTCTTTTGCTTCATTATTATTTTCTAGAAGTATTAGCTATATGTATGAATTTTCACATATTTCTTTTCCTACAAAAAGTCTGGATGATTAAAAATCTGATTTAAAAACTCTAAGATGTAAAACACATACTAAAATAAACCTATATTGGGTAATCACAGTTGTGTAAATAATACTATTAATAAAATCAAGATAATTATATCGCAGTTTTTTGTATCCATAAGATGTTTACTGTATAAGATTATTATAGTAAAAACGACTATGCATTATCACAGAACATTATCTAAGATTTAAAAATATATATTTACTAAGAAGTTTAAGATATATTGATAGATATGTTGTTTCGTGATATTATTAGGAACCATGATTGTTATGTCTCTACTCCCTTAACAGGATCTTATGGAGAATGTAATGATAAGTATAGTTCTATATGTAGCCTAGAGATATTATATTGTTGCCGGGAACTATGTATGTGAAGGGGTATCTCTTTGTAGCCTAGAGATACTATTATGTAGCCGAGAACTGTGGATGTAAAGGGGTATCTCTGTGTAGCCTAGAGATACTATTATGTAGCCGAAAACTGTGGATGTGAAGGGGCATCTCTGTGTAGCCTAAAGATACTATTATGTAGCCGAGAACTGTGGATGTGAAGGGGTATCTCGGTGTAGCCTAAAGATACTATTATGTAGCCGAGAACTATGGATGTGAAGGGGTATCTCTGTGTAGCCTAGAGATACTATTATGTAGCCGAGAACTGTGGATCTGAAGGGGTATCTCTGTGTAGCCTAGAGATACTATTATGTAGCCGAGAACTGTGGATCTGAAGCGGTATCTCTGTGTAGCCTAAAGATACTATTATGTAGCCGAGAACAGTGGATGTGAAGGGGTATCTCTGTGTAGCCTAAAGATACTATTATGTAGCCGAGAACTGTGGATGTGAAGGGGTATCTCTGTGTAGCCTAGAGATACTATTATGTAGCCGAGAACTGTGGATGTGAAGGGGTATCTCTGTGTAGCCTAAAGATACTATTATGTAGCCGAGAACTGTGGATGTGAAGGGGTATCTCTGTGTAGCCTAAAGATACTATTATGTAGCCGAGAACTGTGGATGTGAAGGGGTATCTCTGTGTAGCCTAGAGATATTATATTGTAGCCGGGAACTATGTATGTGAAGGGGTATCTCTTTGTAGCCTAGAGATACTATTATGTAGCCGAGAACTGTGGATGTGAAGGGGTATCTCTGTGTAGCCTAGAGATATTATATTGTAGCCGGGAACTATGTATGTAAAGGGGTATCTCTTTGTAGCCTAGAGATACTATTATGTAGCCGAGAACTGTGGATGTGAAGGGGTATGTCTGTGTAGCCTAAAAATATTATTATGTAGCCGAGAACTGTGGATGTGAAGGGGTATCTCTGTGTAGCCTAGAGATATTATATTGTAGCCGGCAACTATGTATGTGAAGGGGTATCTCTTTGTAGCGTAGAGATAATATTATGTAGCCGAGAACTGTGGATGTGAAGGGGTATCTCTGTGTAGCCTAGAGATACTATTATGTAGCCGAGAACTGTGGATGTGCAGGGGTATCTCTGTGTAGCCTAGAGATACTATATTGCAGCCGACAACAATGGATGTGATGGGGTATCTCTGTGTAGCATAGAGATATTATATTGTAGCCGGGAACTATGTATGTGAAGGGGTATCTCTTTGTAGCGTAGAGATAATATTATGTAGCCGAGAACTGTGGATGTGAAGGGGTATCTCTGTGTAGCCTAGAGATACTATTATGTAGCCGAGAACTGTGGATGTGAAGGGGTATCTCTGTGTAGCGTAGAGATACTATTATGTAGCCAGGAACTATGGATGTGCAGGGGTATCTCTGTGTAGCCTAGAGATACTATATTGCAGCCGACAACAATGGATGTGATGGGGTATCTCTGTGTAGCCAACAGATATTATATTGTAGTCAAGAACTATGGATGCGAAGGGGTATCTCTATGTAGCCTAGAGATACTATATTGCAGCCGACAACAATGGATGTGAAGGGGTATCTCTGTGTAGCCAACAGATATTATATTGTAGCCGAGAACTATGGATGTGAAGGGGTATCTCTGAGTAACCTAGAAATATATTGAAGCCAAGAATATGGATGTTGAGGGGTAACTCTGTGTAGCATAGAGATATTATATTGTAGCAGAGAATATGGATGTGAGTGGGTATCTGTGTAGCCAGCCTAGAGATACTATATTATAGCCGGGAACTGTGGATGTGAGTGGGTATCTCTGTGTAGCCTAGAGATACGATTATTATAGCCGGGAACTGTGGATGTGAGTGGGTATCTCTGTGTAGCCTAGAGATACGATTATTATAGCCGGGAACTGTGGATGTGAGTGGGTATCTCTGTGTAGCCTAGAGATACTATCATGTAGCCGAGAACTGTGGATGTGAAGGGGTATCTCTGTGTAGCCTAGAGATACTATTATGGAGCCGACAACAGTGAATGTGAAGGGCCATCTCTGTGAAGCCTAGAGATACTATCATGTAGCCGAGAACTGTGGATGTGAAGGGGTATCTCTGTGTAGCCTAGAGATACTATTATGTAGCCGGGAACTATGGATGTGATGGGGTATCTATGCGTGATCTAGAGATACTATATTGTAGCCGAAAACTATGGATGTGAGTGGGTGTCTCTGTGTAGCCAAGAGATACTTTTATGTAGCCGAGAACTAGGAATGTGAAGGTATTTAATTAAATAACTGTTGTCCTGTACCTCTGACTAATACGGGCCTTTATCTTTGTGTCCGTTAAAATTATATAAACCTAATATTTATTAATCTATGCTCTATAAATTGTTTTGGTGCCCGGCCACCCTGTTGGCACTGGTATTAATCTATAGACATGAAATGCATAGCTGTATACTATTGGCGGGAGACCATCTAAAAGAGTGGTGTGAGACGAAGCGAAAATTCAAGTTCCTCTCAGAAGTAGCGAACAGAATACGATTTGCTGTTGTTTTTTAAATTTATTCTTAGTAAAGGTATAAATGTGGCTTCTAAACGCGTTAACGTTGTTTGTTTTTTCTCTAAGATTTGAACTAGTAACCTATTTTTTGACCCCACGTGATTCAGTTACGAATTTCATGCAGGCGAACATTCTGGCCAAATTTGGTGACGATTGAGCCAGCAATGAGGCCTCTAGCGAGTTCAAGAGATTTTTCTCAAAACTGACCTAGTGAACTACTTTTTGACTCCACAAGACCCAATTACGAACACATCCAAGATTTCTTGCAGACAAACATCCTGACCAAGTTAGATAAAATAAATACTGTAGCTTCCAGCATGTTCACAAGCCAATCGTTGACGCCGCACGACGGACAACAGACAAAAGCGTATAAGAAAAACTCACACTGAGCACAACGTTCTCAGGTGAGCTAAAAAAAATATTCAAAGTATAAAAAGAAAATCGAAATCAAAATGTATCTATATAATGGATTTTAAAGCATAAACAACACATTTTACATACATAAATAATCTTATTTTATTTCATTTTCCCCTTAAACATTTGTGAATCACAAACTTAAAAAACACAATTTATTCATAAATGTTAGGCGATATAATGAAAACCATTCTCACTTATAAAAGAAAACGCACACAATTTGTCCTAAAATACAATTATGTATACAATACATACAGTTACTTAAAATTGTTTCCATGTTACATTCTGTCTGAAGTAGTTGCCAACATCAAATGGCTTAACCAAACAATATCCCAAAAGTTTAAAGTAAATTTAATGATTGTCTATATACTTCAAAAGCTAAAAAATATCCATATATGTATTTACTGCTTCAAAACAATATTTGTGTACACTTTAAATGAATGCACGATTTTCAAGATGACCTTTGGTTTTAGATAAACACCACAGCAATGTAACTATGGTCATTACAGAGACGTTCAGATATTTTTGATAACCAGAAACAGTATTTGGGTAGAACCCAACAGCACACTGCAAGTAACCCTTAGACCTTTCTACCTGAAATTCATCACACCAATCAGTGTCCACAGGAAACTGGGACCCATGTGTTGCGAAGTTGAAGAAATTGAGATTTCCAAGTCAGCTACTACCTACTTAGATAATGGGCACCTCTTTCTTCCTTGACAAAAAATCTGGGATTCAAACATTGATGATTGCATTTCATCAAGTAGGACAAAAATTAAATAATTCTTCCTTTTGATTTTGCCAATACAATACCAAGACAAGAGAGTAGATTGAAAAAAAAACATTTTAGGATTGCTTGTTTCTGTTTAAACTTGAACAATGATAAGGAAGTCTACTGCCTTCTGAAGGTTGCTCCATTGATGCATGATGTAATGTTATAGGTTAACTTACCCTGTTGTAAACAACAAATAGGTAGCTAAACAATAAATTGGGATCAGCAATTAGCTTACAACAAAAACCTATTGGTATGATACTGATATAATGTTATTTGTTTATTTATGTCATAACCTTAAGGCATGATGCATGATTTTAACTTAGTGCCAATTTACAAAAGGTAAGTTAAGTTATCAGGAAATGATAATTCCACATGAATAAAAGATTTCCCCATAAACACCACCAAACAACTCTGGCAATACCCAGAAGTATTAATGAGCTTTCTTTTACCCTAATCTGCATGCATATTTGTTGCAAAATGAAAACAATTAACCCAATGTATAAACATGTTAAAAAATATTTACACATACGATATATAATATCTGACACTGCATTTATTCTAAACAGACAGTCAGAATCTGGCAGACTTGTTTGTTAACAAAAAATTATATAGATTCATCATAAACTATCAGATAAAAGTAACATTTACTTTTTTACATTTTTCTTTTAAGTTGGTAACATTCATTATCATAAAGACAACATCTAAATGAAATAAAATTCATGCATACAGATAACAAACTAATTTATTAATGATTGAAAACATTTTCTAAAACAAAATGCAGAATTTAAGCATTTATTTGTAAACACTGACAAGAGCTGTGTATATGCAAAGCAATATAAAATAACATAATTCAGATTAAAGGGTTGGATTCTTAATGAAAACAAACAGCAGACATTTATGAGGAAAATTTAACAACAGACACAGTGTGTTCAATAATAGCGCTGACCTGGTCCCTCTTGCAAGAAAAAATTAGTTGAAATTTTGGTCTAGCTCAAGTTTCCTTCCCCAAAGCCAAGCCAAAATGCTACAATGATTTATTGTTGTACACTATCAATGTTGACAGGTTTGGTTGTCAAGGTGTTACAATGAACAGTACATGATACAACATGCAAATCGAGAACAGACAAAGTTTTAGCTTGAGCAAAATCTAAACTGAGAAAAATATCTACAAGTGGGTCCACTAAATCCATTTGATTTGAAAATTTCCATTATGCCATCTCAAACTTGTAATTCTTAAAATCTCAAATTATATTTATAAACAATAAGGACTAAATGGTCAGAAGTCAATGACAGGTGATAAGTTGTTTTAATTGCTTTATCATCCCCTTAAAAAAGGTGACAAAATGATACACATGCATATCAAAATACATACACCTACTTTGTAAAGTAGTGTGTGTAAAAAACGGAATTATTACAAAAATTATCGTGATTTGTTTTGTGCAAAAATCATAGTATCTCTAGAATAAAATCTAGACTTATAGTTCACAGATGGGCAAAAGCGAATGTAAACAACAAATAGGTAGCTAGACAATAAATTGGGATCAGCAATTAGCTTACAACAAAAACAACCCAAACAACAACTAAAATGATCCAACACATAAATCATGCAGAAATACAGTTGTATGTTCTCAAGCAAGAAAAGTGGAAGGGATTTTTAATCCACATAGTTAAACTATATTAGCTTCTTTAGCAATATAAGGAAAGTCTTGAACTAAGCAAAAGCTGAATCAAAGAATTTTTTCTGCATTTGCCAAATGTAAAGAAGGCTATTACTTTTATTGTTTGTTAAAAGTTAAAAATAAAGGGGAAATTACTGCCTCTCTAGTAAACGTCAACAATACTTGTACACACATAGTTTTCCTACTCTGACCTAATTGCTGATCCCTTTATGGACACTTGGTTAAATTTTTGGTTCAAACTAGTTGCTGATCCCTGAATGAACAAAAAAATGAATAAAAATAATGGCATTTCTTTCAGTATCCTTGAAGGCCATTGTATACCTTCTGTTTGGATTCTTGTTGTAGAATTTTAGCTAGAGCTGAAAACAGAACAAGAAAAAAATACTTTTATTTTCTCTTTAAAAATGGCTCATTAGGAAAGACAACTGTATATAAAAGTTACAATACATATAGCTTCTACTGTGACTGCTTATTGCAAAGACCCAGATCTGAGAAGTTCACACGGATAAACCTGACTGATATGATTATACATCACTTGCATCACTTGCATAGCCTTAAATAAATGTCATCAGCAAAAAAAAGATATAAAATTATGAAATTTGAAATTTTAGAAATGACCTACAAGAACACATAATCTAAACCAAGAATAAGAATGCTTTAAATATTGCCAAGCTAGCTCACCTTGTTCCTAATAAGAGAAAAATGTCTTAGTCGAGATATTCACAAGTAAAAGAAAATAGTAAGAGTTAGTATCAATAATACAAGTTTTTAAAAAAACAACAGTAATAACAGTCTGACTAGCAGAAACCATGCTGTTGTTAACTGTTGTTCTTGTATCACCCTGATACAGTTATGGTCATATTGGCAATGTCTAGCTAGAAAAGGTAGAGAAGGACCACGGGCAATTGTCTGGGTAGAACCACTTGTGCACCATAGGTCAGCTAGAACCATGCTGATCATGGTAAAACCATAACTTTATGCTTACCAGTATAAAAGTATTATAGTCCAATATTCATTCCAACACAAAAAAGCAAGCAAAGTAAGATAACTAAGAGAACCAAAATAAATAAATAAATATTTCAACAAAATATAAAATATCTCTACCTTGTTTGTCCTCTTCTGTTAATGTCCCTTTAGGGAAGTCTATATCAAAAGTTATAAAAAGACTTCCTTTTACATTATTGTTCTCATAGTTTGGCATGCCCTCATTAGGTTTTCGCATCTTTGCTCCACTCCAAGTTATTTTATCTCTAACAATTTGCACCTGAAAATGAACAAAATAACTAGATATTATTCAAACTGCATGGACTTAAATGACGTTTTTTTCAAATTAAAGAACTGTTAAAGTTATACCCCCTGTAGATATATATTCATATATTTTAACAATGATCGTCCAATGAATTGACACGCTAACGTATCGATACTAATAAACATTGGATAGTTAAGAATACATATCTGGCTTACTTTGCATGTTTTTACTCACAAATCTCAAAGTCAGTTTGTTTATTGGGTTAATCAGCCCACAAACAGTATTTCAGTTATTTGGAGATGGTGTCCACTTGAAGCAGATACAGTGCTGCCTTCACTGGATACCACATCCAGTCACATTATCCTGACACCAGGCCAACCAGTCATGGAACTACCCTTATATATGCTTGAGCGTTAAAAAGGGTGCTATAGCACTATTATTTTTAACGACTTTGGTATGTCGCAGCCAGTCAAAGACAGTTATGTCAGCAATCATTACACAAAGCAGGTCAGCCGGATTACTTCCCATGATATATTTTTCAATTAAGATGAACTATACTTACTTTATGCCCATCTAGATGAGGTATTTCCATCTCAAAGCCAACTAAAGCATCCACCAGTGATATAGTAACATTGGTGTATAAATCATCACCTCGCCTTTCAAACCTTGAGTGTCTGTAACAAATAATGCTGTCCACCATAAAAATTCACCTTATTTTACGGGGGGGGGTTTAAATTAATTTGCAATTTATTTATTATTTTTTTACATATTCTTGAATCTTAATTGTTTTTATTTGTTTTTGTAAAGGAACAGTAAGCTGGAATAACATCTTTTGAACTATTCAGAAATTTCCCATGGTGTTATGAAGGGACTTTAATTTGGAATTCTTTACTCTGGATCTAGTTCTGAAAGTTAGCAACTAAAAAATGTTGGGTCAGCGACTTACAGATCAGAAACAGGTGTCTTTTTTGTCAGTTTTCAACAAAACAATGTTACAAGACAGCAAATTTAAATGGATCTGTTGTAGGTGCTGGCTATACCTGAATTGATGTTAACAATTAACATATGTACTATACTTTAAATGAATACTTAATGTTTACAAGTAAAACGGTCACAATTTTACTTACTTTTGTTGTTTTATGACAAATCTTAAATCACCGGGATCACCATCTACATGAGGCTCGCCTGAAATAAAAACATCAGTAAATGTATCATAAGTTTATAATGATTTTTTTTTTTCTTTTCATAGCAAACAATATTTATAAATGGTTTTCTAAACTCCTTACAAACTTACAAAAAAGTAACTGTAACAAATTATAACATTACGATAATTATTTTTTGGTGGACCTCAAGTAGGAAATTAACATAAAAAGAGATTTGAACAAGATTTTTAAAAATTAATGTTTATACTACGAACTTATTTAACAATTAAGTCTGAGAAAATTCTGAGATAAGTTTAAATTTAAAAAAAAACTTTTTATTTTATTATATTTAAATTATTAGAAACATTTTTTTATTGATGCCAATATTGAAAAACTCAAGCATGATCTTCACTTTGGGACCTTCACCTTATGGGTTCAAGTCCTAATTTGGCATATTCTTTCTTACAAGGTCTTCCAGCTGACCTGCTGGATTCTGTGGATCTTCTTAGCAAATGGTGATTTCTGCTTCCAACGCTTAAAATGATCATACTCTCATGTTAACTTCTTCAGCAAACATTTAAAAACTTAATAATGTACACCCAAAATGACACACAGCTAGTAGAGAGAACTTGACATTTTTTATACCCTAAATGGAGCAAATTTTAAAATTATTACCCCATTTATACTAACAAAGCTTACAAATCACTCAGAATTTTGTGTGTCCTATATAAAACAATCCTGTGAATATCCTTTCTGAAGAGGTTGGCAGTCAGTATGTATAGAAGATGGAAACCAACCTTCAGCCACAAATGGGTATTCCTGTCCATCTCTCATTCCTGGCTCTATCTCCACTTCTAGAGCTCTTTCTTCTGGAACAAATCTGAAACAGGAAAATTAAATTACTGTGAAAGCATTTTATTTCGTGGGACATATAATTTCGTGGAATTCGTGGGCAAGACAATCCACGAATTTAAGTACCAACAATATAAAATCCCCTCAGCTTGACTTTCGATTGCTAGCTTTACTTTTAAATCATGTCAACATTTGGTATGAGCCACGTATATTGCAAGTTTGTAACACGTTAATTCAACAGGCATAGTAGGTGCACAGGTTTGAAAACCCGATGTCAGCCAGGCACGAAGTGCCATGACAAATAACAAGTGAAAATGTAGCTAATAAGTTTATTATGCACAATAAATAATCAAACTTTGTCAATAAGAATCTTTGTAAAAGTGAGACAGAAATAAAAGCGCTAGTCAACTTTATAGGTTTATTTTTATTTTTGATGCAGTAAATAGTCAAATTTTGGGGAAAAAAAGTATCGACAAATCAAACCAATTGGGAAATTTCAACATTTATTTTTCTGCATTAAAGCTTAATCTGCCATGCTTTTGTGTCCCTGAACGTGTTACAGAGCTCTCCAGAGTTTGTTCAGAAAGCTCTGCAGGGCTTTCAATACAGATTCTTATTAAACTGGAAAGAACTTTCAGTAACATTTGAAACATTGGATGTTTTGCTTCCGAGAGATTTAATCGTTGGCGTACCATTGGCATCTCTTTTTCTAGGTTTTTTTGCGTAGTATTTACTATTGTGCGACATTTTTCGTCACTATATTTCGCGGGTCAGTATAAAAGCCGGTACTGCATGTACCGTTTTTGCTTCATAACTCCTTTCTGTTTAATACGCAGTCAAACAGTTATGGGGAAAATACTTTTGTTTACAAAATAAAAAATAATTCCTGTTAATTTTCAAACCATATATTGACATTAATGTTATCTGGAATGGCACCATGATGCATCTTCAATTTGCATTATGATATACGACTGGAAAAGAGTCCATTTTTTCACTGGTTACATTCATACATACATCTACGGAAAGTAGTTTTCACAGATCACTGATCAAAAGTAAACAAACAATTTGCTTAATTTGAAAAGTATCTTGATTTCATGGTTTCTTGGTTATTTTCTTTTATAGGTAAAAGGCATTTCGGTTCAAATGGGAATTAATTTATGAGATTGGGAATTTTTTTCTTGAAATTGGGAAAAATGGTTGCTATTTGGCACTGGGAACGGGGCCAAATATCGGCCCCGTGAATCAGCCTGAAAAAACCCTGTGATGTATGGGTTGAACCACTGGCACACACAGCAGGTTAGCTGGAAAACCTCCCCAAATAACAGTTCTTTCCCTGACCAGGGCTCAAACACACATGGTGAGGGGCTGAGGATTAAGTCGGCAGCTCTATGAGTGCAAATTACCAATCTTATCTGTGGTCGTTTATATGCATCACTATTGCTAAGTTTAATATACAGTTACACACAAAATAACTCACTTAACATTAGGGCATTCATCACACACTTGTTGCTGCTGCATCTGGAATCGTCCTGGTCCTAACTGTGTTGTCACCATCTCAGTACGACAATTGCATTTACGGGTACCCTTGGCTGGTTTTGCAACTGATTTGTATCGCATAAACTATGGAATAAACATATATACATATATATATTTTATATTTAGTGCAGTGGGATTTTATATTTCTGATAACAAAATTGATTGCAAAATGCTTCTTTGTTGTTTAATTATGAAGATGATGATGATTAGAAAGAGAAGGGAAATGATGATGATGTTGAAATTATTTCTGTTTTTATATAGAATGAGGTGGGGTTTTGTGCTATGTCATAATCATTGTTTTTGAGAATCATTTACTGACAAGGATATTTTCGTTTGTTTTTATCCTTTTGAAATTTTATTAAATTTTGCATTTTACAGATTCAATTATTTTCATGTTGGTAATGTCTATCTAATGACTTGTGGAGAAAGACTGAACCATATGCACACCACTGGGTCAGCTGTAAGACTTCTCTACCTGATGGGGGCTCGAACCTTCTCAATGTGGGTCTGTGTGGAGTTCCAAGTTAGCGACTCTAACTGCTCATAATTTCCGCTTTTTTTTGGATGTAAAGGGACTTTACTCTAACAATTTAAAAAAATACACTCTTACCTCCCTTGTGGGTAGGTATTTGGTATATAGTTACTGCAGGAAGATTTTTCCAATTTTTAAACTTTTGACAAACACTTAAGACTGAAGCATACACATGAAATGGAATTTTATTGGTTGAGAGAAAAAAATATTAAAAGAGTTGGGCGCTTTTCTAAGAAATATTCAAATTAAAAATATTTTTTTTATATTTCTTATATAAAGTATATGACACCACCTTCCCACAAGGGAGATAACTAAAACATTTCTTTCTTTTTGAAAATTGGGAATAAGTTACATATAATATTTATTCTTATAACTATGATCTCTAAAGATATGATCAAGAAACAAAAATCTCTAAAAGATTCTACACTCACCTTTATAAACTTTAAAGAAACTAAGAATATTTAAGAACTATTCAACTTCCTTAATAACAGAAGACACATTCAATACACCAGAAAAATAGCCATCTTTTTATTCTACACTTACCTCTATGAAGTTTCCAGAATATAATTCCTCGAGTGTAACTTCAATGTCCATAACAACATCCCCACCTCTTGCCCGCTCCTGGCTGTCATGTCGACCTCCACCCCCACCGAAAAATGAGAAGTCACCAAAAAAACTAAAAAAGAAAAATTAAATAAAAGCAATTCATACAATGTTAAAAAGAATTTTGTATGAATTCTGAGGCTAATGAAGTAATTTATTTAAAAAGGTCTACCAATAACAGATTATAGTGAATACATTATAATAATAATGATAATAATTTGATGCACAATTAATATTCACTAACAGAGCAATGTTAAAACAAATGAAAAATACAAAAAAGAAAAAACACATCCTTTATTTTACTTTTTGTACTTCAATTAAGACTTTTAAAATTTATTTGTTTTTGTTGCTTGACAATTCATATAATGATAGCAAATATAGGCAAAAGAAAAACACATGGAATCATTTTGAAGCAACTTGATCAGTTAAAAAAAAAATTCTTGTGATGTGATTAAAAATGTTTTGAAGCAGAAATTTTGCTAGTGCTGATCTCTCATGTGTGATAGCAGGAGTGTCTTTAACAGGATCTGGGCCCCCTTGGAGCAGAGCTATATTTAAACACTGCCACTACCATTATTTATGACGTTGGCATGTTGTGGTCAGGATGGAACCTGGGGCCTGATATCTGGAACAAAATCCCTAGCAAGCGCGTTATCAGGTCCGGTCAACAATACACTAAGAGACTCGATAGTGACACAATGGTTGAAATAATTATTACCTGTGGTTCATGTAATTCTTAGTATCATGCTAAGATTTGACAAAGCTTGAATTACCTGCTAAAGGGATCACCACCTCCCATGTCATTCTTGCTAAGTCCTTCCTCTCCTGAGCGATCATAAATCTTTCGTTTCTCTGGATCTGACAATACCTGATATATAGTGAAACATATATCTACATTTAATTTTATATTGGTTATGAACAAAAATACACCTCATATTTATAATTTAAGAGATATAAATCCTTTTCAAAAATTAAGGTCTGACAAAAATTAATGAAATATTCATAAAATTATTCACCATCTACTTTAGTGAAGATGCAGTATTTTTTAAGATAGAGGGGGAGAGACGGCCAAGTTCTTTCATGCTGTTATATGTTTGAGATGATGTGTTAAAATTGTGTATAGAAAGACAGTTTAGGGAATGTGACATCAATATTTTATATAATAACCAAATGTCAAAACATGTACTACATTATTTTTTAATCATATTTTGATGTAACTATATGTTATACTTTTAGAAACATTAAAGTTACAGAACAGTTTACATTTACCCACAGAATTTGGGTGCTTTTTGGGGGCTTGCATAGTTTGCTTTTAGGGGAAACCATCCATTTGTGGGTACATTATAAATTTCATTCATGGAATTACAAAGGATGAAGTTCCACTGTTACAAATTGATAGCATATGAACCACCAAAAAGTAATGCAACCTTTTAAACTGCGATGCCTCTTTACCTCTTCATATAAAAGATACAGAAATAGAAAAAAAAGTTTAAATATAGTAATTATTTCCTTGTGTCCCCCTTTTTCAACGGAGAAAATTAGCATTCATAACATAATCTCACTTCTACCCAACTGTTGAAAAGCCAATTTATCCATTTAGGACTTATGACTGCAAAGGGCCGATCACCGTCCTGGTTTATCAGATGTTCGTACCAGGCATTTTCATGCCCGGGTCTAAGCAACCCATGTAGTTAATTTTATATTTATTGGACGCGTATTAATATTTTCCAGCAGTGTGCGTTGCAGTTATCTGTAGATGTATTTGAGATATCACGATGTGCGAGATATTTTGTTTGCACTTCTCAGAATATCTGGTGATTTTTTTATAGCGATTGTTTGAATATGAAACTTGATGTTAATGATATGTTATCACACAAAGAGAAACACGATATTTGATTTTAGTTCATACTGGATTCATGATGAGACACTAACAGCCATGACACATGAGCAGAAATCTGAGGAAGTGAAACTCTTGTGAACACAATGATACACAATGCATACCCACCTCATAAGCTGCACCAAGATCTTGGAAATTCTTTTCTGATTCAGGGTCATCTTTATTTTTATCTGGGTGCATCTCCTTAGCCAGTTTTCTGTAGGCTTTCTTTATCTGGTTTGTGTTGGCATTTTTGGGAACTCCAAGGATTTTGTAAAAGTCTCTCCTGAAATAGAAAACCCACCCCCAAATTGCCTGGTATGTTCTCATCATTTCTGGACAAAAATATCACTATGTCTATACATTTAGAGCATTAACATCAGAACAGTTAGTTTCCACATCCATGAAGATTCCTTACCTTGACTGCCATCTTTGATGGCAACTTCAAGTGATTTTCAGATGAATTGTAAGTGTAAAATTTCTTTTCTTGTAATTTCATCATTTGTGGTCAAAAAATTAAAAGCTATACACCATAGGAAAGCTTGTAAAAAACTCATATTTTTTCAAATACAATTTTTAAATTGATAAATGCACTAAGAAATAATACAAAGAAATAAATACAATTATTGGTTCATTCTTAAACAAAATGAAGAGTGTATCTTTTGGGGTTGTATTTTTTACCTTTTAAACTATTAAAATATAGGTTTGATATTTAAAATACTTCATAAAAGCTGTTAAATTTGATATAAAAATCAGTAAAAAAGTGTTGAGTTTAAAACAGCACATATTTCCAGATTTCGGCCTGCACTAGCTTCTGCCTTCAAAGATGGCCGCCTTAAACTGTCTTATCAAAGCCTATGACATCACATGGAAACTATCTATAGGTAGTTCTTTGAATATCACATGACCCAAACATAGTTATAACACAGTATACTCAATCCACGTATTGGTTCACTCGAAAGATAAATATTTTTTCTGTCCAAAAACTAAGATTCATATAAAAATCTTTTTGAAAAGTGTCCCTACACTTAGAGAAACCTGCCTACTTGTCAAAATCATCAGTCACTCATGATCAACACAGTCCACAATCCAATAAACAAAAGAATACAAAAGAATATTTAAAAATATGCAGTATGAACATGTACAATTTGAGGAACATTTTTCTCAGGATTCAGTTACAGTATAGGTAAATAACTGCATTTTGCAGGACCTTTTTAGGTAACAATGACTTATTTGGTCATTTGAGGAAAGAAAACTGTCAGACAACACCTTGAAGCTTGTGAACTGTATAAGATTCTCAATAAAATAATCACAAAAAATATTAACCAACCATTATGTTAAAAGATTAAATGCCACGAGCACTTACTAATTTGTGTATAAATGCTTCCTAAGTGTGCTAACAAAATCCAGCCATTCTTTTTTATAAATACTAAGACTTAAAGTAAATATCTATGTACTTTTTAGATGTATTACATGTGTTTACCAAAAAATTAATATTGGAACACAAAGACAGCAAAGACATAACTTTGATCTTTACGACTTAGTAAACAGTGAGTGTACTCAACTGACAGTAATTTACCGTACTTACTCATTTTATAAGACTATTCGCTTATAAGACGACCCCCCTACTTCACCTTTGAAATTGCCGGTTTCTGCTTCGACCCGCTTATAAGACGAGGCAAAAAAATGAACAGGAGAATCGACCAGTCATGCTGTCTCAACAAAAGGGTTAATTGGTAAACAGTGACTGTATTTTTAACACGTTGCAGGATGTATCTAGTCTCAGTTGCACTGCTATCCTGTAGCTTGTGGCGGCATGAAAATAATTTCTTTGATCTACGTCACCAAGTCTGGTATGACAGTACACAATATATCGGGGAACAGTGCACTGTCCTTGTGAACATGCCACCAATCAATAATTTTATGGAGAAATGTAATCGGCAGCTGCTTATAAAAACACATTGTTCACTCCCTCACTGTCAAACTGCTCCGACCGATATCAACTTGACAACAGCTTATCTCAGAGTCAGTCACTTGACCTGTGTAATGAGGCAAGTCTACACAGAAACGCCAAGTAAATTCGGCTTGGTGTATTTAGCAGACTAAAGTTGAAAGTTTGTTTCAGTGTTTACTGACGGATAATAAGCTGTGTTTCATGCAGAACAAAGGGAAATGTATGTGAGACAGTTAATTGTTGACCGACAGAATTCAAAGTTCAATAAAGGTAAGTTATGGGCGGTCGATAATGACGGCACATCGGGTCATTGCATAACTGCTAACGAGTTTATGTGATATGTTTTCGCCCTAAAACAATGTGAAAACTTCTTGCCAGGACGCTAGACCCCGCCTATAAGACGAGCCCCACACTTTGAACATGAAATTTAAAGGAAAAATCCTGTCTTATAAGTGAGAAAATACGGTACTCTAAATTAATCACAGCAAAGGCTTTTTGAATTAATTCAAAATTTCTGTTTCTTTTAATAGTCTTAATTACATGACAAAGAAGTAATAACAAGTGTCAAAATCGATTACTGGCAGTAAGGAATAAGAAGTGATCGAATCAAAACAATGAAACCCCAACCCACTACAATATACTATTCTAGATGTGATTTATTGTTGTGTTAGATGAAATAAGGATTCTTCTAATATTTGGAAACCTCTGACCTTTTACCTATGGCACATGATACTAGAAAAAAGTTGCAGTCCTCATTGTTTTTGTGGACATGATCTGAATACTGTTTAAATATATAACACACCGACTTACTTGTTTTATCATTCAATATCAACGAAGACTAAAAAAAATGCTGACTTTGTAAGTTTCTAACAAAACCTAAGAACATGCTGCAGGAAATTTACATGGTTGGAAATAGTTTTGTTTTGGTTTTGACATACATTGCAGCGACCAGATTTTTGGTGGAGCAAGACCCCAGACACATATCTGGGTAGAACCACTGGTGCACCGCAAGTCAGTTGGAAAACCATCTCATATTAAGTCCTTCGCCCTGAATGAGACTCGAAGCCATGTGGCGAGAGGCTAAGCAATCTGAGGAGATACAAATCGGCAACTCAACCACTATGCCACGGTGGTGGTTGGAAATAAACATTATGTACAAGTAATAATGTATATATGAAATTAAAAACAAATTTGCAAGAAAGAGATGAATATACAAAACAATAATACTGCTGAATATAGAGCTTGCAACAATTAACATGTGTATTTATGCATTGTGCTACTGAAACGATCATTGATTTTAATTTGATACTTTGTGAGACCTTTTGCTAACTGCATATCATTTAGGACATTATCTGCATTTATGCAAAAACAACAGAATCTGCAAGGGTCACAGGTTTCTACTGGAGCCTTCAAACAGATTTAAGCTAAAACAAGATGCTATGTTCAGAAAACACATATACCCCCGTTAGCATAGTTTGTCATGTTATATAACTTGTCAGGGTCATGGCTTGTGCACTGTTAAGTAAGTGTGCAAACGTTTGTGCCACTGTTCTTTGTAGGAAATTAGAAATATCCAACTTGCCAAAACAGGTTAACCATAATCCAAGTACAAAAGGGGAAATAAACCAAGAAATAAGGTAGCTAGAGTTATGCAACTTGTCAGGGTCATGACCTGTGCACTGTTTAATAAGTGTGTAAACTCTTATTTAACTGCTCTTTGTAGAAACTGAGAGAAATTTAATTTGTCGAAACAGGTTAATAAACCAATAAACCAATAAAGAGGAAATAAAGCAAGAAATAAGTTATGTAACTTGTCTGGGAGCATTGCTTAGTAACTGTGTTAACTTTCATGCCACTACTCTTTGTAGGAACTGAGAAATATCCAACTTGCCAAAAAAGGTTAACCGAACGGACGGACGGGCAGATGGATGAACAGTTCAATTACTAGATGCTGGGGGCATAAAAAGTAGAACATGGAAGAGTTTTGCAACATTATGTTAAGCTTACTTTGATTCTAGCTTGTTTAATGAGTAAATTATATCTTTACTCTACAATATTGTTGTTTTTATTTGAACGAAAATTTGTCTTCATCTCGCAAATATAAATTTCTTATAAAAGTAAATGGTTTTCATAAAAATTGATACCATCTCATTTTGTGCATGAATAGTAAAAAAAAATGCCAACCACACTCCCATTTAAAACATTTTTTTTTCCATTTTCATCTTGTTCAAACTGGTTTACATCCTTTTCTTTTTAAAGACTTTGAATTTGACCCCTGAAAATTTTGACTGAAGGGTCAAAATGACCCTTGAAGTTCAGAGTCTACCGAATGCCCTGGAAGATCATGTCTTCATAAAAGCTTAAGGAATGTTTAAGTTACATATAATATTTAACGTTACTAAATAAAACTATCTGGACAGTAAAGTAGGAAGCAAATTACCTAATATTATAATTATATACCCGAAAGGGGCGTACAGCAGTATAAATAGATATACAAAATTAAGTTACTAGGGCACAAAACAAAAAAAATCAAAGGTGCGACAATTTCTATAGATTTTAATTTTATTATCAAAAGTGTTCATACTTTGTTTATTTAATCATTTGTCCTTTAGGCTTTACTACTTCTAGTAAGCGCCTTTAAAGTTTAATAACAAAAAAGTAAACTATTTTGATAATAAACTAAAAAAGCGAAAAAGGGCAACCAACTTGAAAATAATTGTTTAATGTAAGAAAAATATTTTTTCATTTTAACATTTTTATCAAGTCAATAAACAATGATTTAAGAAATATTCTCTTCAAGTGGAATAGTCGATCAATTTTGTAACAGCCAATCAAAACGCCACACGCATTGACTGTCTCTCGTAGAACCGGCTTATCTTTAAAATTGGAAAATAATATGTTCGTACAATAAGACAAAAGATCAGAAAATATAAACAAGTGGTAAAATACTATTTCGAACTAACTGTTTCATCAGAAAACCTACCCTCCATTTATTTCTTCAAGGACAGCCAAAAGAAGTAAAGAGCAAAGTAAAATCGCTCCAACATTCGCCATCTTGAAACAGTAAGTTGCTGGTTCCCGTCTTATTGCGCGTGTCAGGCGGGGCAATACACAGAATAAATATGATTCGCCCCTTGAATTTTCATACTCATATAATGGAATGAAAAAATAAATACGTAGCAAAATTTTACAGAGGCGCAATGACTATATGCTTGAGATTTAATTCTCTATATATGATGAACCGACATTGTGTCATTTTAAAATTAGAGTATAACATATTTGTCTAATATTGTAGCATATGATAGTTTAACATCTCTCGTTAATGATGATTATTTTTCCGCTTGTACCTTAATTTTGTCGTTTGCGGTGTATTACGTTTATAGTTATTCGTGCGCAATGCACAACCAGTGCATAACGTTATTCTTTGAACAATAAAAAATGGTGAACAAACATATTGGAGATTTAATCAATAACATATATTTTAGAGGTACCGTACAGAGTTGAAAGAATTTCGGAAGCACGAATGCAATCGTACCTACTCGGCGATCTCCGGCAAGAGGACGGAATTACCCGAGGAGTTCCGAGTGGCACGAAGGAAGTTCAATCGGAACACCTCGGATAATTCACGAACCATCTCTCGGCAATCGTACCTGCTCGGTGATCTCCGGCAAGCTTCGGATATAGACCTCGTAAATAATTGTAGGAATACACCAGTTGGTGATTTGCCCCGGCGAATAACTTCTCATTGCATTATGTAAATAAAGACGGCTGACTTTTCAAAGTGCATGCAATACGCTTTAGATATATTGGAGATTCAACACTCCTCGAAAAGGAATCAAGTTTCTGCCAGCAGTTTCTGCAAATAATCTTAATTCTTCCGACATAAAGGGGGGAAAAATCAGCCAAAACAATCTTTATTTCACCGCTTTTCCTTCCAACGACATTAAAATTGTCTCTATTTTGTAGCAAACACAATGAACACGTTTTCAAATGAATTTCCGTGTTGCTGGCCTCCATTTTGGATGTAGTTCGTCAATATGGCGGCGACAGCATTATTTCCGAGGTGATTACGTAGAATCACCGAAGCGTGATCCGAGTGCATCTCTCGGATGTATGAAGGTAGTCGGATCACCTCGGCCATTTCCCTAAATGGGACTTATTTTGTGACAGACGTCAAAACAAAAATGGCAGCTCGGATGACAGCTCACTATAGTACGATGCCAGTTAAAGTTCAATTTGTGGCTGCTTCAAATTTAAATCATCCTAGTTAATTTACAAAGCGCAGCAAACAAAACAGCTGTCAAACGACGCCATTGTTTATGTTTAGTGCGAACTACATTTTAGACATATTCTTCCGACTTCCGGCGAACAAAACGATCGTGGTTTATTTAAAGTATCATTGCACCAGATACGTCCGAGGGATGATTGCCCCGAGGACGGAATTACCCGAGGAGCTCCGATTGGAAGGAGGTTAAAACTGAAATACTCGGTCCTTTTCTCTGGAAATGGTATCACAGAACTGCTACGATTTCCTGTTATTGCTTACTACACTACCTCTCCCGAGCGGCGTCAATGACAGACGTCATTCATACCTTTCAGCATCTCAGACAGAAGTCACCACACGCGTTCGGAAAATAATGGGCACTCGGGATTTTAGTGCGTGTTCAAAACAAATATATAGGTGAAATTAGCCACAAATAAAACCATATACAGTAATAGTAATTATATACACATACCGTTTTGTACGTGTCGGCCATTTGAAATAGGTAATAAACATATAATCTGTGACTTTGTTGAGCGGTTCTGAAATCTTTTGTTTTTCTTTTTATTTAAAATGTTAAGTTTGTCATTGTGACGTATATTTTCCAAAGATCTTATACAGCGATTTGGCCTGCAGGTGTACAAACAATGTTTAAAATCATTCCGTATTAATCAAAATCTACAAGACATTGGATCATCTGCGTAGGTATACATATTGGTTCTGTACATTGTAATGTAGTCAATTTTGAAGCCTAAAAAAAATTCAATTTGTTTAAATTGACTTTGAAAATCATTGACAAAATAATTACTATTGTTTTATCATCAAATTGTATGAAATTGTAAAAACAAATCTGCAGCAGACGACTTTTCTTCTTCTTTTACGTTCAAGGATTTGCATTACATTTGTCCCTTTAAATGAAGCTGTTTGTTCTACCTGAAATGTTATGTATAGAGCTTTTCTTTATTTACTTACAAAGTCTGTATGACGGAACTGTACATTAATACTTTGAACGAAGATATTCGATATTTTATACAGAAGCGCGGAAGTGTCAAAATGTATAGAAACTGACCAGTCAACCATTAGACTTCTATTAAAGATGTGTATCGGTATTTATGTGCATGTCAAATGTACATACATCAGAATCACACAAAAACGTAATTTTGTATACAATATACAATTTTCATCTTAATCTTTAGTTTTAAAATGGCAAAATGTATGTTTACCTTTAACCCTTGAATACATACAGTGACATATGTGTTAACTTTCGTAACGATGTTGTGATTATAAGGTTTAAGCAGTTGGGTACTATATTGGGTACTATATTAGGAACTATATTAGGTACTATATTGCATTGGATCTTTACTGACATTTCAACCTGTCACATTCGTTTCAACCCGAACGTTCTTATAATTTTTCCGAATGTTTCTTTACGAGCTAGAAATGTCCGTATTTGCAGACGTTACGTATTCAACGGTGCGAACACTAAAATAGCAATGCATCTTACGGAGAAAAGTAGTGACAATCTGATTAAGTAGGCCTATCACTTTTGATTCACATATTATAATAAACACCAGAGTTTCGGGTTCTTATTTAAATTTTCACATCGATAGGATAATAAATAGCAATAATAAGTAGGATTTTATAAGAAATACGCATACAAATACTCAATACCATATTCTGAAGCTCCGACTTGCTGTATAAAACTAAGGTGGGTGGGGCAATAGACTTAAAACTGCTATGAATGCAAAGTGAATGCAGATAGTGTCGTCAAAACCATTTTCTTATTTGTGTTGATTGACATGCCTCTCCGTAAATAGTGAAGTTATTGGGAATAAGCACTGCATTGTGGCAATATGTACGAATTCCAACTGTGTTAAACACGTGAACTAATTAGCATATATCGTTCATTTTCGTCACACATTTCAGTTGAGGACAGTTTATATAGAGATCCCAAGACATGCTTTTATTAACTTTTGTAAACTATTGGTTCGCTATTTGTCTACACTCTAGGATACTTTTTTTAAATACGTTATAATTTAATTTACAAGTTCGTAGTGACAATGCAAAACTTGTCATTTGTTCTTTTTCCAGTAAGTATAGACAAAAACCAATACACACATCGAGTGTGTACTGTAAGACATTTGATTTTCGGCACAGTGTTTTAGATGGTCGGTAGACCGACAATTGTATGGCTTGATATCTTCATAAATATCCTTAATAAGTTTACTTCTTCCCTATTTTCGAAATGAAAGCAATGTTTAAGTTATCTCCCTTGTCGGGAGTTTTTTTTCATATATTTTATATAAGAAATATAATAAATTTTATTTTTAAATTTGTATTTTTTTTTTATCAAAGCGCATTACCCTTTTAATCAATGCTTACCCCAATCGTAAAAATTCCATTTTATGAGCATGATTGCCTTAAGTTTTTTTCAAAAGTTTAAAAAGTGGAAAAATCTTAAGTTTTCTGCAATAACTAAATACAAAAAATACTTACCCGCAAGGGAGGTAAGAGTGTATTTTTTTAATTGTAAGAGTAAAGACCCTTTAAATACGATAATAGAGAATAGAGAGTTTCCACATCAGTGAAGATCTCTTATCTTGCAGCCATCTTTGATGGCAAGTTCAGGGGATTTTCAGATGAATTGTATAGAAGCGTAAATTTTCTTTTCTTGTATTTTTTTTCATTTGTAGTCCAAAAACTAAAAGCTATACATCATTGGAAAGCTCTTGAAATTCATATTTTTGGAATGCAATATTTGTAAAAAAGTTAAATACACAAAGAATTAATACACAGAAATAAATAAAATTATTGGCTCATCCTTAAACAAAATGAACAGTGTTACTTTTTTGGTTGTATTTTTTTAACCTTTTAGATTTTTAAAATATAGCTTTGATATTAACAATACTTTATAAAAGATGTTTAATTTGATATAAAATTCAGTAAAATAGACTGAACAATAACACACTGTGGTGAGTTTACTTCAGCACATATTTCCAAATTTTGGCCTGCATTAGTTTCTGCCTTCAAAGATGGCTGCCTTAAACTGTCTCATCAATGCCTATGACATCACATGGAAACAATCTATACTAAGTCGATTTGATTTTATTAAGAATTTATAAATACAAGATCTCAAAAGGGGTCCGCAATCTGTAATAATGTTCGTTTAAAGATTGTATCGGACAGTGTAGACCAGATTCTCCATTAGACAACCATTTATTATTAAATCATGAAAATATTCCGCGAAATGTTGTTAACTGATGCCCTGCATCTATGTAAAAAGGGGTGGAGAACATCCCTCTTGCCATAAAAAAAATATATATTTCCTATCAGTTAGCTATTTTAAAATTAAGAAAACCACGTGACAACTCACTATTGAATTCACGTTATATTACCATCCTCTCTGACGTCGGTATCAATTGTTAGCAGAAATGCCCATCGTGCGTATTTATAAATTTAATAAAAGATGAACATTTAGAGTGAATTTTTCCTGATATGTAATTTCTTAAAATTGAAGTAGTGTTTAAATCGTTTTAATTTAGACTAAAGCGTGTGTTAATGCAGAAATTATGTCAAAATAAGGGTAAAGTTTTGTCAATAATATTCGACGTAACTTTAAAAAAAAACAACCAAAAAACAAACAAACAAACTAACAAAAACAAAAAAAACAACTTGAAGTCATTACTATATTCACATATCAGTTCTTTTGTATTGTACTAGATTTCAACATTTTACAGAAAGTTATCAGATTGTTTATACAATTATAGTAAAGTATACACAAATAAACGTCAGCAGATAATCCTGTTTTTATGTGGCGAGATCCGAATGATATGACCGTGTCAGGGTAGAATATTGCCCCTTGGCAGAGAGCGTGACAAAGCGACCATTCTCTAAATCAACAACTTATGCACGACTGGTCATTGGGGGAAATTGATTGAGGAACGTTTTCTGGATAAAAGTACCAAAATTGAGGTCGTAAATTTTCCTCTCAGTCTAGCTATTTATAAGAAACATAAGTAATGGCGTATGCGATCTCATCGACGAAGCTTAAAGCCATACTAAACCTGGTAGGCACGTTAGTTTACCTAATTTATCTATTAAATTATTTGTGGTTAACGGTGGTATCTGGCAGATTGGATCAGATTTCTTTCTCAAACAACCATATACATTTTGTTGCCTAAAACGATCTAACGAAATGTCGTTTCTATATGAATGGTGGAGCATAACACCCCACTCGTCATTGCAAACATTTATTTCCTACCTGAGCCAAGCTGCACAGTAAGAGTTTTACATTTAAACTAATACAATCACGTGACTTCTTTCATTTGATATCATTATTTATTATAATTCGGCAATCCACCTGCCGCCGGTATCTATTTCTAGCAGAAATCCACACCGTGCTTGTTTATAGATTTAGAAAGAATTTACATGCTGAGCGATGTTATCACGATTTGTACACTCTTACAATTGAGGTAGTGTTCAAACCCGCCTTTTATTTAGACTAAAGCATGGGTTTATGCAGAATGCCCCAATTCCCCAAACATGGGTAAAGTTTTATTACGTGTGCTTACTTTGATATAGACTAACTGTGGAATACCACCTTTAAAAGTAGTCTAAAACTAATTCGTAAAAAAATTTAGTCGCTGTTAATTCTGACATGACCTACATACAGAATGTTTGTTGTTTGTTTTTGTTTTTTTGTAGGATTAGAACACGAAATCTCTAGAAGGTGGTTTCCGACAGTTGGGACTTGGTTTTCCCCTCAAACAACCAGGTAAGTTACTTGAATAGATCCCTTGAAATGTGTTTTATTGATATCCTGCAACTACTAGTATGTGAAAAGTGAAAAATAACAACTGACTCGTTACTTGGATTAAAGTCATGTATTTCCTATCTGAGCCACGCTGCACAGTTAGATATTTTTAACTAAGAAAGCCACGTGACAACTTAGTTGTGAGGTCATGTTATGTCATTATCCGGAAGAACTGCCCGTTCGTGCTAATTTATACATTTAGAAAAAATGAAAATTTGAGCGATATATTTTACTATTTTTACTATTTTTACAGTTGAGGTTTTGTCCCAAATCGCCTTTACTTAGACTAAAGCTTGACTTTAAGCAGAAAATATGGATACACTTTCTCCAAAACAGTGAAAAATAATGCTGCATGCATTTAGACAAACCATCAGATAGCACCTTTAAGATGTCCAGTGTTCTATTGACTGTGCAGCTGAGCCTTGTTACATGCTTGTTTTACTTAAGGATTTAGGATTTATATAATTTATATAATATAAATTTATATATTCAATTTCGCCTCTGTCCAAAAAACAATTATGAACAAATAAAGTATCATTTAAATTAGAAAGCGATCGTTTAAAGCACTAAAGCGGTAACACGTTGAGATGTAACACAATTATGTTCGACTTTACTTGGTATGTCACTTTAAAGGTGGTGTCCGACAGTTTGACTCTATCAAATACATATAACAATATCGAACCACTGCTTTGGGGAATTTGGTTATAATTCTTATATAAACCTATACTTTTGTCTTAATAAATACGAGTTTGAACAAGAACTACATTGTTAGACAGAACAAATTGTGAAATCAAACTAAGAACTAAAATTTAATACTAAACTAAATCAATCTGAATTGTGTATACTTTCCAGCTGTATAAAAAGCTCAATAGTGGTCTCTGCTAAAAATAGATATCGACGTCGGAGCGGATTACCCAGATGACTTTATAAACTTTTTTAATTTTCAAAATAGCTGTCTCTGCAGCGTGGCTCGGATAGGAAAACCTGTTTGCAATGGCGAGTGGTGGTTTATGCTTGACTGTTCACACAGATCTAGGATATTGATAGTAGTGGCTTCGCTCAGGGCTAAGGGGACAGCATTACGCCTGACTTGTCGGTGTCGGTATATTGGACTGGCCGGATTCAGTCCCTGGGCACCTTATAAGTGCCCATGTGCTAAAATGATAGAAATGTCGCTACACAGTATCGGAAAAAAATGCCGGCAAATCCCATCCAATCATATCACATGCTTTATATTCACTCAGTCCAAACGTTTTTGAAATCAGTATCCAATAAAAGTGTAGGTTTAGAACGTACAGGCAGTACGATATGAATGCCAGTGCTTGACTTAATCGGAAAACGTTAAAAGACTGAAAGAACAGTCTACGATTTTAGGTTTACAATTTTACTCCAGGATAGGAAATACATCTTTGTAATAATAAGTAGGGTGTAGTGCTTTACATTTCGCAATGAAGTCCAATAAATGGAATTTTGCGGGGGTTTTCAGCTAACAATAAGAAATTGAGTTGAGAGAAATAAAGGTCCAAACTGTAGGTTAATACCTTCAACATACGTGATTATAACGATTTAACCATAAGCTCCTACACACGATAAAAATGTACAAGTAGCCCAGGAGAGGAAGCGATATACCGTATAAAGAGTTGTTTGTGCGAGGTTTAATTTTCGCGTTTTTTTTTTTTTTTGGTCAAAAATGGAATTTCCGCGGGTTTAATTTCCGAGGATTTAAAAAAATTGAACCTCGTTAAAGATCAAAACATCCGTTCATTTACACCGGTATTCCGTTTTTATAGTTCGCGCGTGAAAACCCCTCAAAATGCTTACTTCAAGTCCAGTTTAACGTACCCGACAGGTTTTCGAGATGACTGTTTGGAAATACAACTTACCCCTGAACACTTACCTAGGCGAGTTGCCTTAAGGCGCTGATTTTTATCATCAGCTACTGGTCCTTTTAACCTATTACTATATAAATAACCTGAGGCCGTCCTCTCTTTCGTGTCGATCTTATCAATTTACTGAGGCTTCAAGCACTGAATGCATGTAACGATGATGTTGGTCGAAACCTTAGTGTGACAGAATTGACGTCGTTTTGAAATTACGTGATGTTAGGAGCCATTGCTAATATAACTATAAGAAGATTGTCTATTACATTAAAGGAAGTATTCGACAGTTTGGACCAAAATATATTTTCTCAAATAACCAAATAAGTCGGTGTTACCTCAAAAGGTCCTGCAAAATGCTGTTTATTATAAAATATATAACCCGGTAGGGGTTTGAACCCGAGACCTCCCGATCCGCAAGCCTACGCTCTACCACTTGAGCTATTGCGACCGTTGAACAAAAAGGAACAATATGCATGGATGACAAATTATTGGATTGCCGAGTCTTAAACGTCTTCGGATCTAATATCTGTGGCCCTGGTTGCAAGGACACTTGCTTTATTTCTTTCTTTATGTTTTGATTTTCTAGTAAAATAAATATAAAATTTTGTTAATAAGATTAGGCGAGGTTTCGTAAATTAAATACAAAGATTATCTTGTTGTTGTTTCTTTCTATTGGACAACTTTTCCAAATTAAGCCGGTGGACAGTACATTAAAAGACTTCATACCAGAAGCAAATGAAAGTTTCAAACTGATATTTTTTTCTTTGACTCAAAGTAAAAATGAAATATCAAAAATGAAGAAGAGATAGATTGTGGAGCAAAACAAATTGAATGAGAAGACTATAAATTAATTACCTCAAGGTAAGCAATAGTTTCAACATATCTATTTCTACGTAAAAGATATTGTTAATATAGAAAAAGAAGGAATTACGTCGAGACCCAGAAAATACTTCCACGTAACCGGAGTTTCGACGAATCCGATTTCGAAGTAATGAGGATAGACAGTATCAATAATATCCATTATAAGATAGCAAAGAGTAGAGAATTTTAAAGTGACTATTAATTAAATCAATTCGGATTGTATTTTAACCCATATTTTTCATGTTAAATTATAAAGTTCATGACTTTTCTTAGTGCAATTGTTGCGTATTTGGCGATAAACTACGAATCTGTTCAGATTCTAGACCATTTTAAAATAATCACAGATCGTGATATCAAAATAGCGACCTAAAGGCACATAACACAAACATGTTAACAGTTCGTGACACCAACGTATGGAACATAAAGCTAAAAATACAGGTACAGGTACACGACTGTATCCATTACTAACCCCACAACCCCCACCCCACACCCTCTCACTTGAGGCACTTCAAAGGCGACATGAGTATTCCCAGCCGACTGTATGGCATACGGTGATCTATGTGTTCACCATATCTTGATTCATGTACCATAAAATTGACAAAAGAAGTACATCTGACGGTGAAGTTTTATTTTTGGTAGGTATGCTAATGCTGAAAAATTCAAGTTTCAAATACACTCACATATCTCTGAAGAAAACCTGAACTACCGCCCACGAGATTTTTTGAATGTCATATTTTAAAAAATGAAACACACACAAAGATAAGACTAAACGCCACCTAAACGCCAAGATTACAAAAAGTAAATGTAGAAACAATGTAATGTTAATTTATATAACTAGATATCAAAGGCGGGGTTGATAGAATCTCATCTTTGAAGATGTCAGCAATGCAACTAAGCTACAACTAAACAGATATTAGTAAAAACAAATATTTGTATATTTTTAAGGTAGTATCGGAATAAAATAGTCCTGACATATCATATTTCGAACAAAAATATTCGTATTATCAGAAATAATATAAGTGCATAAGTATTTTTCTATTACAGCCGCCCCCCTAACCCCCGCCCCCCTCCCCTTGCCCACCAACCCCACTCTCTAACCCCACCCCTTTCGACCCTAACTACCAAACATTATCACCCATAACACCCACCAATCTTTCGTCTCTCACATTACTATTGACAATACTCACGGGTGACTGAGCATTCGTGATGGTCCTATTAACGAAGCGATCTCGACGGAAAACACCTTCACACTATATAAGACAACCCAATAAACGAACAGCAAAAATTTGCAAACAGTAAAGCAGCTTAGAATTAAGAACTTAATCCGAGCTCTTCTAGAGGCAGTTGAATAGAAGAGACTGTGGGATGGTTATTCAGAACGTTTTTACCGAAAGTGAATTATTCCTTTGCTTTACACTGCACAAGAAAGTAGTTCTTTTTTTCATTTAAAAATAATTGGCAAATTAGAAGACATAAGAGGGAGAGACAGAAGTGAATTATGCTAAAGGTGAGTTGTTTACTTTTAGCTCTATTTTAACTACACTGTGTTTTACTTATTTGATAATTAAAAAGAAAGCTTTATATTCCTGACGCAGTTATGAATCGTCAGCTAACTACAGTACATATTTGTACATTTTTTTAAATGTTTCCTTATTTTTTCTTTATCCCCAATGACTGAAAACAACATAAACAGTTAATAGCCATATCACAATTTCTTATGAATGACATTACACATAAAGGCTGAACTATGGCTTCGTCTTTGCTTTTTGTAAGTTCTGTTTTCAGAAGAACTTAACTAATATTTATTTACAATTTTGTACTTACGTTATGTATTTACACTACCCATTATATTCTTTATTTTAGTTTGTTTATAAAATCTGAAACAAGCTTCGATATTCAGTGCGTTAGAACGGATTCTGGAATACATTTGGCAAAAGAAAAATGCTACAGTTTCCCTATTTGTTTATTCTATTTTAATTATATTTATATTCAAAACAACAACGATAACTACGTCGAAGTGGCAAATTATGATCATTTTAGTGGTGAGGTCGGAGAATAAGGTCGGGGTAGAAGCTACCAATAGAAGAGTTCCCTACAAACACGTGGACATTTTCGCATCATACCTTCTGTGCATGTGTATGCCATTTTACGCATTATACCTCCTGTGCATGTACATGCCATTTTACGCATTATACATCCTGTGCATGTGTATGCCATTTTACGCATTATACATCCTGTGCATGTACATGCCATTTTACGCATTATACCTCCCGTGCATGTATATGCCATTTTTCGCATTATACCTCCCGTGCATGTATATGCCATTTTACGCATTATACCTCCTGTGCATGTACATGCCATTTTTCGCACTATACCTCCCGTGCATGTATATGCCATTTTACGCATTATACCTCCCGTGCATGTACATGTCATTTTACGCATTATACCTCCCGTGCATGTACATGCCATTTTTCGCATTATACCTCCCGTGCATGTACATGCCATTTTACGCATTATACCTCCCGTGCATGTACATTCCATTTTACGCATTATACCTTCCCTGCATGTAAATGCCATTTTTCGCATTATACCTCCCGTGCATGTACATTCCATTTAACGCAATATAACTTCCCTGCATGTACATGCCATTTTTCGCATTATACCTCCCGTGCATGTACATTCCATTTTACGAATTATACCTCCCGTGCATGTACATGCCATTTTACACATTTTACCTCCCGTGTATGTACATGCCATTTTACGCATTATACCTCCTGTGCATGTACATGCCATTTTACGCATTATTCCTTCCGTGCATGTACATGCCATTTTACGCATTATTCCTCCCGTGCATGTACATGCCATTTTACACATTTTACCTCCCGTGTATGTACATGCCATTTTACGCATTATACATCCTGTGCATGTACATGCCATTTTAAGCATTATTCCTTCCGTGCATGTACATGCCATTTTACGCATTATACCTCCCGTGCATGTATTTGCCATTTAAAGCATATACCTTCCGTGCATGTACATGCCATTTTACGCATTATACCTCCCGTGCATGTACATGTCATTTTACGAATTATACCTTCCCTGCATGTACATGCCATTTTAAGCATTATACCTCCAGTGCATGTATATGCCATTTTAACCATTATACCTTCTGTGCATGTACATGCCATTTTAAGCATTATACCTCCAGTGCATGCATATGCCATTTTAAGCATTATACCTCCAGTGCATGTACATTCCATTTTACGCATTATACCTCCCGTGCATGTATACGCCATTTTACGCATTATACCTCCTGTGCATGTATATGTCATTTTACGAATTATACCTCCCGTGCATGTATATACCATTTTACGCATTATACCTTCCGTGCATGTACATGCCATTTTACGCATTATACCTCCAGTGCATGTACATGCCATTTTATGCATTATACCTCCAGTGCATGTACATGCCATTTTACGCATTATACCTCCAGTGCATGTATATGCCATTTTACGCATTATACCTCCAGTGCATGTACATGCCATTTTACGCATTATACCTTCCGTGCATGTATATGCCATTTTACGCATTATACCTCCCGTGCATGTACATGCCATTTTACGCATTATACCTCCAGTGCATGTACATGCCATTTTACGCATTATACCTTCCGTGCATGTATATGCCATTTTACGCATAATACCTCCAGTGCATGTACATGCCATTTTACGCATTATACCTCCAGTGCATGTACATGCCATTTTACGCATTATACCTTCCGTGCATGTACATGCCATTTTACGCATTATACCTCCAGTGCATGTACATGCCATTTTAAGCATTATACCTTCCGTGCATGTATATGCCATTTTACGCATTATACCTCCCGTGCATGTATATGCCATTTTACGCATTATACCTCCAGTGCATGTACATGCCATTTTAAGCATTATACCTCCCGTGCATGTATATGCCATTTTAAGCATTATACCTTCTGTGCATGTTCATGCCATTTTAAGCATTATACCTCCCTTGCATTTATATGCCATTTTAAGCCTTTACAAAGCATACACAATCATTACTAGAATCATCACGTCTATGGGTTTATGTGTAGGCATGGTTAGCCTGAAATATATTATTAAATGTTGATCATATAGATATATTTATTAAAGAACGTTTAACTGTTTCAAAGAAAAACACCAAGGTTAGGTAAGTTTTCAAACTTATAGATGAACTTTGAAAGAAACGGTTTGGTGAGACTCGACCGCACGCAGTGAGGAGTTAGACGTCGGCAAATCTGCACCCTCGACCACGAAAAAAAACATTTCTCGTCGTTTTGCCCTCTTTTTTTCTCCGATACGGATCAAGTACTTTCTGCTCTTTGATGTTTTAATTAGTTTTGCGCTTTGAACTCCAAATGAAATAGACTTTTTTATGGCTTTTGAGATATTGGTCATATATGACCATATTTCATGAAACATCTAAAATGAATAAACAATTTCTCTTTATTTTTCTTATTTGGTTGATTTTTGGTAGCGTATACGTTGTAAAATTTAATTAAAGAATTGTTCTTTCTATTCGTGTGAACTAACAAAAGGGGTTGGCATCATATCGGCTGCTTACCGTTGGTGTATCGTAGTATGTTTCAATATATAGTATGTATGACCCCGTAGTACGTTCAAATGTTCTTATATGCTGATGCCTGCTCGCACAATCTAATTGTTCTTTCAAACTTTCACACGAAACAAGCACGCCCACACTGAACGGAACGACATCAACTACTGTATACATGTATACGTGTTTGCGCCATTATCACGTATGTAGTGCATATGTATGTTACAACTGTCAGTTGGTTAAATATAAAATGCTTTTTATGAGTATTGTACTTTTTCAGGTTACACTATTGGGCGCGGCCTGCTTGGCAGTGCTGTTGCTGCTGACGACAGCAGAACCGGAAGTAGAAAAGGTGCGTGATGCTATGCGGAGAGCCTCTGATGTCATGGCACTTAGACACGGTCTCGATAAGCTTTATTCAAGGGGACGTAAGTATTTTTATGACATTTTCGTTATATGAACCGTTGCAGAACATGTATAATTATAGCCACAATTTCGACGGACGGCAAGAATTGGTAGAGGAAGGCATCCAGACAAACTATTCAATTTTCAAGCATTTTTTCTAATTCTGGTTTTATTCCACATTTATATGTACATGATGCAGCCTGAGACGTTCTCAGTAGTTAATATGCACAATATTTGTTCTAACATACCTTACCCAAGGGAGGTAACGCATCTAAATTGACGCCCTTTTTATTAAAAAAAAACCGAATGAGAGACATTAATTAATAGTCTCCCCTGAATAATCCCTAAACGCGAGTAGGTCCTTAAATTTGTGTTACGCGGGTTGTTTTTTTTTTTTTTTGCTTGTGTTCTTTCGAGTGTATGTTGACATTTCTGCCTTTCTTGTGATACCCAGGTAAACCATCACCAACAAACACTTCCATTTTCTTTATTAAATAACATATCACTACCGGTATTTAAATAGATTTTAAGCTTATAATTATGCAAAAGTAAGAAATTTCACTATTTGTAATTGCAATATTTACAAAAGAACAAGCGATAATGTCCAAGAATTCAAACTAAAAGGACCTTTCTTTTGTTTGGAACACCTCGGATATGTAGAAACAAGGGAGACAATTTCCATTTCACCAATGTACCCCATTAATTGGTGATACATCCATCGGCGCAGCGCAAGTCAAGCAGAGGACCTCCCCATATTTATTTTATTTACATTAAAACAAGCATTATACATCGGGATACACATGGTATGTGGGAAAAGTTTAAACTTAGTTGCTCATCGTGTATCTTTTTTCCAATAAATGTATATTCTGAAGTTTATTTGTTTATATGTTGTTATAAAATCTTCGATGTCTTAAATTTAAATGAGGCAATCAGTAGTGTAGCTAGGACAAAGAGCACATGCATTGAATTAAAAGATTGCTATTCAGGGAACTACACACTCTCATACACTGTCGTTTCATTATATTAATATGACAGGCACGGGAGGTCGCGTGTTTGATCCCGGGCTGCGACATACCAAAGTATTCCCTTTTCGTTTTTTTTAAACAAGACCTTGCCAAACAGCAAGCTTGTATTTTTGCCTGCTACGTTTTGATAATTGCAGGCTACACTTTATTATTGCAAGCTACATTGTTAAAAGCGGATTACCCGGTTATTTTTCTCAGCCAAATGTCTCACAGAACAGTTCCGAATACCTGTTATTGTCTGCTACGCTATTGTCCTATTCGACGCATTCCAAAAGAGTCAACCTCTCCAGAGTAATGCCAAAATATGACACCGATCTAAAAATAGCATGTGTACTTTCTGAGTCACCTTTTCATTCTGATACAATTCATAGTGTCAAACGTTGCATTGTTATCGCATAAAAATATATTATTAAAATATGGTACATTCTTTTACATATGTTAATTTGATGCACTGTTAGGCGCGCATTTTGGGGCCAACAGACTTGGGCCGGCCCCAAAAGTCTGGGTTCACCTCTGAGACAAAATCACTAAGAATCATTTTCCTTAAACGACCACTTGCAATAAGTACATATGAATGCGAATTTTAGAAATACATATTTGTTGCTGATTTTTTACAAAAAGTATCAAAAATAAGATATAAGAGCTCAACGGGTTGGAATTCGGCAAAACGACCTGCTTCTGTGTTTTTACCATTTGAATGATATAAAGGTGGTATCCACCTATTTTAAACACAATTAATAGACACTTACACCTGTTTATGGAATTTGGGCATAATTTCTGAATAAAAATTGACTAAACAAACACTACTTCAAATGTATACATTGCAATTCATGAAATAATATTCGCTCTAAATGTTCATTCTTTCCAAATCTAAACTATGCACAATGGGGACATTTGCTAAAATAGATATCGACGTCAGAGCGAAAAATAACGTGATCTCAGAAGTAACGTGGTTTTCCGTGTTTAAAAAAAAACCTGACTGTGCAGGTTGGGTCATATAAGAAATGCAAATTTTTAAATGATAAGGGGGTGTTATGCTGTATTTCTACGTAGATAGGAAATCCATTAGCAGCTTTTCGCGGAATATTTTCATGTAATGAAAAGTTGAAAAATATATCTGGTTTCTAACTTTCGGGAAACACCTTAAATCAAATCAAGCTTTTGTATGTAGGGCCGCCTTAATTAAGTTGCTTTACCTTCGTATTATAGCTATTTTGTTCTCTTCACCATGGCTTGTGGTTTTGCAGATTTAAAGAATTTCTACAAATTTCAAACACAGTTGTGCAGATATTAACCGAAATAAATATACGATAAAAGAGATAATTTTATTTATATAGTCAGCTAGGAAAAGTCTATAACTTTAAGAAGCCTCGTTTTTAATATATTTTAGTTTCGGTACCTCGGGAATGTCCCTTGGCAAAGTTCCATGGCAAAAGAGGGTCGGTGAAAGAGGAGATGGACAGACGTACGAACGAAGCTATTGCTGCCGCCCAACTTTTGCTGACAGAGTAACTGTTTGGCTTACTCTATTTTGTTTCATGTTTCGTCTCAGCTTTTTGTAACTTTGAAATGTGACTGTCATGCCAATGCCTTAGTATTATGTTGTTGTTGTTTTTTCAAATTTAATATTATTTAAAATACTCATAGGACTGTTATTTTGCGTATAATTTATATTTTTTTTCGAACTGAATTAGGATAGAAAGTAAGAAGCAATGTTAATTGCATGTGTTACACAAGAATCAAAGTTCTTGACTTGGGTCGTATATCAATACAAAATAAATGTAAATTAATAAAAAAAAACATTCACTTGCACAACCACACAACCATGTTTAAACCAGTAGATGTCTTAATTTTAAGACTATATCTTGGTAACGTTACATTTCTTTCCAAAGAGGGTTTAGCATAGACGATCTCCAATCAGAAACTGTAACACGGGAGCTAAAAAGACAGCTAACCAACTGCGAACCGCCGGCAGTCAGCTGTCAGACCGGGGCTAGATATCGAACCCCCGACGGAAGTTGTAACAACGAGGCCAACCCGACCTGGGGCATGGCGGGAACCGCGCAACTGAGAGTTCTTCCAGCTGAATACAGTAAGTCATAATCAGTAGGAGGATATAAGGAGGTGGAGGACTGAGGGAGGGATGATGCTGAGTGATATTGACAAGGATGATGATGATGATGGAAGATGATACGGAGAAAGATTATGATGTTGTTGTTGATGATGATGATGATAATGTTGATGATGATGGAGAATGATACGGAGAAGGATTGAGAGAATGATGATGATGATGTTGATGATGATGATGTTGATGATAATGTGATGATGTTGTTGATGATGATTATAATGATGATGATGATGATGATGATGTTGATGATGGAGCATTATACGGAGAAGGATTGTGAGAATGATGATGATGATGATTATGATGATGATTATGATGATGATGATGATGATGATGATGATGATGATGATGATGATAGAGGAGGAGGATATGGAGGAGGACTGAGAGAAGAATGATGATGAGGAAGAGGAGGAGAAGGAGGATAATGATATTGACGATGATGATGATAATAATGATGATGATGATGATGATGATGATGATGATGATGGTGATGATGATGATAATTATGGTGATGATAATGATGATGACTATGAGCATACTCATAAATATATTTTATTTAGGCGACTCCCTCAGCTTGCCACGATTAAATGGCGTCGAAGGAAATCGTTTACCCAACCCTCGTAGAATCAGCAACAACGTGCATGATGCTCCACGTGGCGGGGAGATCCGAAGTCAGAAGATTACGCTGCAGACATTCACAATGGGCCAGTTCCTGGACCACGATTTAATCAAGACACCAACCATTTCATGTAAGCTATATATAAACTAGTTTAGTCGATAACCCACATGCAATTAAAAACACCCCGAATTGCGTCGGTTATTCACAATTTCTGATGTTTACAGATAATTTAAATAAAGCAACCGTTCATGTTAGTTGAAAGAATGTGGCCATTTTTTCGCAACACTGGCCATCTTATGTATGTTTGAAGAAACTGACATAAATATATCATTGATCATTGTATGTTAGTTATCAAAACCGATTTAACAAGGTAACAACGTTTACATTAAGAAAAAAAGTTAACAAATTAAGTCGGCTGAATCATGTAATGATAGAAAAAATATATATTGAGAATAATAAGAACAGCAATAATTATTTTCATACATATTTTCCATAATAATCGCGATCACTTGTTAATGTATGTTAATCCTGTTATACCTTTCAGCTGTATCATCTTGCTGTGATAACTCTGAGTAAGTTTATCTTTTCTCTATCCAAACTATTGTATATCCAACCTTTTGTTTATCACAAACTTTGTTTATCCAGACCTTTGTTTGCCCAATCATTTTTTTATTTAAACTTGTGTTGATCAATAAATGTGTTTATCCAAATGTTTATTTATCCGTATTGTTTTATCTAAATTATGTTTATCCCAGCTATTGTTTATTTAAATTAATGGTTATCCAAGTTTGTGTTAATCCAATTTTGTTATCTTAACTATTTTTTATCTAAGGCATTGTTTATCCAAAGTATAATCTATTCAAATGTTTGTTTATCGATATGTTTGTTTATATAAATGTTTGTTTATTGTTTCAAGACACCCAATTTACGTTATTATAGTGAAAACAAGAAATACCACCAAAAACAACATTTAGTCCTTGAGTTAATATTTGTTTAGCTTATTTAAATTATGTAAAACAGCAAAAATGAAATAATATTTAATTTTTCTTACAGTCAGAACACGTGCTTACCCATCATAGCCAATAGTAATAATGACCGACAGTTTCCACAGAACTACTGTATGAACTTTGTACGTTCGGCGCCACTTTTCTGTGGTAGGTAAACTAATGATTTTTACCTTTAAGTAGTCAACTTAAGTCATATCTAACAATGTTTCCTTTAGTTATCATATAGAGAATGTCAAAAAACTATCTGTTGTCACTTATTTAAAGTTTCTAACCCGTATGGTTTGTTGAAGACAAGATCCCACCAGCGATGTACGTATGTACAATATACCTTTATTGGCTTTCTAAATATAGCAACATGTTTCTAAAATAGCATATTTTGATCAGATGATATACGCCAGTACAATCAAATTAACATTTTTGGTCTATGTAAAGAATTTATTTATTTTTGTTTTTAAATCTAGCAACATTGTTTTTAATATTTTAATTTGATCACGTGATATACGTCAGTACATAAAAGGTAAATTAACATGATTGATCTATATAAAGACTATATTTATTGTCTAAATGAAGCAACACGTTCTAAAAATACAATAATTTTATCAGATAGTATACGTCAGAACACAAAAGGCAAATCAACAATATGGTTCTATTTTAGACAATCATTTATTTTTCTTAATGTAGAAAATGTTTCTAAAATAAATAATTTTTGTCAGACGGCGTACGGCAGCAGACAAACGACCTGACGTCATTCATTGACGCGTCGAACGTGTATGGTTCCTCAGCGACGGAACAAGCTCAGTTGCGGAATGGAGGTAACGCGTCAAACGCTAATTTTGTTTTGACTATTCGCTAATTATATTATCATAATGATAACAAAAACTTAATTAGTGAAATGAAAATTAAATCAAGCACGAGTTAGAAAATTATGATTTTCTAAATTTAATTTTAAGAGAATTGACATTGACATGCGCTCTTCTAGCCGTACGTTACACTGCAGGACAACGGAGGAAAAATAGCACAAAGTATAACGGTGTTATGTTTCAAAAGCTGTATATTATACCTTTCACATTCCTGTGACACTTCCCGTCCTGTTTCCCAAATAGAATATGTGTAAATAACGCACCAACATACTTGTTGATATCACGGCCTAGTTCAGTTCAACTCTTTGTTGAGGAAGTCTCTGAAACAATTCATAGATAGAAGTAACCAGAAATAGCATAGATGCGAGACATCCGAGGCGCCGCCGAGAGCGTGGTGTTAAAAGTAAAGGTGACAATTAGCAGGGAAGATCGGTTTCTTATTTCGGCAAAAAGTATATTGAACGATAATTTTTAATGAGATCTGCTAAGTAAGCTTTCGATAAAATGTGGCAGTTTTAAGTTACTTAATTACTACACACAAACCATGCTGCTGATATACTATACGACTATAAGGGATGGGTACCTATCTGCTACTTCCTTGTTGTCTGCTACATCGTTTTGTTATTGCAAGGTGCGTTGTGACTCTGGAATACTCGGTTTCTTTTTGTAAAACAAGACCCAATCAAACAGCCGAGAATTCCTGTTAATGCCTGCCACATATTTATAATTACAAGCAACACTTTATTGGTGTAAGCTGCAATGTTAAGAAGTGGAATACTCGGATCTTTTCTCTAAAAAAGTTCGCTCAGAACTGCTGCAGTTTCCTGTTATTGCACAACACTATTGTTTGGCCTACATACATAGGTGAGTCGATGACTCTTAACGCTCGGCCAAGGAACTCCTGACTGTGTTCCTATGATAAAGGATCAACATGGATCATACTTATGTGAATCATGCGATACAAATGGGCCTTATTTTACTTGAAACATTTTTCAGCATTTATGGCGACCGCCCAATTTGAAGGTGTGACCCGGCTTCCGGACAACCCCGACCAAACATCCTGTATTCCTAATGCTACTGCAGGATACAAGTGCTCATTAGCAGGTAAGAGACTTCTCTTAAAGGTAGCATCCACAGTGTGCCTACATCAAATACAATAAACACAGATCATCCCCCACCCCTGTTTTATGATTTGGGGCATAGCCTCTGTATACTGTCGGGTTTGAGTCCAAATAAGACTATTTTGAACACTGCCTCAATAGCCATATCGTACAATCGTGGAAAATCGCTCTGAACTTTCATTCTTACTAAATCTATATATAAGCACGATGGGAATTGCTGCTAACATAGATACCGACGTTAGAACGATTAATCCAGGTAATAGCCTTACGTGATCTCAAAAGTAAGCGGTCTTCTTAGCTTAAATGGAACTAAATGTGCAGTGTGGCTCGGATATGAAACATACATGTTTGTAATGATATGGGGCGAAATGCTCCATTTTTATGTAGACGTAGAGCATTAATAAACATCATTTTGCAGGATCTATTCAGGTAACAATGATATATATGGTTGTCTGAGACCAATATCATGCACAAACTCGCAGATACCACCTTTAAGTTAGCTTTGAGAAATTACCGAAGGAAAACATGTCAAAACCGCTTGTTCATACACGACAGCTGACGTCAGCTACTTGGTCTTATTAAAAAACTTTAAATTTATCAGGGGGGTTTAAGTGTGTTGTTTATTTATTTAAAAATACTTATTAGCTGTTATAATGCATCATTGATACTGAATGTCGGTGTTTTATAAAAACTCTTTACGAAGATGACAACTTTACACAAGAAAGTAATGTAGGTTTTACTGTAAACATTTTACCAATATGTGTATTGTGGTGCTTTTGTTAGATTTCTAGAAGCGACTGATATTAATTATAAAATACTACTGTTAAGATACTATGTCAATGTTGTTATAGTCTCCTGTCATTCCGATATGTCATCTGTAAATGTTTTCTTTCAGTTGACACTACAAATAAATTTTATAGTTTTATCTAATATGATATTTTACTTTTAACTGAACCTGTAAGCAGAATCCCACGGTTAGTATCCTGTATCAGGTAAATCATCAAAAATACAAATTCATGAATAATCCACACCCCTACAGTGGAACGTAGTACGCGTGTTGAACTAGACAGGAAGATGGTGACTTAAACTCGAGGGGTTAATTTTGGTTAAGTGGTTCAACAAATCTAATTGTTCTCAACACATTAAATATACCTTCTACATTGAAAGTAGAGGTTAAGAATTTGAGAAGAGTCAGTTGATCTTACACAAAACTAACACCGGTTGTTTTTGACTATTACATTTATTAACTTATTATTTATTCTGTAAGGTGACAACCGAGTGAACGTTGTACCATCCCTTACAACTTACCACACCATGTTTGTTCGTGAACACAACAGAATCGCAGAAGCTCTCCGACACTCATTTACAGACGATGAAAATCTTTTCCAGGTTTGTTATTTCTCATTTATGTATACAATGTACATGTTATTCTTACATTCTCTAAATTTGCATATATACATAAATTATATTTTATCAAAAACCTAATGATAGTATTTGTGTCGACTCCGGCTTAACCATGCAGACTGAAAAACTATATCTAAAATAAAACCTCATTATGTTTCAAATGTTAAAACCCTTTAATATTTACGCACATTTAGAATTATCCAGAAAACAGAAACGGCCGCCATATAAAAAGAACAGTTAACTTCAAAGTTATTACCTCTTTCATATATTTTTTTCAGGAGACCAGAAAGATCGTGATCGGAATGATGCAGAAGATTGTTTACGACGAATTCTTGCCGTCTTTCCTGTCTCCAGACGTTATTAAACGATACCGGCTGTCTAGCGACGAATCATACACTTATGATGCTACTGTTAATCCAACCATCACTAACGCTTTTGGAATTGCTTTTAGGTAAGTTCATTCCTTACTCCCCTAAGATTAAAGAAAAATCACATGGTTATCAGGTTGTATGAATAAATTCTTCTCCAGAAACCCCTGTGTATAGAACACAAATTGAGTGTTTATCGACTCATGCAACTGTGGCCTTACAGCAGGGTGTTATCTTTGTAGGCAAGGATGCGACTCTTAAATTCGGTAATATTTTATTTCCTTTAAACATTTTTATTTCCTTTAAATTCCTATAACCTCTAAAATAAGTTTGATTAAATGTTTACAGCTGCACGAATCAGACATTTTAAATGACATATAATGTTATTTTATCACGCTTGCTCAGTTTTTATAAGTATAACATTATTATAGACGGTATATTTTTGTTGATTTATGTAAAACTGTCTCTTTATTGTAACCGTCTTCTTATTACATCATAAATGAATACAAGTAATTATATGACAAGGCTAAATGATATTTTTTTTGGAAACGTTCGATATTCTGTGCTTTATTATATACTTTTGTTTTAAGACATGGGTCTAGTTAGTAGAAAATGGCTAAACATGTACTGTTAAATCTAATTAAAAGCGATGTATTATAACAAGTCTCTTTGTCTTTTAAAATCCGAGAAACAGATGTTAAAACGTTATGTTTTACTAGAATGGGCCACACGTGGATCCCCCGTGAGATGTCGATGTTTGACGTAAACTTCCGGTTGGCCAGGCGTATTAACACGGAAGACACGTACCTGAGACCAGACGTCACTTACTATACCGATCCTCTCCAGGGTATGGACGGTCTGGCCTTCTGGCTTTCTGGTGCAAACTCCCCCGAAACCGACAGGTGGGTTCTGACTAATCGTAAGACACAAAAAGGTCGGAGATATTAAAGCTTGAAAATATTTTTTGTCGACTATATTTGATAACATTTGTTTTTTTATGTTTTTAAAAGTTCCTGTTATATTTGCCAGATGGTTATTTATTTGAGAAAAGTTTATCTAAAAACTTGGTTTATGGTTTTAAAGTTTTCTGTGATAATTCCCAAACAAGAGGGACATGATGGCCCTTAATCGCTCACCTCAGGCTTTTAGTAGACTCATATCTGGCGTCAAGTAATTAAGAGTTATTTACCTTATGGCGAGATCCAGCGTTAGGTGAGCCTAAAAGGTTGAATCCGACATTTTGGGCCAGATGTATTTTCATTTAACATCTTAATAAACTATTGTTACCTGAACAGGTCTTGCAAAATGCTGTTTATTGATGCCCTACGCCTGTTTATTGATGTCCTACACCACGCTGCACAGTTGGCTATTTTTAAACTAAGAAAACCACGTGACCACTTACGTTTTAGATTTTCCACTTCATCAGCTGTGACGTCGATGTTTATTTTAGCAGAAATCCCAATCCTTCTTATTTATAGATTTGAAAAGAATGAACATTTTAAGTATTGATTAACGAGTTTAACTGTCCCAAAATTGAGATACAGTTGAAAATCGTCAAAGCTTAGACTAAAGTATGATATTTTTATACAGAAAGTATGCACAAATACCCCAAACAGAGGTCAGCCACTGTTACATATACTAGATATACGCAAACTGCCGGATACAACCTTAAATAGATTCCCATATGAAGTTGGCGCACTGACTCAAGAACACCGTAGTGTGAATGGCAGCTGGAAGAGTCATAACCCATATTATATGTACTGTACACAGAAGTGTAATGGAGGGAGAGATCGTAAAACAATTATTCACACGTGAAGCACATGGGCCTACTGCACTGCCACTGGTCAGCAAGACTCTCAACCCATTCGCTGATACCACTGCAGCCTGAGGCTGTGTCCAGCCTGGTATCCCCCCCCCCCACACACACACACACGATTTATGAACCTCCCATGGGAATCACAGATAAGGCCTTTAAGGCATTAAATGGTGCTTTTTTGTAAAATGTTATAATATTTCAACTTCTTTTATGTAAATTTACTCGAGGCGTAAATTAAAATGTTGTGTTTTTTTCCAGAATCGTAGAAGACGTTGCAAGAAACCTGCTCTTCCTCAATTCAGCGACCAACGATTCCTTTGATTTGGCTGCACTGAACATTCAGCGAGGAAGGGACCACGGTTTGCCTTCGTTTAGCAGCTACAGGTAGAAAAATGTGTTGTTTTTTTTTTACTCAAACCTTTCATTAAATCATAATTTCTCTCCCCCTACCCTAGCAGAGCAAAAAGTATGTCATATTTGGTTATTTAATTGAGTTTCTATAACTGCATTAGTATTAGGTCACGTACACAATTTGCATATGAGATACATGTATGTGTCCATTATTTGTTGTGTTTTTGCGTTGTTTTCAGTGTTAAAGCATGTCTGTGTAAAATCAACGAATATACACGTTAAGAACAGACTGTCATCCTTTCATATGTATTTCTTTGAACAGTACTTCACTATGGTGACATTCAATGTACTGTATTTGCGCAATCGCATTCTGAGTATGTGCTAGGTGGGCGGATTTTATAATAGGACTATCATTTTGCAAACGGTTACACTCACACTCATGCTTGCACACACACTCACACACACACACAAACACACACATACACACACACCACCACCACCACCACCACCACAACTTTACAGTTTTTTTTATTTTGTTTTTGTTGCTGTTGTTTTTCGTTCTTGTTTTCTTTTCTTTTGTTGTTTTTTAACAAAGTCTTATAATATGTGTATACTGTGTACAAAATGCTTAACAGGAAACATTGTGAGTTGCCGGAATTAAGAAACTGGAACGAAATCCCACCGGAAGTGTTTGACTCCAATACTGTGCAGCGACTCCGGGATGCCGGATACGAGTACGTACAGCCTTCTTAAAATGAAATGTTTTCCTGTCTAGAGCCCAAGGGACATAACTTAAAATTTGCCTTAATATTGGCTCGCATATTATTTCTTACTGTATCGTTAAAGATGTAATTCGCCAGTTTGACTACATCTAAAACATTTAAGGTCATACTATCCCTGTTCTCGGGGTTACAATTACTGTGCAGTGTGGCTCAGTTCGGAAATACCAATTTGTAATGACAAGTAGACTGTTCTGTGTTACTTTTCGCCCGGATGTAGGGCACCAATAAACAATATTTCGCGGGATCTTTAAGGGTGTGTTTTGTTTATACATTGTATACATAATGACGTTGCTCGCCCTCCATATGGATATATCCTGTTCACTTATTTAATGGGCTATCCGACAGTTTACGTATATCAAATGCGTGTAATAATATTTTCCAACTGTTTTGGGGATTTTATGCATAATTTCTGCATAAACGCATACTTTAATCCAAGACTTTTTTAATACTTCCTATATTGTTAGACCATACAATTTGCATCTCTGTAAATGTTCTTTCTTTCCAAAGCTATAAATAAACGCGACAGTTATAACATCTAAAAACAGATATCGACGTCAGAGCAGACAACCCGGATAACTATAAGACGTGATAATAAACGTCAGTAGTTACCTGGTTTTCTTAGTTTAAAAATAGCTATCTGTGCAGCGTGTCTCAGATAGGGAAAACCTGTCTGCAATGGCGATCGGGGCTTAACGCTTCACTGCTCACACTGATCCAGGGCATAAATGAATAGCATTTTGCCGGATCTTTTAGGTAACAATAATTTATTTGGTTATTTGAGAAAACGTGCTTTGGTTCAAGCTGTCGCATACCACATTTAAGAGGTAAATTGGGGTGTTTCTTACAAAAGTAACTTAACACGCCATGTGAAAGAGCTAGGCATTTATATTTTCATTAATACTTGAATTTTTATATGCAATGTATTGTGATTTTTTTTCTAATTGTCTTTCATTTGGGGAGAGTCGTTTTCGAACTTGTCACTCAACCAATTTGTCATTTTTTTTTAAAATACAACATATCCCACTAATTCCCAACGAAAGTTTCTTTGACCAAACTTGAAAATTAAAATCTAATCCCATCCACTTTCAGAAGCCCTAAGGACATTGATCTATTCACCGGGATCATCGCCGAAACTCCAGTACCCGGAGGTACCCTTGGGGCAGTAGGAGAATGTATTATTGGGCGGCAATTCCGGGCCTTGAAATTCGGAGACAGGTTTTGGTACCAGGGAAAGGCTGTTGGCTTCAATTCCGGTGAGTGTCTTGGGAGGGTGTTTTCGCAAATTGTCTTGTCCAACAGCTGGTAAAATTACAAAAACATAAAGAAAAAAAGAAGGCTCTTTTCACTGTAGCTCTTGTGTTTTTTTTTTATATTTTTTAGATATTTTACCAGATTGAAACCTCTTCAGGTAGTAAGCTCGAAAAGTTAAAAATAATTTCTTTGATATGTGTTGTTAGACGTTAATGTGCAATAGTAATAAAGTAATAACAATTAACATGCTTGAATCCTCGGGGGGTCCAGGGTAAAGGGCGTTTTACACTTTTTCACAAGACCAATATAAAACCCAATTAAAGGTGATATCCGACAGTTGGCGTATATCAAGGACAATTACCAAAGCCTTGACCCTGTTTGTGATGATATGAATATAATTTATACAAGAAAATCGTAATGAAGTCTAAATAAAGACGATTTTAAACACTAACTCAATTGGTAGAAAGTACAAATCGCAAAATTATGGCTCTACATTTTCATCCCTTGAATAAGCAAACTTGGGAACTTTGCTACAATAGATATTGAAGCCAGGGCGTGTTGTCTGGGTGAGGCTATTACGTGATCTCTTAAGGGGATGTAGTTTTCTTATTTTTAAAATAGTTAACTGTACAGCGTGCGTCAGTTACTAAAAATGTTTGTAATGACAAACGTGGTGTTATGCTCTATTTATCACACTAATGTAGGACATGAATAAACGGCATTTTGCGGAATCTTTTTTTGAGGTTACAATAATCTATATACATGTATTGTTTTTTGAAGATAGAAATCTGGTCCAAACTGCCGACAACTTCCTTTCAGTGACGTCAGTTATTTTGCGGGTGTTCTGAAAATTGCTTCCAAAATACTCTGATTTTACAATTCTATTATTTTATGGCAATCGTGAGAATATTATCTCAAGACAATAAAACATGTAGAACTGTGTCTTTCTTGATAATTTAAAATCTTTAAGGTAAATGTAATTTACATAAGACAATAAATGCAACTTGAGCGAGATTTGACCTTAAATTTCTTTCTCATCAATCACATCAAGCTAGATAGGCAATCTGCCAGATGCTTAAACATCTGGTCAAAACTTTTATAGGAAGAACGAAGCGTTAGAATACATGTACTTTCTGTCTTTCATACTCATATTTTCTTATGTATTATGGCGTTCGTGACACATGTATCGCACCTTAAAGTGAAAAGTTGCTAACAGAAAGGTAAATGACCGGGCGAAAATCACCTATGTTTACTCTTCAGTTTCACATATATGTTTGACAGTGAAATCCTGAGACCACTGCTAATATTGTATACGATGTGCGTAAATATTTACACTTGATCTTGAGTCAGGTGATAGTTCACACTATTTCATGGTGCGCCGTGTCAGAGTTACCACGATTTTTGCTATGGAACGCCGTGGTTGTCTTATGTAATCGAATTGCATGTAATCCTGTTTATATAGGATGCTGTCTTGTTCATAGTATATGCTGTCTGACGTTTGATGTCTGGTTGCTGTGTTATCTTAAAATGACGTCAGAATGCAGGTGAATGCACAAAGTCATGTGCGTGAATAAACACGTGTGTGCATTTTACACTTTGTGTTGTTATAGGGATGAAACGACTACTATTCACAACAAATACATGCAATTTCACTTGACTTAGTACAATTTATATATTAACGCTTATTTCGTATAAAAACGCTTCATCAATGTGTGGGCAAAGTAGCCATAAGTTTTCACGGATCATTGATTAGCACGCACGCAACCAGGTGATGGAAATCAGAAACGCAAACAATGAGTCTAAGCACTAATAACTAATAATATTTTTAATGTTTGTTTTTCAGATCAAGTGAGGGAAATCCGCCGTAGTTCAATGTCTAGGCTACTGTGCGATTCGTTCGGATTTGAAAGAGTTCAATCTCCTAACGCCTTCCGATCAGGGTTAGTATAAAGTTATTGTAGTTGTAGTTTTGGAGGTAGTGGTGCGGAATGGTTGATGATGATGATGATGATGATGGGAAAAACAAAAAACAAGTTAATACAAAATTAAACACAACAGCGAAAATATTTTGACAGTTTTATCGTTTTATTTCAACTGAAAATGTATTCACATTCTTTTCTTGTCCTTTATTTAGTGACCAGCGAATTCTCTGCCGGGACATCCAGGGAATGCAACTCAACGTCTTCACCAACCAAGCCACTCTTCCACCTCCCCCACCGCCACCTGGCGGCGGCAACAGAAGGCCACCTGGTGGCCGATCACTTGAGCTCGGTATTCTGCTTGACGAGCTCATTAACGAGCTTGAAGAGGAAGTTGTTGCCGATGAGGATAAGGTCGAGTAACATCGAGTTGTCGCTGATGTGGATCAATCGGAATACCTCGGACAATTTACAAATTATCTCTCGGTGTATGTAGGTAGTCGGTTGCGATGAATCAAGTAAAATCCAAAAATATACACTGGTCAAATTCAGTGTAAATAAAAAAACATGTATCTAAATTCAAGACATCACGACAAATGTGACTGTGAAAAGTGTGCATTTATGCATTTTCTCCATATTACATTTTCACGATATTTCTCAAGTTTTGGAACATATTATGGTGTACAAACTTTTACATTATATAGTGAACGGAATACGCTGGTAAATAGCCCTGAGTGCATTTTATATTTACATATATGTAAACTCTTCATAAATATAAAATATTTATACTATATTTTAATATACACAATTAAAAATAGCGCTAGTCGACATGTATTCATCTTTCCCACCTTTTTTATAAAAAAATTAAACACATTTCCTCACTAATTATTTACCGAAAGGTTAATTCAGAATTACGACCTGGTATATCCAGTAGCAAACAGTTTCGTGTCACCACCATGTTTATTTATTAAATAATAATAATAATAATTATTATTACAAGACGATTTTTATAAGTATCTCAAATGAGTGTTTCAACAGTACATCGATACACTTACTAACTAAAAACGAAAAGAGAAAACAACAACAACAACATATTCTTTGTTAAATCTAACAACCTCATTTTAATAAATATTTTGTTAATATGCTCTAAATTCACAATAAAGTATATAAAAATTATAATATATATATATAGAAACTAAAATTCACCACACCCACCGACTAAAAACAACAACACATATTTGCTGAATCTAACAATCTCGAATTTTATCAACATTTTGTCATAAGTACAATTTCAATAAGACTAATATAAAATAACTTAGTGACCAACCACCCCGACCCGCTATTAAATCCATGGAATCCATTCAAAGGAATAATCCATGGAACGATATCTTCTGCACAAATGACACAGGTATGTTGTTTGGACATGTTCGAGCACAAATATTAATTAACTTGTGTCCATAATTCCCACGGAAGTACGATCAAACATTACTTTGGAACATCATTGACCGACATATTTTAGCCATGATGTAATTAACAGAACGTATTGAATCCATTACATCATTAAGACAATTTCAGCCAAGATTAAATGAATCATTACGTTTCTCATTTCCGTACACATGGCAGGGCGCTTAAAAGATCAAATAGGTCTCCCATCTATCACTTCGATGGTATGAAATATCACGTGGCGGGTTTTTTTTTCCGATTATATCATCATAAACTCAAATATTGTAATGGATATTCAACGAATATGCATGCTTCTTTAGTCTTTTGTGACCTAGTAATCTTATTTTCTTCCCTTTTCTAATTTATAATAATAATAATAATTATTATTATTATTATTATTATTATTATTATTATTATTATTATTATTATTGTTGTTGTTGTTGTTTTTATTATTATTATTATTATTATTATTATTATTATTATTATTATTATTATTATTATTATTATTATTATGCAACGGGAGTGCGCATGAAAATTTATTATAAATGAATAAATGTAATATTATGCCTATTGCATATTAATTTTACTCATTATTATTTTATACCTTAAGCCCATTTGTTGTATATTAATTTTACTCATTTTATTTTATTAGTATAAGTTATGACGTCTTTTTTGTGTGCAATTTGTATCATATCCGGGATGAGAACTTGTATATATATACACAGAGGCAGAGGTCGTCAAGATGACACTATTTTTGACTTTGCGATGTATTTAATGAAACAACAACAGCAAAAAAAAAAAGAATATGTTAGTACATGTTAACTGCAACTAAGTTATTGGTCTTATATTGTACTCTAATGTAATGTTCCAGAACGCACATACATATTTATTTAGAGCAAATAAATTTGTTCTCGGAATTTCAAAATAAAAGGTTTAACGCATGCAGCAGTAAACAATTTATATGGAAATAAAAATGAGATGACGGACTGGCTGACTGGATGGACTGGACAAATACGGAATTTACTGGAAAGATTAATGTGACAGAACTGACAGACAGACGGATATGGATATGCTTCATTTATTGAGTGTCCAGGATTCAAACCCAAACCGCGACATACCACAGTCGTAGAAATGGTAAGGTTAGAAACCACTCAATAAGTGTGTTAAATATTTCATACTAAATGCGAAACGATGGTAACAAATTGTATATGGTCTTGTTTTGATTGACCCCCATAACCATAGGAAAATAGAAAATGTGATTATAAACCATAGCAACAGACTGTTATTAAAGATAAAAAGTCTATGCCGCAAGTTCTACTTCCGGTCGGTATTTAGTGTAACCACCCCTGGTAGCAATCGGAACACCTCAGATAATTTACGAATCATCTCTCGGATGTATGTAGGTAGTCGGATCACCTCGGCCATTTCCCTAAATGGGGCTTATTTTGTGACAGAAGTTCAAAACAAAGATGGCAGCTCGGATGACAGCTCACTATAGTACGATGCCAGTTAAACTTCAATTTGTGGACGCTTCAAATTTAAATAATCGAAGTTTAATTTACAAACCGCAACAAACGAAACAGCTGTCAAACGACGCCATTGTTTATGTATTGTGCGAACTACATTTTAGGCATATTCTTTCGACTTCCGGCGAACAAAACATTCTTTAGTTTCTTTAAGTATCATTGCACCAGATACATCCAAGGGTTCGCGGACGGAACTACCCGAGGCGTTCCGATTGCAATGGTAGGATTCCCTAGTTTACACTAAAGTAAATTTAAGAGCAGTTCCACAACTGATCTGCCCAGTGTCGAGTGTATGTGAGCGCAAAATTATGCACGGTGATCTCGCCAAGAAATATATACTGGCGGCAGACTATAAATGTTTCAAGTTGCCACCCTCCCCAGATATTTGAAATAGTTAGCAAGAGGGACGATAAACATATCAAACACATATACACACTTTTTGTGCCTCCGTTTATGGTGATTACTTGGTTTAAGTAGAAACTATTTGTAGGACGTTTATTTTAATTTTATTTTATTAAGTCATTTTTTCACCCATTGCCACCTAGTAGCAGCTTCTATATTGTGTCTACTATAAATCGAGCGTTAACGAATGTAAACAGAAGTGGCAATATTTACTTTGAATCGTGTTCACTGGTGAGCAATTACGAAAAAACCCTGTCCATTATCTTGCACTCAATGACTTGTTTAAATGGTTACTAATTTAATTACACTTTGCAGCGAGTGGTGGTTTTGAGTTTGCTCTCATGCAATGGACATAGTTAAGCAACAATTATAGATGAAAAGAACTAATGGCAAATTCGAAAATCGAACATGAGTGAGGGTGTAGTGAACATGTTGCCTTTATAAATGTACTAGAACGTTAACATTCAATTTCCCAGTCTATTCTCGTCCAAATTATGATTCAATTTCCTACATTTTGGTGCAAATGTAACTTCTATTAGAAACTTACCATTACAAAATCAACGCAGGATGTTGATAATTTTTAAAATTCCTTTGAAGTTTGATTACACCTTCGTTGATTATAACAATTTTGCAGTTTAAACAATAAAGCTACAGCTCTTTATCCCAAAGATGTGAATTTCTAGATTAATCTAAACCCGGTATTGCTGAGTAATCTAGAAAAGGAAATATTGATCAGCAATTTCTGTAAAAGACATTAATGAATGCTTCCTAGAACAGTTCTAGAAAATAAATAAACAGGGTAAGGTAACTGAAACAACATATTCATAACAGTAAACCACGCCCCATTTTTAATGATTAGACTAGCTTTTTTCAGATCTGTAAAAATACAGTAAAACGTCTGTTCCAGAATAGCTCATACTGACGACACATAACATACACGTGCTTAACACCAGTAAGAAAACTATGGCATAACACAAATAAAATATCCTCCCTAAAATGCAAAATGACCAGTTATGACCGAGTAGATTTAAGAAAGGTAAGGAGACTGTTTCATACAACAGGCAATACACAAATACATAAACATATATAATTAACATAAATATATATTAAAGCTGACAGTTTGTCTGTTTTGGTGGAATTTGAGCATTATTTTTGCACAAACTCACACTTTAGTCTAAGTGAAAACATTTTTACACATCACATGAGTTGTTATTCATTACAAATCGGGAAAAAATTATTTTGAATGTTTATTCTTTCCAAATCTATAAATTAGTGCTACTGTCAGAGCGGTTTACCCGGATGATGGTATCCAACCTATATGCAATTTGATCTCAAAAGTGGTCACGTGGTTTTCTTAGATCAAAAAAAGCTAACATGGGCTACCCATGACAATGACCCACGGTCATAACTTTTTTAATTTTCCATAGGCTACCATCGTACTGACGGCGATCAATCAGAACTCCTCGGGTAATTCCGTCTTCAGGACAATCATAACTCGGATGTATCTAGTTCAGTGATATTAACAGAATCATGATCGCTTTGTTTGCCGGAAGAAGAATACGCCAAAAAATGTTCTTCAAAAATCAATAGGTGTAGTGTATAGGATTATTTTCATCCTATAGACTTTCATTCTTCAATTCAACTGTTCACATCTCGTTTGATATACAACTGTAAGTGCATTTTCAGTAGAGATAACAAAATATTTATTTTGTTGTTTTGATGACGTCAAATGCACCGACATTTTTGTTTTCTCGGGGTTTTCCCGTCGTATGAATTATGCGTGACGTTCCGATTGGACGGAGACGCATACGCATGCCATTTGCAAGTGCAGCCCTCTGAGGTCAAATTAAAGCTCATTGCATCATCAGGGGCTGTCAATCGGAACACCCCGAGTAATTCACGAATCGTCTCTCGGATGTATTTAGGTAACTAGATCACCTCGGCCACTTCCCTATATGGGACTACTTTTGCGACAAACGTCAAAACAAAGAAGGCAGCTCGGATGACAACTCACTACAGTGGATAAACTTTGTTTTTTTCAACATAAAGCCTATAACAATAAAGTGATATATTGAGTTACGGAAACGCACACTTACAGCCAGCATATAGGGTAGTATCTGATGTATTAAACATTTTCCAAAGCCTGTTGGCAACACGACCAGCGTATCTCTCCCCTCAAACAATTCTTGTTAAACTTCAATTGTTGCGGCTTCACATTTAAATCATCCAATTATAATTTTCCCAGCGCAGCTGACACACAGCTGTCAAACAATGCCATTGTTGACGTTTTATGCGAACTATTTTTAGGCAAATTTCCTTCCGACTTCCGGCGAACAAAACGATAGTGATTTCTGAAAGTATTTTTGCACCAGATACATCCGAGGGATGATCCCGATGACGGAATTACCCGAGGAGTTCCGATTAAAGCTGTATAAATTCCGGTGACATTTCTTGTTCACTATACAGTATATAAGTGGTAATAACTATCGACTCCACTAAGCTTTAATAAACTCAGTATTAAGCGGATAATGAGCAATTTAGCATACAATACAAATAATGGACAATAGCAAATTCCAGTGCAAATAAATCATCTACAAAAACACAGGAAATCAATGAAAGAGACTATACTATATTAAAATTTATGACGTAACGTGTATGTAAACCCCGTTTGTTGACATTCGTTTCATAAATGAAGGTGGTTCAAAATATTTAAGGCATTGCGAGGGAAGTGTTGTAAATCGAACCTATTTTTAAATTCTGGACTAAATAGGCGACAAAGATAGTATTGATCCCTGAAAGGTAATACTTTATTATAAGGGTAATATTATTAACTAGTTTGGCTTTTGTCGAAGCAATTGTTTGTACAATAAAGAATTGTGAAAAGAACAAAAATCTAAAATTCGTTGATAGAATTCTGAATGATAATTGACATTAACAAAGTTTGGGAAAAAAGACAGGAATTAGTGTCTCATAATTTATAGTTACTTATAAACAATAACATCAAAATAATATAAGGAAACAAGTTGGAAAACAACAGTAAAACAAATAGCATACACTGTAGTAATTAAAATAAAAATGTGACTAGTTAGTGTCTTATAAGTTAAGACAATCGTCTCAAAGGTTAAGACTGTATAATTCAGCCAGTACAATAATTAGGATATCGTAGTTTGTTTTAATTAATAACGAATGTAGCAAAACAGAAAAAGTTCAGGTTAAATGCTCAGATGTGTGAATTAAAACATGCAAGAATTTTTCTTATGAAAGTGCATACTTTTTTTAAGTATTTTGATATTATGGTTGTTAAATAGTTCTTTGAATTTAATTATATTTGGGTGTTGGTAGAAGTACATGGGAATGTAAATTTCTCTTATGATGCGGAAAGACGGACACCAAAGTAACTAGTGCATTTCATCGCCAGTATCGTTTTAATTACGAAGTTGACATTTTCTTTAGCTGATATCTAAATTTCCCCGACGGCCTGTCTTAACAGGCAAGTAGTGGTTAGGTGTTCTATATTTTATGAGTGTGTCTTTCTTTTGAAGTGAAATCAGATAGTGATCAAGTTCATAGGTTACTTTAAATATTGAATAATTAATTCTCCCTTTGTAGAGTTTTGGAATGAGGCAAACCAATTTTGTTTGTATTGATCAATGAGATTTTGTTTAACTATGTACTTTATATTTCAGTTTTGTATTATGTCTTGGTATTGCCAAATATCAGGTCTAACTATCTCGTTTATTATGTTTATGATATTTATTTAGACTGGAAGTTAAATGACACATTCTATAAAAAGACCTTATTAGTGTTACCAGTTATTAATACCACCATTCTACTTCTAATAATAACATTTAATTTAAAGGATATAGCTCGGCTTTTAATATAAATAATAGTGTGCTTTGGCAAACTTTGGTGATATTTCTTAAGAATCTTGAAAATAAACTTGCTCAATATATCTGAGCTTTCATATCCCCAAACTTCACAGTTGTATGTCAGAATTGGGACTATAGTATGATCAAATAATCTAAGTATCAAATCCACAGGTAAGTCAATATTGCTTATTCTAGTGTAAAGAAAATGTAGTGCCTTTTCTGCTTGTTCAAATAGGGACTTTCTTGTTTTGTTAAAAGAGCATGCCATGTAAAATATATTCCTAAGTATTTGTAGCAGTCTAATATTTCTAGACTATTTCCGCCTACGTTGAAATTAAATATCTAGTGTTGCGAACTCCAAAAATCAACACTTTCGTTTTATTTACTGTTGGTACAAAAACATCAAGACATTTTCGTAGAGAAGTCTTATTAGCTGCTATTAGAATGTCATCATCCGCATACAAAAGTGTAATAATCTGAGCTAATGGTAGAATTTCTGAAGTGAAGTTGTTCAGGATGATTCCTGTTTTGTCCTTGTCTAATAGAAAATCTTCAAAATCATTAAGAAAAAGAGAAAAAAATATGGTCGAAAGGTTTTCTCCTTGCCTTACTCCTAAGTTGCACCTAAAATATCCTGATTGTAAATAATTAGACTCAATCTCATTGTCTTTATTTACATAAGGTATTTGGATACAGGATTTTATACTCTTGTACATGTTATATATAGGTTTCAAAAAAGTTGCCTGAAATATTATAGCTTAGAAGCTTTTGCCACATTCCTACTCTCCATACAGAGTCAAAGGCTTTACTAAAGTATTTAAAAGCACAAACTAAACTTGTGGTGTTGGCTGTCCTCTTTCTGGAATGACCAAAAAGGAAAAACGAAAAAAGAAATGTCACATTTGAGGCATCGTTTTATAGTAACAAGTATCCGTATTTGTTATTTGAAATATAAGTGACATCGTGCTCGTGTAGGTACAGGACAATTAAACGCCCAAGCTCTGTGTTGACATTTATTATAGATCAATCTAAATCAGTTAGATCCACTTTATTATTATATTATTTGATTGATAGCAGGTAAGTTTACGACAATTTACCTAAAATAGGGACATATATTGCGAAATGTCAATTGTATATGTTAAAAACAATCCAATGGGAAAGGCCTCTGAATTGTAGTGTCAATTTAGTTTTAACGGTTTAGTCATAACACAAGTCATGCCACTGTATTTAAGGTTATATATGACAGTTTAGTCCAAAGTTTTCTTTCGAAAACAGCTAAATAAAGGTATTAAAGGATCGTCTGACACCCAAGACAGATCCTATTCCGTTACTCTACATTCATCGCCCGTGGGATATTTAGTTTTCTTTCGCACTTTCTGGTAATGATATTTCATTGGTCGCTTCATAATCCGATGAAGGTTTCAGTCCAGTGATGAATCTCGTTCTTTCCTTGTTTAAACAGACTTGTTATACTTCTAGTCTCCACGCTGAAGAGTATGGACATTGTAAGCAGTTTTCTGTAGGTTTTCTAATCGAAATAATACCTTATCTCTCTTCTAAACACTATGTGGACGTCACTGCTTTCGTCATAACTTGTCAAACAATACGTCAGCGCTTGGACATTTATTGATATGGATCAGTTTTCTTATCATTGCTTGCATTTGAGAAACCCATCAGGAAGTGCGAGGTTAGAGCTCTGTAAAACCGGTTTAAGCACCCCAGTCGGTCCATAATGCCGACTGACTGTTCCAAGGCGGCAACTGTCGGGTTTTCTCTTATTGTTAAATGACTCATCACAGATTTGTTCGCACTTTTACATTTGGCGTGCATGTGAATACGTTGGTCCTCTGTCTTTTCAATTTTTGTATATGTCGCAATGTTCATAGGACTTTGTCTTATATATTCTTATTTATGATTGGCCAATTCTTGTTCTATTCACTGATTTCATAGGTAAGTGTTCACGTGGTTCCTAAGTTTTCTCTGTTTAAAAATAGCTTACTGTGCATGGTGGCTTAGATAGTAAATATTATTATGACGGATGTGATGTTATACTATAGTTTTCACATAGATATAGGACACCCATAAAGAACATTTAGAAAGATCTTTTCAGGTAACAATTTATTATAATTTTTATGGTTTTTTTAATCTGGTCCAAAATTCGATTACCAATTTTTACAGAGAGGTTATCAAACTCCTTAAACACGGACCTTTTATCTCTGACGTTTAATAGATACAAAATATGTGTGTATCTATTTATGGAATATATGTGTTATGTATGAGTCAAATTTATGTTGGCTGAAAGGTTATTGACTGCATTTAATATCGTCAGATGACACTAAGGTAGAGATATGACACGCTATATGGTGAAAATTACAATATAAAAAACCAGATCTACTATATCATTGACGCATGAGTTGACATTTCAATCTTAGTGTCGAACGTTGAAAGCAGTCCTTTATATATTAAGTAATTCATACAAATGAATACAATGTTTTTGTTTCATTACATTTTTACAAGTCTGCTTATTTAATGTTTAATTCTTTTAACTACGATGGAATCCCATGATACCTGTACCGAAGCTGTGCAAACGAGTAAGCCTTCCATTTTTGTTTGAATATGTTGTGCTTTTAAATTTGTCTCAACACACAACGTTTAATGCAAAATGACATAAACAATCTTCTGTGATTGGGCCCGGTCAAAAGATCCGTTCACAATTTACTACAAATCCATTTTCTAGCCTGACTGGACCCTCCACAATAAAAAAATGTCAATTTTCAAACATTTTTTTTGTTATAAACCTTTCTTGTTAATGTAATTTTTCATTTAAACTTCACATATTGCTGTCTGGCAAATGTAAATGGCGCAATTTACCGTTTAGGAAAACATTCACCTTCCCAGGATCGGAATCCAGAAAATTTTGGTAGGGGGTGGGGTATGAATCAAGATCCATTCAACTTTATCGCGGTAAACACTAGATATATCCACAGTAAGGGACTGTAACATCGACCTAAGTAGTCAAAAGACAGAATTTACTGTAAAAGCTTAGTATTTTTAAGCTTACATGTATGTGGTTTCACAACTTTACAAACTTTACTTTTTTACCTCGGTTGGTGGGATGAGCGGATGCATCCCCTCACCTCTAACCTCAATATTTCTGGATGCGTCACATTTCTATGGCACTAGTACATTGTAGTTTTAGTGTGTCTTATTTGTCCAGTGTTACAGATAAGACGATGAAGCACTTATTTACGCCTAAAACGTCTTGAAATTAAACTATTTGTGTACAAACATACTTTTTATGAAGGTATGTCAAGCAACTAAAATGCAGAAAATGGCACTATTTGGCTTCTATATGTCAACACTCTTCCTGTGTGAGCATGCCTCCTGACCGTCTAACATTACTTGTACCTTGGGATCTGGCTCAATTTGACCCCTCCCCCAATCCTATGAAAAAAATGTAATATTAGATTATCTTTGTCGCCGAGAATACAAACAGTTTGGGCTCCTTTAAAGGTTTCTAGCAGCTTCTGAAGTTTAAGGAGCAGGTCTATTTGTATGCAACATTTCAAAAGTTTTCCTATGGTTTTGCATGCCCCACCCCCAACTTCCATGCACGGCTAGCACCTCTGGTGCTCTCTCTATCAATTCCCACCCTTCCCTGAAAAAAATCATGGACCGGCTTCTGACTGAAATAGTGTTGGTGGGAAGATAAACGACAAAACACAAACACATCTCTTACGTAAGATTTTTATTTTTAATGTTAACTTGGTTTAAATGTAAAAAAATATTAATGATTATTTCCAAACATCAACATGTTTGACCTACAGTCACATAAAAGCTGTTTATTTAGAGGTTTAACCGTAAATTTGAGGATTAACTGAAATACATGTAAACAGGTGAAGCAATATTTACCTGGACTTTCTAGCAACTATGACATAGCGTTTGTTCATTCTAGTGCACTCAGTTACGTGTTTAAATGTTTACTAATTAAATTACAATGTGCCGTGAGTAAAGGCTTTCTGTTTACGTTGATGCAATGGGCATATTTAAGCAACAATTATTGATGAATATGACTAATAATGATTTCGAAATCGACATGAGTCAGGGCTTAGTGAGCATGAGGCAGGGCATAGTGAACATGTATTTGTATGTACAAGAATGATAACATGAACTCGTAATTGCCCAGGTTCTTTTAAAGTCATCGTCAAATCATTAAACTCATCATTCTATTTCCTACAAAATGACCAGATAGACCTGATATAATAGTCATTAGAAACTTTTCCATAACAAAAACATCGCCCGATATTGAAAATTCCTTTTAAGTCAGATATTTAGCAATAATTTGTTAAGTGGGGTGGTTTTATAGCTAACCTGTGGTTAAAAAACTTACAAACAAACAAACAAACAAACATGTTTCATTTATTAGACATTTTTAGGCTGAACAATAAAAGTACAGTTTTATATCACAAAGAGAAGAATTCAAAGATAAAAAAAACCATTGATTCCGAGTAATCCGGAACAAAACAAATATTCAGTCAGCTGAAAGACCTTCCCACATGAAAGATCTGGCCCCCACCGATACTCGAACCCAAGATGTTACAAGTCTGTGTCTCTAACCGATCGACCACGGGAGCCATACTTTGATTTCAATCAAGAAACTGTCTGTTAACAGACACACATACATTTTTGCGTTAAAGTGATGACTATTTGAAAATACGCAAAAGATTACCGGTGCATGTACTCAATACTGCAAATTCTTAATTGTAACACTCTTTCGTTAAGAACTATCACTAAATATCAAGTTAAAATGCACATGCATATTTATTAATGTTTTTAATGATTTCAGAGGTAATATGTTTGTGTGTGTCTCTCTCTTTCTTTGTCTGCCTCCACAATCTCTCTCTCTCTCTCTCTCTCTCTCTCTCTCTCTCTCTCTCTCTCTCTCTCTCTCTCTCTCTCTCTCTGTGCGAGCGTGCGTGCGTGCGTGTGTGTGAGTGAGTTCCCTCTGAAATGTTCTTTTTTTCGCAATTGTCTTTAAATTATTTCATTTGCCTAATTATTATACTGTTATATTAATTCATAAAACTATTTTAGTAAACGATCCCGTTGAATATCCATTACAATTTCGAAAGTCTATGAAAATGTAATCGGAAAACAATTAACCCACCACGTGATCTTTAGCACTCCCTGGGCGATAGTCGGGAAATATATTTGATCTTTTAAGCACCCAGCCGCGAGTTCGGAAATGAGAAACGTAATGTTTCATTCATTGCAGTAACGTTATTTATAAAAGCATTTGTATTTACTTGTATATGTCCTCTTAGCTATGTCGTGTATCAGGTCCTTTGTGTCCTATTGTACTGTGTATTTAGAATTAAGTAGATATTATAATATCAAACCTGTATTTGTAGTTGTTGCAATAGAGACAAAACTATCTTTGCATAAGACCAAAACTTTTTGTGAACTTCTTGATAAATGTTCATTTAGATCTCAAATCTCAACAACTCAGCTTTCTGATGTTACTTTCGTTTGAGACAAGTCAAGTAAAGGCTGTGAACGACGATACATAACGACCATATATAACCTATATATAGGCCTACATAATATATGACATAAAATGTTGAACCACTTTAAAAATATCTGAGGATATACTATCCCTGGTTAGGATAATATATCTTCTGACATAATAAATGTAGTTTAACATTTTAAAGTTTAAAGATATGGAGTTGTAATGCATATTATTCGTTCATTCTAAAAACTAAATGTCATTGAGTCAACATTTAAATTGCTAAAAACTGCACACATGCTTCATGTAATCAAGCTGGGAAAATGTAAGTTTTTTTTATACCTTTTAGTCACTCTCTTGATAACGTGTTTTAATAAAACAAACAGTTCAAGTCGTCAGTACAAGGCAAAACCATACCAAAGTTTCAAATCAACCAATTAAAGGATGGACGTTAATGTTTTTATGTAATACCTGTCTGAATATGCGAACCGTACTTTTAATTATGTATTGAGAAATGTTTATATATTGCATGGAAACAGTAAAACTATCTCTATTTAAAAATATCACACTTTAAAACAGACCTATGGTATCTTTTACAGAAAACGATCTAACGTGAAATTAACTGCACTATATTAAAGGTAAAGAAAAGCTTTATTAAATGAAAACATGAAAATACTTTAGACAATCTTTTTAAAAAAACGACGATTTACAGGACGGGGGTTATCTTGAACTATGTTCTGAATAAACACACAAGAACACAAGTTTTCTCAACAAATACGTCATGAAACTTTGAAAAATGCCTTACACTTATGTATATATTATTACCGACAAAAAGACAAACACATTCACTCTTTATATCACGTTTGTAAAGCTTTACAATATACAAGTATTTGCCAAAATATAACAATGAACTCTATGAAGGATTGTTATTTTTAAAAACATTTCTGACCCACCGTTGCCAAGGAAAGAAAACGCTGCCACAGAGTTTCGCCAATAAATTGTGCACACACATAACCGAAAGTTAACAGAAATGAAAATATTTACTTTGACGAGTATGCAATTCGAAAGACCTGTTTTCCATTATCTTGCAGTCGGTGACGTGTTACATGTTACGTTAAGTTCTGATTTAATAATTGTTTTGATATCATATTTAACATATTTAAACAGCACTTGATAAAGATCATAATTAATTGATTTGAAAGTCGCTGGCGTAATTTTAGAATATAGAATGTAGTAGAATTTGATCATGTTATTTTCACTGCGAGTATTGCATAAAGAATTCGGTAATTTTCTCCGTTTGGACCAAAATAAATTGTTCTTAGTGACTTACCGTTTCCAAGGCGTTGGCGGGTATTACCAATGCAGGTAGCTTTGAAGTTAGAAGACAAATCATAATTTGAAAATTATGAGCATTTCGCCGTAGAAGCCCCTCAAAATAATCGATTTCTAGGTGTGTAATTAAGAACACACAATTATTGTAAATATCTGTTTCTGTGAAAGAAGAAGAAAACAATTTCCTAAAACTATTTCAGAACATAAACATTAAGTAATGCATCAGTGTCACTATTGATATCGCCAGGAATTAAATCTAAACCGTGTTATGAATGATAAAAACAATACTTCCGGTTTTGTCTAAATATAGAAGCATGGGTGTTCCAGAAAATATCTTTATGACGTTATCACTTATTCATTTATCACACCTTTCATCAACAGAAGCTAGAAAACTGTGGCAAGAATCCATGGCGGTAGTGTTGTTTTTTCTTTGTATTATGCCGCAACCCAATGTGTTTCTCCTCACAAACGTTTGATGTGCATGTTTATACCTGCTCTCAAATGATGGTTCAACTTTTATTGTTGCTTTTCTCATGTGACCTTGTTATGATGTGATATTTTCATAAAATTGAATATATGTCAGCCATTTCAGCACCACCTTATGGCGGATTCCGCAATATAACCTTATTATTATATGATGTTTTCATAAAATTGAATATATGTCAGCCATTTCAGCACCACGTTACGGTGGATTCCGCACATATAACCTTGTTATGCTGTGATATTTTCATAAAATTGAATATATGTCAGCCATTTCAGTACCACCTTACGGCGGATTCCGCACATATAACCTTGTTATGCTGTGATATGTTCGTAAAATTTAATATATGTCAGCCATTTCAGCACCACCTTACGGCGGATTCCGCACATATAACCTTGTTATGCTGTGATATGTTCATAAAATTGAATATATGTCAGCCATTTTAGCACCACCTTACGGCGGATTCCGCACATATAACATTGTTATGCTGTGATATGTTCATAAAATTGAATATATGTCAGCCATTTTAGCACCACCTTACGGCGGATTCCGCACATATAACCTTGTTATGCTGTGATATGTTCATAAAATTGAATATATGTCAGCCATTTCAGCACCACCTTACGGCGGATTCCGCACATATAACCTTGTTATGCTGTGATATGTTCATAAAATTGAATATATGTCAGCCATTTCAGCACCACCTTACGGCGGATTTCGCACATATAACCTTGTTATGATGTGATACTTTCATAAAATTGAATAGATGTCAGCCATTCCAGCACCACGTTACGGTGGATTCCGCACATATAACCTTGTTATGATGTGATACTTTCATAAAATTAAATATATGTCAGCCATTCCAGCACCACGTTACGGCGGATTCCGCACATATAACCTTGTTATGGTGTGATATTTTCATAAAATTGAATATATGTCAGCCATTTCAGCACCACGTTACGGTGGATTCCGCACATATAACCTTGTTATGATGTGATTTGTTCATAAAATGGAATATATGTCAGCCATTTCAGCACCACCTTACGGCGGATTCCGCACATATAACCTTGTTATGATGTGATACTTTCATAAAATTAAATATATGTCAGCCATTCTAGCACCACGTTACGGCGGATTCCGCACATATAACCTTGTTATGGAGTGATATTTTCATAAAATTGAATATATGTCAGCCATTTCAGCACCACGTTACGGTGGATTCCGCACATATAACCTTGTTATGATGTGATTTGTTCATAAAATGGAATATATGTCAGCCATTTCAGCACCACCTTACGGTGGATTCCGCACATATAACCTTGTTATGATGTGATTTGTTCATAAAATGGAATATATGTCAGCCATTTCAGCACCAAGTTACGGTGGATTCCGCACATATAACCTTGTTATGATGTGATTTGTTCATAAAAATGAATATATGTCAGCCATTCTAGCACCACCTTACGGCGGATTTCGCACATATAACCTTGTTATGCTGTGATATTTTCATAAAATTAAATATATGGAAAACACCCAAGAAGTAACTGTTTCATTATCTAACGCAGTCAAATCAATATTACTTTCATATTTATTGCAACAACATTTTTTACTTCTTTAATTCTATTAGCATAATGTAGTATGCAGATGAATCCCACGGCTTTCGATAGTTATCACATTTACCGAATAGCGGCGAAAGGTTTTTAACGAAATTACCCGACGTCAGGGAGTGTTACAGCTAAAACAGTTGACCGGTTAACAGTTTGGTGCGTCACATCGCAAGCTCGGCAATTAATGTAATTAATAAAACAGTCAAAAATATCTAATTAGTATTTATATAAGGCGTTAGGTAATGAAACCTGAAGTGGTTGGTGTGTCCACACAGAAGTTTATCCTGGGGATTTCTCCGCTTTAATGAATTAATAATAACAGACATAAATAATTCATTAGCAAATCGACATGTAAGTCTTTGGCCATTTACAAAGTAGAGATCATGGCAAAGACGCATTTACAAGTACAAAACATATAACAAAGAACAGAAAAATATGACAATACAACAGTTATTAATGACAGGGCATTACTTGACTTTTACCAAAACACGGCATGTAATTAACCATTGGAACGTGTATTATTAAAATGAAAACTGACAACAATATACTGAAGCTGTGTTGAGAAATGTGTTTCTAATTTATAAAGCACTCATTAGGAAACTTGACAAGTTTAACAATTGTAATTCATTTGTATGAGACATGAGACATTAGGCCAGTGTGTATGACTTAAATATTTAATTCTAATGTCAATATATTTAGGACAGCACATAAGACAATGATACTCTGATTCGATTTGTTTCATGTTGCATAGTTTACAAATTCTATTTTTCACGAGGAACGCTGTTGAACCTTCCAGTTCTATTTCTAAAAAATGTGAGCTTAGTCTGAACCAACAAAGTTGCTTACGTATTTTTCATTTTGAATAAGTGTTAGATAATCATCAAAACAGAAATTAACTTTATATTTTGAATAGCATAGACATCTTGGATTTTTTGAGATAGAAGGTATGAAAATCCTAGGTAATCGATGATAGAGTGTATCTTAGTTGACCAACAGCTACATGAAATTAACTTATAATGATCAACATAACAATTGTATATAGGGGATATGTTTTGACTGTTGAGTATTTTAGACAAAATTGTATTGCCCTTTCCTTGCAAATGACCCATGGGGAAACTAAAACGAATTAACAATAAGTACCAGTGTTGCTGCATTGTAATAATAATAATAATAATAATAATAATAATAATAATAATAATAATAAAATATTATTATATTATAATAATAATATATAATAATTATTATTATAACATTTCTAATAATTATAATAATATATTTATTTAACGAAGGTAAGTCATAAGTCATATACATACAGAAGTACATACATATTCATCTTTTCTAACAGAGGCTTTTAATACGAATACATAGTACTATTTAAAAACATGTTGTAATTTAAATGTAAATGAAAGCCTGAGTGGAGATGATAATGTGAAGAGGAGGAGAATAATCGTTAGAACATTTTGGAATAGATAATGATTAATAAAAATTTAAACCACACACATAGACAAAAAATTTGAAAGTAAATCAAACTAGTGGGTTGTATGCACGCATGCGCACCTAAACTAAAGCGATTTTTTCACAGTTGGTAAAATTTAATTCTTTTTATTAAAACGTACCATTGTTGAAACACAACCAATAAGGAAGTTAAAATTAACCCACGGTCTTTAGATGATTTATGAACATGATGCCTATCCACATATAATGTCGTCTCTTAGCTTCTGGAAAAGGTGTCACGAGATTATTTTTTTTTTGTAACGATGTTGTGTAAGAATTTAAATATATATCTCTGAAATGCACATGCAGTAAAACACGTTTTTTGTAAACGTCATTCTGTAGCAATGTTTGATTGACTCGATAATGATGTATGAAGTGTTTGTGTTTTTATGTGTCATGTACCTGTGACCAAATCACGTCAAATATATGGCCGTCTTGATGTGAGTTTGTTTTTCATAAACTCTTCTTGTTATAAAACATGTTTTTATAGCAACCTGTCATTTCTTTTTTCCTTTCACATTACATACTGTACAACTACAATGTGTTTTTGTTTAAAACCAATTTAAAAGGCAATAGACTGGGTGAAAACACACACACACACTTGTATAAGTAATATATTGCGTTTGGATGATGAAATATATGTTCTCTATTGTTCGGTCAACCTGATGCCAAATTACAACACCACATTTTGTAATGGAATCTTCAAAGGTAACATTTAATAATCATCGTAAGGGGGCGCCCGTGGTATAATGGTAGAGTCGCCGATTTGTAATTCCTTCTACGGGTTAGACGGCACTTAATAGGGTTGTTCTATTTTCTATAATGAATCGCGAAAAGATGGGAAGACATTGCACCATGACCAAATTATGATGGACCCCTATAACCATATATAGGTGAAACAAGCTATTTATTGTCTATCAGAAGGACCCAGAAATAAGCCAACTTTTGCAACATGTAAGAAGGTTCTGCTTCATAGAATGCACATACCGCCTAATTGCCAGTTGGTAACCCCTAAATATCAATGAAATATGTACTTCCTGTACAAGTGGATCAGTCCATTATTGTGCATAGGTGTTCAATACTTTTGCTTTTTTAATTCTATATGGTTTTACCTTGCTTTTAACACCAAAAGATTAAGGTTATCTTCACAATAGGGAATTTAATGCCAAAACATAGCAGCAGACTGTTACTAAAGAGAAAAAGTCCAATGTCACACGCTCTACTTCCGGTCGGTGTTTAGTGTAACCACCCCTTTATGAAGGGAGTTTTTTTTTCTTACAAAAGATGTCTGCTTGAAGTCTGGATGGCGATGTATCTGAAAAATCGTAAAGTACACGCATAACACTCGCTTTTTTGGAAATTGCCGATCAGTGACGAACACGTAAAAACGCCTTCGCAATTGTCAGTATTTCCGGATTGCATCGAAAAGTATCGAAAGCGTAAATATCGCCTACTCAATACCGTCATCGTGAGGGGGTATAAAACATCCTCTACATCAACTATGACAACGACAAACGTGACGATAGTAATACTGCAACAATGAGCAAGGTGGTAATGATTTAGTCTCTACCTGGAAATATTGGCAGACCGGTTACTTCAAGGTGTACATCGTCAGGCGAACAGCTCGGTTATTGTAGATAGGCTATTTACTTGTATATATTTTACGAAATACATCTACTGAAAAATGGTGAGTATATTATTTTTATATTAATAACTATTTTTATATGATATTCACATTAAATTTATTTTTTGATATTTTCCAGACTGGATGTAGAAAGTATGCCTTAGTTTGAAAACATTTTGAAGTTGAAAACAAATGCTTATATCTGTATTTATGTTCATATGTATTTATTGGCTTAACCATTTTCCAGTCGCGCTGTGTGTTTTTTCTTTTCGTATGTATGTTCTTAGTTTAAAGAATTCTATTGTCAAATTTATGTATAACAAAATAATAAGTTAACTGGAACATGTTCCAAAACAAAATATTGTATACAAGAAGCCATTAGAAAACCCATAGCAGGCAGAAAGTCAAGTGTCGTGGCAATCTTATTATGATTGCATGGCTATTTTTCATGTTTTGTATTCGTAAAAATAGTAGAAGAATTTTGTTACAGAAAAATAAATGAAAGAGCACAGACCCAAGAAATCCAAGGCGCTTTAAACAAAAAGATGACTATCCTGGGAACTAAACACATATATTTATTGAATACGGAGAGAGTTAACTCTAAATTTACGAACTTTTTACCCAACCAGTTTGTCTTTGCTGTTGTAACTGCGGATGGATTGTAAAGAAAAAAGTACTTGTTTAACTAGTTAGTGAGTTTGTAGCTAACGACCATTTTACATTCTCGACACGGGATTTTTATGCCACTCAGGAACACACTTTTTTCTGATTAATTGGTAAAATAATAACATACATCCTTCTAATTTAAGTTGATGGGATCACAGTAGTAATTTGAATTTCTTTTTTACTTAATGTTATGCATTATACGTTTGTCGTTATAAAGCCAGTCTACAAAACACAACTCCTTAAATGGATGACACAGATAATAGTTATAATAAATAATATTAAAATATTATATTAATTTATATCACCATTCGTTCTGAATTAAATATAATATTTTTACATATTTACTAAAGGCAATGTCCTCAGTAGAATATATTCTAAATGTATGTGTTTTTTAAAGTAGTCTCATGAATAAGTACTTGACACAGTATCTGTAGTAAGTATCATGTTTTAATGAGTCAATTCTGGATTTATTCTTATCAAATGCATGCTCTACTAAGTAAAATATGAGCGAATAATTACTCTAAGGCTAACCTAATTATACTAAACAAATTAGGTCAATTCATACTGTAATTTATCGACACAAGTGAAAAAGAATATTTACTAGCAAATATCTGACATGTGCTTCACAAAAGTTTGCACCTAAGGGGAACATTTCCTTGATAAAAAAGATTGATAACGTCGTAATTGATTTACCAGGTTCTGGTATACCTAATATCCCATATTGTGTTCACTAACTGAGATTAGGAACTGAAATCAGTAACTGGTATCGCCCAGATGGTATCACATCTACATTACGGTGCATGATGAATTTATTGTATTTTAATTTATTTAATATATCGACAGTCTGTCCAAGCATATCACAGTGGCCACGAGATATATTTCCGGAACATTAAGCCCTCTAATGATTTTAAATGTCCAGCAAACGTTTTGTCTGTTCATGTACGGTGGAACATTCCGAGGATGTTGGGGCGGGGGTTTTAAGTCCAATGTTGGACAGGAAGTTAATATTGCTATAAGTGAGCACACGAGACTGCCTGACCACCACTTATGACTTGGTTGTTCATTATTTAGTTAACTGTCGTATAAAGTTTAAATTATGCAGCCGATATTGCAGACGTTTGGTAGAAATACAGTAGTCCAAAATGTGTTTATTTTGACATTCAGCTAAGAATTGATTTCTGATAGAATGAATCTCTGCATTCTTTAACCAGAAATCACAGATGATTAACTGCAGTTAGAAATATGTTTTAATGAGGTTTATTTCATTCTTAACTGTAGCAAGGGAGCTGGCTGATCTGGATCTACACTATTTTCTAAAGCCATATAAATAGGTGCTTAGCAAGCTAAGGGTTAAAAATGTTGTTCCTATAAACATAAATATAGTAAAACATGAGTAACCTTTAAATACTCAGAAATAAAAGCATTAATACATATTGCCTTCACAAATAATTATCAGACACTAATAATTAAGTAATAAAAGATACATATACAATAGTTGTTAAGTGTTATCTGTGAATTTTGTGAAAAGACGATCTCGGTAAATAGCATTAAAAATATAAACAATCATGTTCATCGTTGATATAAAATACTGTGTTTATTTCTTTCGATATAGAAGGTTATTGTACGTTGTAAGCCCCAAGTGGCAAAGCTACTAGTCTGGAGTCCTCGTATGTCGTTTATCATCTCCTGCACAATACATGTTAGATTTTGCAAAACCATAAGACAAGGGTTTCCACGTTAAATGTAAAATTGACAAAAACACTGACACGCAGCCTGTTCATGATTCTACGGATTTGAAGGACCAAAGTCGAATGTAGGTTAAAGGTAAATCTATGTAACAATCCTGATACGATGATTTCATGACAACATAGATTATATGCACAGAGAGACTTTTGACAACCGCTACACTGCACAAGTGACATTGTTGTAATCATGAATTCGAAAATATGACAAGTATTGCAACATGTATTCAAATTATAAAAGTACAAAGGTAATCGCATGCCGGTTAAACGTTATCAGCAAAAAACAACACCGAGAATATACATCTTTATTACAACCCAACCTACTGGGTAAGTTTACACGTTCAATGACCCCTTCAAGTTTGTGTTACAATAAATAATTAGGCTGCATTATTTTTTATTATTCTTTGTTGCACTTTAGTAACACAATATGACGCAACTGTCGGCGTTTCAGGTTAAATGTCGTGTTAATTCAAGTGGCGTGTTTTCTCATATGTCTGTTAAAAATAGGGTTACTGTGAAAATACTAAGAAATGGATTTAAATCGCATTCGAATAAAAGTCAACTCGGTCAGCTAAATATGTTCGATTTTACACTCGTTTTTCTTGTCGTGGGCGAACCTATATCACGTGCTCCCTAACCAGCCCAATCCGAACTCCTCGGGTAATTCCGTCCTCGGGACAATTATCCCTCGGATGTATCTGGTGCAATGATACCTACAGGAATCACGATCGTTTTGTTCGCCGGAAGTCGGAAGAATATGCTTAAAATGTATTTCGCTCAAAACATTAACAATAGCGTCGTTTGACAACTGTGTCTTCGCGCCGGGTAGATTAAACTTGGATGATTAAAATTTAAACAGCCACAAAGTGAAGTTTTACAGGCATCGTACTATAGTGAGCTGTCATCCAAGCTGCCATCTTTGTTTTGACAAAAGAAGTCCCATTTAGGGAAATGGCCGAGGTAATCCGACTTCCTACATAAATCCGAGAGATGATTCGTGAATTATCTGAGGTGTTCCGATTGTGTTGAAGGGTCGATGAGGTATGTTTACATAAACCGGCTTATCCAATCAGTTTAAATATGAACCACGTGGTGAGTTGTTGGCCAACTTTATACAAAAGAACACGTGCGTTTTGTTTGTGATAGTGTTTGTGAGCATTAGAGGTAAGTGTGATCTTAAAACGTTAAATAACAATAGAGAGAGTACTGGAATTGTCTTTTACTTCAACATCAGTTACAAAATAAATGTCAAATAGGAAGGTCAAACATAAGTAAATTTAACAGAACAGAAGAATAGAACATCGTTAATTGAGATTTGTACATACGTACATCATCTGTTACAAACATACATTCGCACAATAAAATACAACAGTCACAATGAACATGGAAACTTTGGAGAGAAAATCATTAATATCAGTGTATAGTTGATATTATCTTTATAAAAGAAAAATCAGCGTTTACATAGTTAAGTAGTTTTTTTCTTTTACTAAAGGCCTGTTTTATAAAATTAGCAGTATTTAAAAGAGCTGTATTAAACTGACTTGACATTGATATATTAAATTTGTAAACAGATAGTCCATTATAAAAATAAGAATCAATATACTTTTTTGCGTAGGGTTTTATATAATGGACATATAAGTACAAAATGATATATGTCTTCGATATCTCTTGTATTACAACTTGGGCAATATCGTTCGTTTCTTGGTATAAAATTATTTCCGAAACGACCTGTTTGTATTTTCAAAGAATGAGATGATATTCTTAATCTTGTTAAAAAGAAACGATAATTAAAAGGTAGTCGGTCAATGTATATTTCATACTTAAAAATATTTTTGGAGTTCTTACATTCTTCCAGAACTTGACTGCGCTCAGTAGCAATAGTAAAAGTCTAAGGTTATTCTAAGATTTGCCGACCAGATGCCGACTTCAATGGCGTGTCCGACACTTAATATGTACCAGGTTCGAAAACATTAATATTCGTTAATATTAAATACCTTCTGGCTGGCTGCTTTAGGTCTCATATTTTCACCTTTTTTGAAAGCGCAAACAGTAATTATAGACATAACATTAGAAGATTGTGTGTTTTCTAATATTACGAGTGAAATTTAAATTAAAATAATGACATAGATTGGTATATTTGCTCATTTTACGAACCCTTTTTGTCTAAAAAAATAATACTAAATAAAGTTCATCATTACAGCATTTATTTTTAGGCACAAATGGTCGGCTAGACAATAGGCTAGCCATTATAATATGTCACTAGGCAGTTTCTTCGTTTCTTCGTGCGTATGTGTGCGTGCATGCGTGCGTGTGTGTTTCCTTTTTCCAGTTGCTACAAGTATAATATGTTATAACTTAAATATGTAAGAAGAAGAATGCTATTTCTAAAAATGAAATATTTATTCAGCTTTAGCGATAGATAGAACAGTTCCATATTGTTTATCTAGAAACAAATGATTAGACAGGAAATTACGTACATTTAAATATGCTAAAATTTATTAAAACAGCTGTCTTAGAAATAAATTTATTCAAAATGAAGCAAGACATTATAAATATGTTACAATATAATGTTTTGAAGTTTTGCGTTTATTACAATTTGTATTACGCAAAAAAGGGAACTTAATCTGCCAACAGAACATGTGCAATAGCTGTACTTAATTTACTAATATTCCAATTTAAAAAACAATTTTGAATTCTATTTCCAAATAGCACCTGACGCAATGAAATCGTCGTATTGTGTCACTATTTCTGGAATTTATTTGGCAAAACAAGATAACAATTTGATTATTTAAAAAAAATGATTGACGAGAAAGCAATTCACTCTCAAGTTAAAAGTTTTTCCAGCAACTTATGCGATCTTTTAAAGGACGTGCGTACAGCGATATATTATCTCGTATTCAACTTTAAATACTATTTATATATCAAGACAGCTGTATTTTATTTCTGCGAAAAAAACAAAAGGGTGTCAATTTTAGGCGTGTACGTCACTTTTATGTGACAGAAGGAAACGGTGATATGGATAATTTGTCATGAGAGTTTATTTAACACTGAACTTATTGAACAAGTTAAAAACGACACGAAACGAGTCTTGCATTCAATGGTGTATGTCAGAATTTTGATCATATAACCAATAAGTCAACTGTTTTTCTTGACTGTGAAGCATCTTGCGACTCGATACTTTAATAATGGTTTAACGAATATAACAGATGGTTATTCCTTAAAGAAAACACGTAAAGTTTGTTTGTTGTTGTTTTGTTGTTTTTGTTGTGTGTGTGGGTTTTTTTGTTGTTGTTGTTGTTTTGGGGGGGGTGTTGGGGGGGGTGGGGGGTGGGGGGGGGGCGTCGGTGGGGGGATTGTTAACTCAAATTACATTTGTCTACTTTTTTATAACATTTGGTCATCCAGAATTCCTCGGCTTTCACTGCTGATTTACTTGAGACCTACGGTGCTGACTTTATCCGTGATGTTGACTTCTTTCAAAAAAGACCTTCTTAACCGGAAAGTTCTGCTTTCTGTTGTACGGCGTCGCAAGCGACACTGATGGCAACTGAAAATCTTTAGATTGTCTTACTACAGATTATTTGATGAGTTTTTATATGTCAATACAAACGTAATTGCTACGTAGAGTTACAATCAAATATCAATATGTATTTATTAAGTAATTTGCGTCGGTTTCCTAGGAAAGGTGTATTTAAATAACACATTCCCGCAATAGCCATTTAAAAACAATTATAAGATTCAATGTCACTTTATTTAGACAGAATTGACCGAGTGGATAATGTTTCCATGTCACAGTTGAAATATTTCGAAATAATAAATAAAATATAAAGTACTCGTTCGTATGAGAAGGACTTGAATGAAAGAGTCCAATTCTGGTTTATTTATTGCATAAGCCATTCAAACATGTCTTCGTTCTATCCATCAGTCATTACGATCTGGGTGTTTTTTTATCACAATCTTACTTCCGGCTTGGAAATTCTGCTTTTATACTGAATCATAAATGAACCACAAATGAGAAATAAATACAGCATCTACCTTCCTCCGTGATCTTCTTCTTCGCCAACGATTAAATATCAAAATCCGTCTGGAACACATGTAATTTGCTGTTTGATCTCATAAATATCTCTTAAGGCACGATTCCAAAACATGTTTTGTAGTAATTGCATAGAAATTATTCAGCCTTATTGTAGGACCGTTGTAAAGATACTATACAATTTTGTGACATTCCGGAAACTTGACTGATTTTGTCTGCGGCTTGCTAGACTAGCTTTCAATTGGTGTTATAATACACGGGTTAATAACGGAAAGATTAGTAATTGAAACGATGATTATGGAAATGCTGTCAACATGTCGTTATATTTTGCTCAAAAGATCTAGGTATAAAAGTTCTTTACTAAACAGCCGTTGACATATTGCAAGATAAATTGGCGTTCATTTCGTGTCCTTTTGCATTAACACGTACTTTGTGCTTGTACATTTATTATGAAAGTTACTTGCCTTGTTCTTGCAACAACACAACTACCCGCTTCCAACACAGTGGGTTCGAGTTCTGGTCGGGTTGAAAACTCTCAAGTGGGAAGATCTTCCTGTCTAACTGTAGAGCGTCGGTGGTTCGCACATTGTCAGGGGTCTATCTTCACTAATATTAGCCAGAAGTTGCCAGTATGTGTCGGGACGGTGGATAAAATATAAAACCAAAACACAAACATTTTCTTGAAACAAAGGTGTATTCATATAACGGTTCGATGTAGTTGTGAAATGTGACAAATTATCGTCTGTTGTGACATACTGTAGAAATATTACTTATTTTAATATAAAAAACACCTTCCTTTTAATTGAACAATTCAGGATGTTTAACTCAAACAAACAACAAACCGATCATAACAGCACCAAAACCATTATAAATTCGACCAAGAAGCAAACCCACGGACAAGCACATTAGCAAGCAAAGCAAGAAAAACACCCGTTTTAATATGCAATCATATAATAAAAAAATATCACCCGATTAAACAGACAACTAAGTTTACACAGCAACCCATTACCTGAGAAATATGTTAAACAATTCATCAAAGATATTATAAAGCATCAGCTGATAAATATACATGTACCAAAATAGCAATTCATTTTAAAAATGCTTGACATTGGTTACGACTTTTTGGATTATTTAAAAAAGATTAACACTATTTATTTACAATTGTACAAAATCAGCTTTAGAATACATCGTTTCTTGTGTAGGCGGACAATTCTCTGTCTTTTTTTCTTTTTTTTTTGTCTTTTTTTTTTTGGAAACCAACAAGCGACTTTCAGCAAAGTTCTTTTTAACTTAACTATTTCTTGAGTGCATTTTTTTTTAAAATGTTATTTCTGGCTAAAATCATCGGATACCTCCTTATAGCTGAGTACCACTAATCAGAAAATCCAGCCAAGTTACAATCTCGCGATGCCGTGAACATCTTCAGAACTAATGAATCGAAAATCCGCCGTATTTGTCAACGTGTCACAAACCCGAGAAATCCGATGCCGTTTTCAACATTTCACATGATAAAAAACACCAATCGATTTCATATCAAGATGTCACAGGAGTGATCATGCCATTAAAAGAACACTTGTCAATTAATTTAATGACGATTTGCTCAGAGTCGGTAATTGAAAGTTGCATCTGCTCGGTCAATAGATTTTCCCACCGCCGCGTTTGCGTTGAAAGGGAAAATTGCTAGAAACAATAGGTATCACTTTCTATTTGCAATAAAAACACATTAAAGCGACTTGGCTACCCATGGTTTTACTTAGACACATTAGGCTTAGGACAATGAGAATAGCACGATCTTCACTATCGAGTCAATCAGTGTATTGTTCAGGACTAATGTATACACATGGACCTAGCGTCATCGGTAGAGCGTCAGCTCCAGGTACTGGAGGCCCCGTGTTCGCGACGCCCCAAATTCGTTAAAATGGTAGTGGTGTAGCTCCCTTGTTAACGCTCAAGCAAATATAATGGTAGTTCCACGACTGGTTGGCCCGGTGTCAGGATAATGTGACTGGGTGTGGTATCACGCCAGGTGTTTACGGCATGCTGTACACAGTGAAGGTAGCACTATCTTTGCTTCGAGTGGACACCGCCCCCTGATAACTATTTACTGTTGGTGGGACGATAAACCCAATAAACAAACAATATATACGTGGAGTGTGCATTATAACAGTGGGGTCCAAACTATGAACTTCAGAGATGTACTCGTTTGGTGAGTTAGAAATAGCTTAACAACAGTTGACGAGCGTCGATGCTGTTATAATTCTCCCAACTTAAAAAAAAAACGATTTCCTCTTTAATCATGTTTAATATAATGATCAAAGGTATCATTGTATTCCTTTAAATTCAATAAAGTTTTGCCTTTTGTGACAACAAAATACAAAAAAAAAATGCAGATTTGACCAACTGTGACCTAGTCTCTTTAAACATAAGTCGAAAAGCGAAAGTTCTGAGTGAGGCTTTTCGATCTGTTGCCCGGAAACATCGGGTCTTCAAATGGCTTTGAAATAATGGCAATAGTCTGAGTATCATAACTAGTCTTATTTCTCGGTATTTAAAAACCACAAAAACACACTTTAAGATGATTAGTTTAAAATAAACATATAATTATTAATTATTTAATTGAAAATTTATATCATTAATATTAATTTATTATCATCATTGTGACTATTTTCATTATTTTTATTATGATTTTCCTTGGCTGTGATGATGATTTTTCTTCTACTACTTCTTCTTTTCTTCTTTTCCTTCTCTTTATCTTCTACACGGAGCGTACACTGTATTATTAACTATTAGATGTTAGACACATTTGACAAAAAGATGACACCTTATCAACACAAAACGACAATACCTTTAAGTTCAACTTTCAAATGAAAATTAATGCTAATGTAAATGTAATATAACGCCTAATGTAGACTTTTAATGTATCATTCTAAAGTTTCCATTGGCCGATTTTCCGCTATTGTTTTTTTTCTGTTGATGTTTGTCCGAAGTTTTATCTTTCATGGTCCAAGGCAAACAGATTGTTTGGTATGAATTAGTGTAGTGTCAATAATCACTAACGGCCCTTTTGGCTGATTGGTGCTGGGAACACACAGAATAACAAAACATTGCTTATAGAAGCTGAAGGTCTAATTATGATTATTTGTTTTATTGATGTTCGATTGTTGACACGTTTCAACGAGATAGAGTCGACGAATATTTTATGAACCATGAGAATTAACTTTAGTCATAAATGGTCAGCTCCAGCACTCTTGGATTTGCTATGAGCAATTAAGTTGTTTTGTATAAGCAATTTACTGATAGCTTTTTTAATTTGCTTTCTGAATGGGCTTTGACGCAGGATTGGCTATATAATTTTTTGTGTTAAAAAAAACAACTATTTTCGCTGACTATAATTTGCTTTGTGAAAGTGCCCAAGTCCTATTGCTAACTATGACTCATTGCCTTATTTTCTATTCACAATTACAAAAATGTCGTTATAAATCAAAACAATGACTTACAAAGTACCGTGTACTTTAAAGCATCTGTGTATTTAGTAGACCACAGAGTGGGTTTATTAACGCCGAGCTTGATAGCGGAGCCTCTTATAAATTGTATAGTTCCTGCGTGTGAAGATAAAAATAAAGCAGACAATAACAAAAAATCCTTTTATTTCGCTGTTTTTTATACATACACATATATATTGCATTTGTTATAGTGAGTAAAAGTCTTTGCTAAAAACTTTTAATATAACTGCAGTTGTTTGTTGGAAAAATAGTTTTGTCTCTCATATAAAAAAGAAGTCTCCGTTGACCTATTGATATACCACTTCATTCTTAACCAAATCATAAACTTGACATGTCATTGTAAACGTAAAAACAATATTACAATGTTTTTACAAACTTTTCTTTAACGACAATAAAGGTGGTATCCGACAGTTTGCCTATATCAAAGTCATGAAATGACCACTGCTTTGGGGAATTAGAGAATAATTTCTGCATAAACTCACATTTTATTATAAGTAAATACGGTTTTGAACACTGCCTTTACTGTTAGACTGTAAAAAGCGTGATAATAAAAACCTCTAAAAGTTCAATCACTTCAAATCTATAAATAAACAGGATAGTGATCTCTGCTTAAAATAAACACCGGATTACCCTGATGACTATATAACGTAATCTCAAAAGTGAATGGTCATGAGGTTTCATAGTTGAAAATAGCTATCTCTGCAGCGTGGCTCAGATAGGAAATACCTGTTTGCAATGAGGAATGGGGATTTATATTTCACTGTTTACGCTGATCTAGGGCATCAATGAGCAGCATTCCAAGATCTGTTCATGTAACATAACTTATTTGGTTATTTGAGAACAAATCTTTTGTTCCAAACTGTCGGATACCACCTTTAAACAGCAATAATTAGCATCTCATCGTAAAAAAGGAATAGAACAGAATAGAGTTTTAACTACATTGATAGGCACATAGGCTCATCGTCAATAGACATATATACACAAAATACAAAGCCTGCGCGGAACATACTAAAATGATAAAATGAAGTTATTGGCATGATGAAATAACATTAAAGGAATATATTTAAACCAAACACCTTGCTTACTCGAAACATCACACTACGCTGACAAAAGCATCTTATTGATTTACACTTTTTGGTGTGTTCTAAAGGACGGAAATATAAAAAAACAGACGAAGTCTGTAAATTTCTCTTTGAAATATTGATATCGGGCTGGTGTTTAGTTTTAATCCATTTACATTCAAACGATATAATATAGTTAAAACAAAGAACAAATTAAAATTCAAAATGTCTCTTATCTTTTCAGAAGGCGACAACAAGAATCACCTCCCTTGTAAGCATTCTATTTATCTCCACCCTGGTTGACCACGTGACCGGTACCTTTCGCGTTAAAGGGAGGCAATTTGCTCACGTCTTTGGTAAGCGGAATGAAGATTCGTCCCTGAAGATTGACGACAACATATCGTCAGAACCGTTTAACTTTCCGGTGGACTTTTCCAATCTTCAAGATGATCAGTGGAGCCAAAGGTTTTCTTCAATGGAACGTCTGCCACTAGGATACAGGGATTTCTTAAATGCAAAGGACAGTAACTCATTTGAACCGAGCCCCCAGATTGTGAAGTCGACGCCGCAGGTGGAATTGATAAATCGGAATGATAGGTAAACAGTTTTATATATAATTAATATTGATATTATTATAATTATAATTATTATTATTATTATTATTATTATTATTATTATTATTATTATTATTATTATTATTATTATTATTATCATCATCATCATCATCATCATCATCATCATCATCATCATCATCATTATTATTATTAACAAAATATTAATAATAAAATCAATCTTACAACACCAACACTCAGCTCTGTAAACCAAACATTGTACACTATTTACTGCATTATGAGAATACCAGATTTTTGCATTTTTCTAATATTGTTAGGCTTCAGGTTCATTATGATACCCATGGAAACAAAACGATTACATTAAAAGATATACAGTCCCAAATTGATATTAAGTGAAATGAATCAACGCCATTTGTTTTGCTTCAGGCTGGCATTTAGTGTAACAACCTATATTTTGCATTCGTTATATTATATAATGATATCATGCCTCGGTGTAATTCCCTTCTTCATTTCCACCTGCATCATTATTGAGAATATCGAGGAAAATGACTGACTACACACCCAAACTTGGGTACAAAAAAAAAAACAACAACAAAAAAAAAAAAAACAGTTCCATAAGCCAATACAGTATTCGCAGGAAAATTCGAAATTCTCGCACATTGCAGTCTTAGGTTTTTGTTTTGTCCCCTATATACAGGTGCAAAATATACCTCTGTGTTCAGAATTTGCTTTTTCTTTTTTATGCAAAATATGAACTGAAATGTGAACCAGAATTATACAATAACCTTCTATGGCTTATTAAATATAACTTGTTTATGGACGACATTCATTCAAAAGTACGAATAGAACGAACATAGATTACAAAAAGCATTGCTCCGTTCGGTGCGAAAATTGAGGTAAGCGATAGTTTGAAATCGAGGAAAGTGCGAACTGTTTAATTGATATTTTATTTTATTTTGCAGACAATCATTGATTGGACTTCTACAGCGGCTGAGGAGTGCATACAACAACTAACCAGCAGTAAGGATCGTCATTAACAAAGCTCAATGAATATTTCCTGATGTTGTTTTCTTTCGCAACATTTAAAATAAAATGTATTTTAAACCTAATCAGTAAAGATCGGAAACGTAGGTGTTCAATGTAGGGCATCAAAATAATAAAACAACAACAACAACAACAAACACAAAACCCCACAAAAAACACATTGGTGAAAAACGTGCTATTGCATCCACTTTGTCAGTTATGATAAACAGGATGAATATGAATCGACAGATAATCGACCGAAATTTTTACACCGTATTTGAGAAATAAAATAAACCTGCTGTTGTTTTTTTTTATAAATTTGAATGTTATCTTAGTCATTGTAGTGACTGTTAATAGTCAAAACATAGGAATATTGGCATATACTTGCCACCTGATAATAAACCAATGAATTAAAGTTTCAATAAATCTTCGCAAATAGTTTGAATGTTTCATGATATGTATATGAACGTTTTGTTTATAACGATGTGAAATAAATATCATAACGGAAGACCTTGCACGTTACTGCAATATCTTCGCTACCCCTTTCCATTTTTTCTTTCCCAATCTTCAATATATGTCTACATTGCGCTTCTTCCACTTCCTTTTTTTTATATATAAAGTCGCGAATCGCTAAGCTCTTCATTTTAAGCATTCGGGTATGGAATGTCGTGAGATCGAAACCCGGCCGCGACTGACTACAGTTGGAATTGATATTCTTTCTTGCTTACCAACATTACCTAGTGGACCTAATGCCAAGACAAAGTAAATGAGTATGGTTCATGTCATGTGCCATTGACATGCTTCAACCATGAAAAAAAACATTATATCTTTTCAAGTGAAAATTAAGGAAAGTATCTAAAATACTGTAATCCAAAATTAGACAAGCGCTATTGCGAAAGCCTTGTAATTTTTTTAAAACTTGGCAACTTTCCTTGATAATAAATGTTGACATTGAACTATTTGAGAAATCGGGAAACTAAAATAACGGAGACGTGGTTGCGTTCCACAGCACCAACACACCAACCAATCCAGCCTGTTAAGATACAAACATCTAGTATCATGATAACTGTATCTTATGTATATGGACATAAACGTTACCAGATAATCAACGCGGAAGTCACATATGGTTTTCATGAAAACTTATAATGACGGCGAGAACATTCCACTATACAGTATTATGAGGATATATAATGGTGTTACATTCATATACGAAAACATGATATATCGTTGTATAGTTCATATAAAACCTTCCATTTTGAACATGGATATTTTACATGTAAACACAAGCTCGAACTTTGGGCTAGAGATTTCTAACTGACATTGTTAACGATACTAAATGAGTTTACAAGAAATAAACAAGGAGCATGATTTAAATGAACAAAGAAAACATGGGAAACCAATTGACAGTGTATGGATTTCCAGTATTAAAACAAACTAACGACAATTCGAATATTACCAGTAATGCGAAGTTTTACCTTTGTTTCAACCAATACTCGAGATCGTAAACTGTCTCCCAAATCGCAACTTTCGACCCAACTCTCGGTATTTATATTATATTGAAAACAACGTACGGTATTTACACCATAAACCATGGACAATGTGCCATTTTTGTGAATAAATGTCCGCTAATATATTTTTTTCAGGTAACCGCTACGATGTGGTGTGATAAACAGTTCATCAATATTTCGACCGGAAGTGATGTTTTAGTCAGCGCCATATCAACGTCCGGCAACTTACGGAAATTGTATTACTACGCAGTGTCATAAATCAGAACTATTTTCAATTACAAATCTCGTTAAAATTGTCGCATCGGTGCGTAAACATTGCGGGGCGTGCCTTTGAACATAATGTAATTGTATCGAAGCTCTCTTGTCCAACGAAAAGAAAAATCAACTCGATTATGTTGTTGCATTTTATTTTATCTCATGCTCATATTTTGCGACAACGTAGGCCCATACTTAAAACAGCGTAAATTGGTTTCATTTATATAACAACTTGGTTATTTTTATAAATATCACCAAATTGGGGTTTTTCAAATGACAATATGTGCATGTTTAGAGTTTAAAAAACTTTGTAAAATAATTGATTGGTATGTATACTAATAAATAAATTGAACTAAATGAATAAAGAACGAAAACATTTTTGTAACTATTGGATTGTTCCAATCAATTTATTATAAAAGCCTTATGTAGTAAAAGATAATCATGCATTTAATCGTTAAAATGTTCATCTTTCTGTATAGGTAAATTGGTAAACTTGCTGCTGCTTTTTTTAAAATTCAACCTAGACATTCTAAAATTTTCCAAAATAAAGCTTATAAAACGATTTTTGCTTTTATTTCATTTTCCCACAAAATACAAACATGACGTGTATAACCACATTCGCCGTTCACAGATATACTTGTTGTTTGAACTCAAAACCACTTCTGATTATCCCGACCTTATAACAACCCAGTCCTGTGAAGGACTGTTGACATCAAGTGCGTAGCTGCATGTACGCAGAATCAGCAGTTGCTACCTCCAAAAATTTAGAACATAAAATTAATTCTGCAGTGTTTTTTTTTTTTTTTTTTCAAGAAGTGAAAGAGACTAGAACAGTTAAAAGTCGACGGCAAGCTCTAGTTATCCATTTAGGTGTCAACATCACATGAAATATTTTACCCAATATGCTTTACCAAAGAGTCATTTACCTACCTGGGCTGTTATTTATGTAAAGATGTAACAGTATCCAGATACAGTATGAAACGAATTGGCGTAAACTTATACTTTATACACTGTTAACCCATTGTTTCAATTAAGGGAAAGACGTCAGTACCCGCATGTATGTAATATTTATTCCGTTTCAGACATTTCTATTTGAGGTTTTCCATCTAACCTGCGATGCTTCGGTGGTTCTACCAAGACCAAAGTGTATGGTCTTTCTTTACCAATAATCAGCTTAACCAAAATGACCATAAATGTGTCGGAGTGATGTTAACAAGGATGATTTTAGTACGAGGGTGTTTTGTCTGGTTTCAGAAAGTTGTATTTATGTGTATGATACCCGGCTTATTGTTAGCCACATATAGTAAAATCACGACGCATTATCATCTGAAACATGATTTGAATAAGAGTGAAGAATTGATTCATTTCATTAGCTGAACCATTTACTGATTGGTCAGAGACAACATAGCAATTATCAACGAGACAATGACATGCTTAATTTGCATATAAAATAAATATACAATACAGCAACTGGAAATATTTTTTCGTTGGATAAAAACAATACAAATTTATTGGCATTCATGAAACTTAAAATATAAAAACGAGGTATGGATCTTTTGGGGTTTACAGCTTACATAAGCAGTATAAATTGTGTACAAGTACTAAAAAGTTCTTTATAAACACAGACAGAGAGACAGACGCGTATGCACGCACGCACCCATGCACGCCCCCCCCCCCCCCCCCCCCCCCCACACACACACATATAATCTGTAAAAGAAAATGAATTCTTGAAATTTAAATATTTATTGCTTAAGTCCACTTTTGTTGTAGCCATTGCTAGCCATTGCGCGACATTGTTGAATTTTAATATAATTTATGCCTTTATTTGAACACATCGATATCGAGAATTTTCTGAACCCGCCATTTTTTGCTCGACGTTTTTTACTACTTTGTATTTTATTTTTTTATTTGTCATAATGTTACAAAACATTAACGTCATGAGATGGCATTAGCCAAGCCGACTATATCTTTGATCAACGTTCTTTAGTAAATGTTCTGATTCAACAGCGCGACATTGATGAATTTTTAAATTGTGACAGTTATGCCTTTATTTACGTTGTTCTGTTGTTGTTGTGTTGTTTTTTTCGAACTATCTTCCCGAACTCCACGATATAAATTCGAAACATTATGATGTCTATCCAATTGTATTTTCTTAACGCAATGTAACCGACCAGTTATTAAAATATGTAAAACTGTCGATAGTTTGTCATTTTAACAACACAGCAGTTTCGATTTTATAGCACAACATCTGTAACTTCTGACACCGTGATTTTTTTCACCTAACTGTTAAGCGACATTTTTGTCCACACAATTCAAGCAATTTACACAATATGTAAAACTTTACTCTTAATTATCATACCAAATTTTTATTGACAAGCGACAACACTATGTAGTAAAAGCAAAGATACTTATCGGTTTTATATCGTCGTAAACATGAATATGCAGACGTAACATCGGTTAATCGGACACTATCTGGATAGTGTTTACGGTTATTCGGATAGCAAAAAAAAAGTATTCGTTTACATCCTTTGAAGGAACAGGTATGCAGAACGTAGGTCCTAGCCGAACGACGGACCAAGATGAGGTCAAGCTGGTGCCAGTGTTTTAAGCACGGACACCTAATGATAGGTCTTTGTCTGTAAGTTCCAGTTGGTTGATGCACATGTTGTGAAAAGCTCAGAGCTCAAGCAGGCGTTGGCCGTTCTCGTTCATTTTACCTACGCCAAACTTTCCACAACAAAGAGTCACGAATCACGATTTTCACCTACTCAGGCGTTAAAGTCGCCCAAAAGTTGTTCCTTGCTGGAGGTGCTACTGATGACCGATGCTAGGTTTCCGTGGAACTGGTCCTTTGTTTTACGTGATGAGGTCAGTGTTGGAAAGTACACGCTTACAAGGCTGATAAGACTTGTAGTGGTGTTGAGGCCAAGGGTGAGACTTCGTTCTGAGCCATTCCTGTTTGGTTCTATAATCAGTAGGCTGTTCCTCACTGCAAAGTCGACACCATGTACGCTGGGCTCGACAGAGCCACTTCCCTGGCAGTAGAAGGTGCTGTCCTTTTCCTTCAGCATGCCATAGTCTGCCAGCAGTATCTCCTGAAGGGCAGTGATTTCTGCATTCAGTCGCATGAGTTCGTTGCTTATGTCTTGTTGAATCGCCTGTGTCATGTAGCCTTCAGAGAGGCCCGTCTACATGGTGCGAAAATTCCATTATCCCAGTTTAAGAGCTGGCCTCTTTCTCTGTTGATTTCTCTGTGTTTTGTTGCCTGGTGCGATAGTTGCAGTCTGCTGTTTAGAATGTTCCTAATCTATGCACATAATGAGAATATCATTCTGTGTCGGGGCAGCGCCTCACTGACTGGGGGCTTGAGGCGAGGCGGTATCTTCTAATGAGACCCGAGGGTTTCTACCACCAAAGACAACCTAGCTGTGGCTTATCACCAGTAAACTGCTGCTCCCCGTGTTGTTTCCACACTAGAAGCGAGGCTGGAGTGTCCACTCCAGGGATCGGATACAGGATAGTGTAGTATCGAGGAACAGGCTGTTGCCCAAGTAGCACCCCATCATTCCTCTCCACGTCACTAATGGATCCAACGGAGCAACAAGGCTGCTAAAGTTTTCATCAGTGCCGTCGCAGGAGTTGCCAGAGCGATGCTGCCGAATTGCCTTAGCGACTGCAACTCCGGATTTTGTCCTCGAGGTTTACTCCTGAAGCGTTTTCCATGACAGGATAAAGCCACAAGGCAGTGGAGGTTGGGAATCAGGGTTGCCGTTTCTCTAGATGAACAGCCTTCATAATCTAACATGTATCCACGAAGTATGTGGTTTTAAGGCGCCAGTGGTTCGCCTGTGTTCCCTTCTCCTGTCAGTAAAAACAGTTACAAATTAAGGGCCGTGGACAAAAGTAAATGCTGGTCACGAGATAATACGAACGCTTACGTAACTGATCGGAACATTTCCGGTTTAGACCAAAATAATTAAAATCTTTTATGACTGCCCAGTGCTAACAGATTTTATAAATTTTATGATTTTTTTTATTGACTCATTTGAAATAACGATAACAGCTATCTACGACATATATGTCATGAAATTCCAAATCATATATAACTTTAAGCAAACTGGACAATAAAAACATTGAAAAAATATTGGTTCAGTATTTACACTCATTTTGGTAAAAAAACATGATAATTTTATCTGGAGGCGCCCATGGCCCAGCGGCTACAACCACCAACTTGTAACTTCTCAGTCCCTCAACACCTGGGTCCCGGTAGAACGAGCACCTTCATGTTAGGGTTTCTCTTTTTCATTTACAGTGTACCGGTGGTTCTACCCAGACATAGCTCTGGTGTCTTAATCCACCAAGAATTAACGTCACCAATATGAGTTTGGTTGGGTTTAGTTTTTCGCAAGTTAGCAGAGACACACATATGGTGATATTGTCTACATCAAGTTATAACATGTGGAGGAAGTTCCCAGACAATCGTTTAATAAGCATAGAAAATTCGGGCTACTTCATTAAAGTGGCCTTTTTAAAGACAATGGAAAATGTATTAAGGGAGATTACTCTACATCCCATTATGGTTTGGTCTTATGTAAGTTATTTCCCCTACATTGAATATACTATTTCATGTACTCCACATTCATTATGATATTTTCTGTTGTTTTTTCTTTTATAAAATGAAATCAATTGCATTGTAAATAATTAACTCTTTGAGTGTATGCCCTTAATATTATGTTGAACGACTGGCTATTTAAATACATGAACAGGCATGTCTGTTTTATTTTTTGTGTAAAAACGGCTATGTTAAAACAGCGCTGTTGTTTGGAGATAAAATGTCTTTTTTTATAAATTTTAATTACATTTATTTACTTTAAATCTGCTTCAAGTAAACAGTGTAATTATATTTGTCTTCACAGATCTTTGTTGAATATTTAAGTGTGCAAGCTAACTAGTATTTTGTTATTGTCAAATAGGTAATGCCAATCTTTGGCAAAGTTTTAACCACTTCAATGCAATCTTCATCATCACCACCATCATCATCATCATCACCATTAGCATCCTTTATCATCATCATCATAGTCACAACTGCCACCACCACCACCAATGCAACTACCACAACTGCCACCACCACCATCATCATCATTATCGTCACCATGCATTAGCTTCCTTTATCATCATCATCATCACCACCATCATCATCATCACAACCACCACAAATGCCACTATCACAACTGCCACCACCACTATAATCATCATTATTGTCACAATGCATTAACATCTTTTATTATCAACATCATCATCACAACCACCACCACCACCAATGTGACTTCCACAACTGCCACCACCACCACCATCCTAACACTTAAACTTTACAGGAAAGAAATGGTTTTACAACCATAATTACATGTGAAAAAAAAGAGAACACAACTGTACAATTTCACAATTTTTATTTAATCACAACAGGATAAAAACAGTCAGAAATCAGCATCAGAGACCAGACACCTTTATCTTGCCTTCTGTTATGTACACCAAGAAATGATTCAGTGTTTTTCTGGAAAATAAAAAGTGATGAAACAATTAAATAATTCAGTGTTTTTCTGGAAAAAAAATGGGAATTATACAATTAAATGTTTTTTAGTAAACATATTTCGCCAATACTTATTACATACTAAGTACATGTACAATAAAAACACATTAATTTTAATCTTGAAATTGGCAGCACACTGTATACATAGATATGCATATAGAGGATATTCTGTTATGTAACTCAATAGTTATGTAGTGATGGAAACTAAACACCAGAAACAAATACATTCTCACAGTAGCAAAATATAACACTGTTCAATAAAAATTTTCTTCAAATTTTAGTAGCTTGAGTAATGCATTCTCCTCACAATATGTAGATTTTTTAAACTCCTTCTTAAATATATTGTATTTACAGAATGTAAGATTTTTTTTTCATTTGTTCTTAGTGGAAGTGATAAAGGCAAATGAAACATTGAGAGATTGTAGACTGTACAACATGCCATATACACTTTACTGAAACATTTTTTTAACATTTAAAGCAACTTAGTCACAGTTTTGCTTAGATACACAACAAAAAGTGCCACATGATCAACACTTCATATGTATTTAAATTATTGTGCCACTATCAAGGTGGTTTATGATAGGTGTGATTATATTACATGTATTAATGTATGCAGTGTTCATAGATAAAAAGGGCTGTAAAGTATTGAGTTAAAAAAAAGGTTGGAAAGCATTGAGATGCTTTTGATTCTCTTGTCCGAACCACAATCTTTTGAAGGCAGTGTGTTTTCAGAGGTGAAACTATTCATTTATTCATTTCAGATCAAGAAAATGTGCTTTGAATGACAATGACATCAAACTTAAAAAATGAAAAGTTGGCCAACTGTGACCAAGCCACATTTAAACCTAGAACCAAAATATTACAATGAAATACAACGATATGACAGGTAACATACTTAAACTGAATCCGAAAAATGTTCAAATAAAAAAAAACGTCTAATTGGACTTGTAGTCAAACAATATTAGACAAATCTATGAATTTACTTCAAACAGCTAATTTCTAATATGTACTTTTCAAGAGTTCAAAAAAAAAAAAAAAAAAATAAAAAATTAAAAAAATAAAAATAAATCCAATGCTTATTATCTGTAACTTAAACAGTATTTTTTACACACATAAAATTAATAAAAACAAGGAATAAAGTAATAGATTACAGATTTATGGATTTCCATTAACACACATCAAAGTTACTGGAAAGTTCATTAAATCTTGTTTGCACATAAACAAAAAAATAAAACATTTTCCAGGAAAATAGCTTTTGTTAATAATTCTAGTTAAGACAAAAAGCAAAAGCAAAACATAGTATCAAATGAATAATCCAGAGGCATATAAATTAGTTTTAATACATTAGAACATGTTTGTTTTTGTTTGGTATTTTTTACATTCACCAGCAGAATTACTGTCATATTGGCAATGTCCAACTAATTATTGGTGAAGAAAGACCCGAGACTTCTGGGTAGAACCACCGGCACACCCCACATTACCTGGAAAACTTCCCCACAAGAAAGTTATTGCTCCTACCAGGATTCAAACCCGCAAGTTGAGGGGCTTAAGAGTTACAAGTCAACAACTCTTACTGCTCGACCACAGGTGCTGGCTTACATTAGTTCATTTGAAAATTAAATACAGAACTAAAAAAGGTAAGATGACCTTTCCTATATATGCATTGTGACTATCTGTTAGTGATGGCAATGAAGAAAACATTAAATAGCAGAACAATTTACCCTGAAGATTACGTAGTACCGGTAACCTTAAAACTGTTTTAATGTCATATGAGAACTAAATAAGAAAATTAATGAGATTAAACTTTAGCATTTGGATAATTTAAAATAGTGCATGCACAATAATTAAACTCAACAAAAATACAACAAAAAAAATGTTGCGCTTTTATAGAAAAACAAACTTGTAATTTATTTCATATTGACTAAAAAATTGAATAAGATTCAATATAATTTCATATTTTATAAAAATGAAACCAAAATAAAAATACAAATGCTAGTTTGTGAAAAAGTAACTTTGTTTACACAGTTGCAAAACAATTTTAAAATGATTGAAATTTTAAAACAAATAGCTGACATAACATATACATTGTATTTACACACTTAACATGTATTAAAGTTCAAAACTATGGTAAATAAAATAATTAAAATAAAGCAAAACAAATATTTACAACATTTTGCTAAAAAAATAAAACACTCTCTGTAAGCATCCACAGAAATATGTGGAAAAATCATATTTCTGCAAAGAAAAACAAATCAACTTTTTGCCACAAAAAATAACTGCAGAATTATACAAAACTGTAACATTAATGTTCACACTTTTGGCTAACAATTAAAACTCCCCTTTCTTTATATATATAAATTATATATCTATCTAAAGATATTTCTAGAAAGAATAAGTATAATAATTATAATTTATTCTCAATTATTGTGATTTGTTTTAGGTTTTAGATACATCCATCCATTATAATAATTGTTAAATTGACAACATCCAGTTATAATTAGTGAATGAAGATGCCAGACAAACTGAGACTCGAACTCCTGCTGTATTGGATGGAGGAGTTTTAATTCTGAGACTCAAATCACTTGGCCATGATTGCCACAGTTTATTGTGGAATTTGGTACCAGATTCAGTTATCAGACTTGATTAACCATTCGTCATGGACGATGGTTATGATTTTTTTATTAATTTTATGTTTTTGTGGGAAAAAAGTTCTGAAATTGTTATTCAGACGGATAACAGAAATTATCCTCAGGTCTCAGTTTAGAGATTATTTGTCCTGATTGCTTATTGTCCATCCCAATGTTTCAGACAGAAGAACTGACGTTCTATGAAAACTTCATTTGTTTACACATGTTCTTATTGTGACTAAGGTTTGTCATTTTCCCAATGTTATAATGGCAAAATGTTGATTTTTCTTTCTTCCTATAAATGCTATACACCATTACCCTGAGTACTGGCTGAATGACCTGTTATCATTAACTGCTCCTTAAGGAAACCTGAACTATATCAAGCTTAAGATACTTGATCTGTATCCAGCTTAAGATACCTGACCTATTTTCAGCATTAGATACCAGACCTATATCCAGCTTAAGATACCAGACCTGTGCTTAAGATATCAGACCTATATCCAGCTTAAGATACCTGACCTACCGGTATATCCAGCTAAAGATATCAGACCTATATCCAGCTTAAGATACCCGACCTATATCAAACTTAAGATACCTGACCTATATCCAACTTAAGATATCAAACCTCTATCCTGCTTAAGATATCAGACCTATATCCAGCTTAAGATACCTGACCTATATCCAGCTTAAGATACCTGACCTAATGCTGACCAAGACTCAAACCTTGAGGTGAACAATTCCAGTCACCTGTTCACCATGGCAAGTTTGCAATCCCCTCGAGCGATGAGAAGTTCACATATGCTTGCTTGCTTGGTTAAGTCTGTCTTTAAAGTAGTAAGGACAATTCTATCTGGAGCCATATCAAATAGTCGAAATAACTGGACGCTGTGCTTACGTGAGCAATCAGGTGCATGTTTCCGTGCACTGTGGCTTGATAAATTCTCCTGATATTGGCAGTGTGTAAGCAGTGTAAATAACCAATTTAGTAAACCAATCTAGCCACAATGCACTGGCAGACAGGACATCATTTTTCTACAGCATGTCAAAGCAAGCTGATCTCAAAAGTTTCATCAAAACAAGCCTATGATAAGAACAAACAATCAAGAACTGTTAACACAGTTGTAATAAAAAGGAAGGGCTTATAAAAAGTTGTACACCATTGCTCGAACCCAAGACCTACTAGCCTGAGGAGTTACAAGGCATTGCCTCTATCAGCTTGGGCTACAATTTCTCCATAGTTCTCATTTACCAGCATCATTATGACAGAGTTCTTACAACCCACATTTATTATTTGGGTTAAAAATGCACATTATAAAATAATCAAGTATGGCTGATCTGTAAAAAATCCCCCAAGAAATAGGAAGAGAATATGTTTTGAACTTATTACTTTTTCTCTGACCATGGGTAAAATAAATCAATCATTCATTGAAATTGAATTTTTTTTTTTTTTTTTTTTATTTCATTTTATTTGTTCGCCATACACCAAGTAATTACTTATAACCTCGGTTCAAAGAGATAATGGTAACTTTGTGAGTTTCACTGTTGGTCAGAGTGAAATGATAAGGTTTTCTTTCATTGCTATTTCTCACTCTTTCATCCTAAAGCATGAAATAAAAAGTTCCTCATAAGATCATTAAGTGACTGTTTGAAAACAATGTCCTGAATAAATTCAACAGAACTGATTTGCACCATGTAAAAATATGCATCATGCTGAATGTGTCTTTATAATAGCAGAAACTATCTGTGAACACATCTGTGAACACATCTGTGAACACATCATCTGGTCTTAGCTTTAACCATAGTAACAGATAACTGAACCTAACTTAGTGAGGTAAAGAGTTAAATACATTTAAAACTGGCATGATATATATCACAGAAACAGGAAAAAAATATCAATGGTTTATTGAATTCGACAAAAATAATCTTATAGTACAACTAGTGTTTATAACTTATTTTAAAATTGGTCTACTGATATTAAAAGTATACATCAAGTAAATTTTAATGCATTTGTTTGTCTAAAATGTTGTTTAAAAGAATAAAACACATGAATCTCATGTTTATGTTTACAACAATCATCATCATGACCTTTGTAAACTAAATTCCAGGCAGATTCATACTTAAATTAAGTCATCTACAGTTTTAAGCGCACACATGTTTTAAATTTGAAATGATAATAAAAAAATAAAAGAAATACTGGTATCCTATTTAAACATTCAAATGTCTTTTTAACTTTATAAAAAAAGCTAAAAAAAATTGGTTCAATCCAATGAAATAGTCAAGCAAGCAAACAACAATGCCATAAAAATCATTGTTTTTTTGCTTATAGAGTAAACATTTTAACATCTGTATGACACACAAGAAACAACAACAACAAACAAACAAATTTTCCTGCAATTTATGCACATACAATTGGAAAAAAATAAACCAAGAGATAAAAGCACAACTCTAAAACAATGGTGTTTTGGCATTTAATTAAAAAAAAAAAATCTGGTGCGAGCTTTTGTTATCTCTTAAATTGAGTTACCTTAAAAAGATATTTTCAAATTAACCCTTTCACTGCTAAGCCAATTTCCATAGGAATTTTCTATAAATTTCCATAAGAAAATGCCATACATCACTAAATAGCTTATAATTTTAGATATGTAAAACTATACATCATTAGAACAGTAACTGAATATGGATTCATGAATAATATAATATTTAATAATTACCATATGTGATTTTAAAATGTTAGTGGACTTTCAAAAATATAAAAAAGTTGAAAAAATCCATAACTTTTATATCTTTCTTTAGCATTTCATTCCTACACTTTCAAAAATATAAATATTTCTAAGAAAAAAAACACACTGCAAGTTACTGTCAGTTACTAAGGGGAGTAACTCTGGTCATACTTTTATAGGAAAATAGCAATGCTGTAAACACTCAAAAATAGTAGTAAACAGGACGTACTGTGTACATAGAAGAGCACTGCTGGTGGTTAGAAAAATACGTACACTATATGTTGAGCAACAGTGAAAGGGTTAATGAGTAATTGTAGAGAAGGCCCGTTTAATTTCTATGCAATTTTCGAAATGATTTTCTTTTACATTTGTAACCTTAATAAATAAGTAAAACCTCAAATTAATTCACACACAAAAATGATAATGAAATGTATGTGATGAGTGAGTGTATAGGTAACATTGTTATAGTTACTTTTGATAGATATATGAACACATATCTAAAATTAGTAACATCTATTTATAGCATAATCACAGTGCTATTTGTAAGACCATGCATCAAATTTCATGAAACAATCAACTGGTCTCTATTCCAGATTGACTAGAAGAACAGTGGGCGTCGACAATGTCTGTTTTCAATGGCTCCAGTTCTTTCAGAAACTGTAATGAAAAAAAAGCAATACAATGAATACCACAAAATATAAAATAAAAACAACATGTGCTATATCATCACTTCATATAAATATACTTTGCAAGCAGGGAAAAACTGTAATGTGATTACTAATGAGTGCCCTCCTCCTAAACAGGCTGCTAAAGGTTTGTTATTGGGTTTTTGTCCATCCAACAGTATTTCAGTTATCTGGAGATGTTGTCCAAGTGCAGCAGATATAGTGCTGCCTTCGTTGTGTATAGCATGCCATGAACACATGGCATGTTACCACACCTAGACACATAATCCGATAAGCTATGCCACTACAATTTTTAGTGACTTGGGTATGTCGCAGCCTCTTGTACCTGGAGCCAACTCTCTACCAATTGTGTGTTAAAGGTTGATGTGAAGTAGGGCCGACACGGTATACCGGTATATTGCGATACAGGGTAAAGTCAATACAGGTGGTATTATATACCTTGGAATTAAATATGAATTTAATCTTTTAGAGTCCTTCGAAAGTTATTATTGTTTATTCTTCTTTTTTAATCTTTTTTTTCCAGCTTAGGCAGGGCATGATCATTCCAATTTCCTAATTTGGAAATGAAAAATCCACAGATGCATGTCTGGTGGCAAACTCTTCAACAGATTGACAGTGATAACTTAAGCACCCTTTCAGAAGTCTTTGAAGGACGAGGGAATTGAAAACAATGAATAAGGAGAGTTATGAAAACAAAGCAGTGATTTTTTTACCTCTGCATCCTGCGAATGCAATAGAATTGCTGTGGATATGGAGTTTCATTTTATGTGTGTTTGTGGGATGCATGTATTTTACCAGTAGTGAGTTCTGTGTTCCACTGTTATGAAGTGTTTTGTGGGCAAGTTCTGCCATTCAGAGGGTAAAATTTACACTCACACCATTTTATATCTTTTTGTTGCCCCATGTTATGATTGGATAAACTATTAGCAAATAACCAATGGCATTTGTTGTGACGTTTTTGCAAATAAACATTGTAAGAATAATTATATCTCTTCCTTTTGTCAATGTAATGGAGACCAACCGAATATGCCAATCTTTATCAAAGGGATCATAATAGTTAAAAGAATAACAATTATTTCTTAATATTTAGAGACATCCTTACCTGTATGATATTATCTAGACCATGCAGAAAGCCGTCTTCATGGTTACCAATTTGCCATGGAGACCGATGGTTGAGCACTGTGCCGTCTTCGACTGGAATGGTTTTGGAGAAATCTATGACCCATGTCCCACACTTCTCGTGCCGGTCATGCAATAGAAGGATGGAACTGCCTATGATCTGAAAAGGGGAACAATTATTTCCAAATTTCTATGGTGCTTTAAACCTAGGATACTACATCATGATAATTTTGTGCTAATATTAGGTAAAACATTCACCATGTGCCTTACAGCTATACTGATTATATTTTGTAAACAGGTTTAAAGGCATGAAGCATCTAACTGGCTCTGTGTTCCAAACAGCATGGAAATTCAGCCAATAAAATGATTCATTTTATCTCCATTTGTTACCATTGGTAAACAAAAGCGGTCACATGTTAGTTAAGCCATCTTGACATAGATAACCAATTTTTTTTAACTTCCATTCAAGAGGAGTGTTGATGTAACACACATTTTCATTGGACCATTGGTTGCTATGGTTGCTATGAATATTCATGAAAACAAACTTTAATTAACCTAATATCCCATGAAGCAGAGTGGTATAAGTGAACATGGGTTCCGACCATGAGCCTGTAATAGGGGTATATGTGAGAATACTGAATGATAACTCTGCATAGGATGGTTGCAACAGATCATAAATAAACTATATATTAAAGATCCGTACCTGATGAGACATAAAGAATGGGGATTGTTCAATGGTTTGTCGTATGTTCTCTAGGCCCTGAATGAGACTAGTCTGTATTGATCGACTGTGTCGGATGAATTTGGACAATACTTCTTTAATATGATCCTTGGTTCGAACCCGCTTCAAATTTGTGGAGGGAGCTTCACCTGATAACTGAAAAAATGATGGGAAAGAAAAAGAATTAATATCAAAATATTAAAAATACCAATGTCAGTAGACAGATAATGTCAAAAAGATAACAATAGCAACTGGTCTGTAACTCTCAACCCTTCATGTGCTGGAAAGACCATTCACCCTTTTAACATAAAACCAGCCTCACCCTAAAGGTGTTTCCAGCAAGTAAATGGTTAACCTGCCTACAATGATTCGACCAGACTCTTGGCTTGCAGTGCAGATTCACATCTGCAAGCTCCCATAGTAAACACTGGCTTATATATAAATGAGGAAGATAAATTAAGTACAAAAAAAATACAAATACAGCACATAAGTGATCATTGCAAAATAACAGGTATGTCCGATAAAAACACAAATACCACTCAATGATGAATTGAAGTGCAGAAAGAGAATATTGCAGAATAAACAATTCTTACTCGTAATGCTTCTATTCTAAACCCATAGTCTGCTGTTGAGCTTTCTTGTTCTCGGAACTGAAAATAGAATTAAAAGAATGGTATCAAGCTTCATTGTATCTGCTATATTTTATTGAAAGTAACCAAAATCTTCTATTATAGAAGAGATTGTAACTTAAGTAGTGGCAATCTGTGGTGAACTTCCATTAATGGTAAATTGTTATTGTGGCATTTTACCTATTGTGTTACAAAAAGTAACAAGAGGGCCATGATAGTGCTATATTGCTCACCTAAAGACACAGGATTTTAGTAGGCTCATATCTGACATCAATTGATTAAAAGTTATGTACTGTGGAAATCTTTGGTCAAAGTTGGACCATAAATGTGGCCTTTAGTGTGTTCATAGGGTTTTTCTTACATTTAGACATAGTGACATAGTTTTTGACCCTACATAATACAGTCACATAATCATATAAGATTTTTTGCAGACAAACATTCTGGCCAAGTTTGGTAAAGAGAGGACCATAACTTTAGCTTCTAGCATGTTCATATTTTTTTTTTTAAGATTTTACCTAGTGACCTAGTTTTTGACACCACATGACCCAGTCACAGCCTTATCCAAGATTTCTGGCAGACAAACATTCTGGATGTTTGGTGAAGAATGGGCCATAAATGTGGCTTCTAGCATTCTTCTTAAATTTTACCTATTGACCTAGTTTTTGTTCCCAAATGACCCAGTTACAAATTCATCCAAGATTTTTTGTTGAAAACCATTGCGGCCAAGTTTTGTAAGGATTGGATAGTGTGTTTACAAGCAAAGGGTTGATGAAGCATAATGGACTGAGGGATATATAAAGAGGTAAATATAGACAAATACCTGCATATATCTGAGCTTTGTTATGCTTTGCGTTTTTCTCTCCTCTGCAGAGGGGGCATTAGGGTCGACGGCAACCATTTTATCATACAGATCTTTGCGTAGTGAGGAATTAGTAACTTCTGACTCCAGAAATGTTCTGAAAAGAAAAAACAACAACAGAATGAATTCCTTGTAAAATAGTTTCAAACATATCACCAGCAAAAGAGCTTGAAATTTCATTCACTGCTTTAGCCTTTTTTAAACACTGCTCAAGCACAACTTTGTTCATATTGGCAAACATCCAGCAATTTTTGGTACAGGAAAAATCTCTGCATAGTATCATGTGTGCAAGCCAGGTCAGCTTTAAAATATCTCACTCCAACCTGTTAGCCTTTTTCAAATCAATTATCGGAACCAATAAGGCCTAGATGTTTGGATTGACCTATCCTAACTTATATTTTTGCTGTGGACCCTTCAAGTTTTTACTGGTCAGTTAAGAATATTCAACAAAATAATGAGAGTTGGTCAGCTGGAAGACATTTCCATATGAAAATTGTTGCCTTGATCCAGATTCAAACCCACATGGCGAAGGTGCCATTGAGTCAGAGGAATTACAAATAGGCAACTCTACCCACTAGTTGATGGGCATCCCAGGAGTGTTTGGGATAAAAATGGTTTCCATTGTAACAGAGATAGGTTCTTTCAGCTAGAATCCTTAGATTGTTTTACTGCTTCTTTCTGAGCTGATCTATTTATTCTTACAAGGACTGCTCTGTCATCTGGATTATCAATTGAGCTGAAATTTCCATCGTGCTTATTTATAGACTTGGAAAGAATGAACATTTAGATTTGTTTTTACAAATTTAAGTAGTATTCAAAGTCGTCTCTTCTTTGAGTTTTTGAAGACATTATATCCTGATTTATCAAATAAAAATAGATGTCAGTTATAGGTATTTAATTTTGAAGAAGAAAAACTGTTGAATACCTCCCTTATGGTGAGTATTAAGGGGAGATAATTAACAAATGTATCCTTTTAAAATGGTCAGCAGCAATATGTAACATATACTTATAAAACAAATTATATCATTATTATAAATTATTCCTGTTTGGGAAAATTTGGGAATAACTTCTACATAAACAAGTTTTTTCTAAAGTTTGACATAGTGGCCTTCCTTTTGACCCTATGTGACCCAATAATGAACTCATCCAAGAGTTCATGCAGACAAACATTCTGACCAAGTTTGGTGAAGATTGGGCTTTAAATGTGGTCTTTAGTGTGTTCACAAGCTTTTCTTAGATTAAACCTAGTGACCCACTTATTGACCCCACATGCCCCAGTTATGAACTCAACCAAGAGTTCATGCAGACAAATATCCTGATCAAGTTTGGTGAAGATTGGGCTGTAAATGTGGTCTCTAGTGTGTTCACAAGTTTTTCCTAAAATTTGACCTAGTTATCTAATTTTTGACCCCAGGTGACCCAATAATGAACTTATCCAAGATTTCATGCAGACAAACATTCTGACCAAGTTTGATGAAGATTGGATAAAAACTATGGCCTGTAGTGTGTTCACAAGCTAAATGCTGACGACGGACTACTAACGATGGATGAAGCGGTATCACAAAAGCTCCCCTTGAGCAAGTTGTGCTCAGGTGAGCTGAAAAAATTCCTCTAAATGTTATTATTTTCAAATGACAAGTAGAGCATTGTGCCTCACAGCATTTAATGAAATCTTTTCATGTAACAATTATCTATTTGGAGGTTGGAACCCTCATTAAAAATAATCAAGATGTTTCTAAAAACAATACTAATGTGACCAAGTTTACAAACTTAACATGAAGGGAGACAACCTTACCTTGTGCCCATCTTGATATCCATGATATTGGGGTCTGTGAAATGCTGAAGAAGATCTTCAATTTCTATAAAATCTGATCTGATGTTAAGGCATCAAAAGAATAACCATGGCAACAAAGAAAAATGAAGTAAATATTGTAACAACATGTTATATAAAATGTATCAGATCTAAAACACTATTTTCTGTTGTCACATACATCCTTATGACAATCTATTTAAATTAAAATATTCTCACCTGAAGCAAACACAGGCTGCCTTTACTGTGAGGGCAAAAACATTTCTCAATAAATCACTAACCATTGTTTAACTTTCCTTCATTTTTGGAAAATTAAATTTTGTAGATAATCATAGATGTTCTGGATTGAATCAGACATTATAATGCTTTTACTGTGTTAGAATGCTTTTACTGTGATAGTATTCCAAAACTTTTTGACCTGACAAACACACTTAGGAAATGTGATTCTTGGTCGACCCAAGCCCACATTCTTCTGCACTGTTTAACTGATGGGTAAAAGAAGAATGTTTCTATATATTACGTCTGCTTTGGATTATAAAACTGTAATTTACATAAGCAGATAACCTGAGTCAGTTTTTATGTCAAAAATCATCAGTTTTATACCTTATCATGATAGATCTGTCTATTATCCATACAATCCAGCAGCAAATAGCGTAGATTCTGATCTGACAGCTCCTACTGTCATCTGTTAGATCTAGATCTGAATTAAAAAATAAAAAATGATCAATTCATGCTTAGCGTGCTCAGATATTTTGCCAGGGTACGCAAGGTCAGGAGTTTGTGTGGATAAAATTTACTCAAACTTTAAATAACACAATTTATCATTTAGATTGCTTTTCTTATCACGACATGATAGTCTCAAGTAAACAGATGCACACAAGGTCTTCCTGTATTTTTACTAGGCAAGAAGATAAATGGCAACAAGACACTTAATAAAGGAATATGAGATGGATACAGAACTTCTTCTGGAGAGAATGAATTAATAACAATAGATTTACATCGAGTGAAACTAGATTTAAAGGATCTCAGTCATGTGACAGGTTATAAATTGAGTCTGCACACACTAAAACTTTCAAATCATCCATAGTCTAATAGTTGAGAGAGAAATACTTGCTCAGCGAGTCACTAGTTTAAACTTCAAAATATCCAACAAATGACATTAATCCTTGAGCTTGACTATTTACTACATATTGCTCCTGGTAGTAAATACCCGAGTACAGTTCTATCAAGGAAGTGGATGATGAAAACCCCAACTAAAATAAGCATGTAAGTGCCTCCTTGAAAAACACACAAAACAACAGGTGAATTGAAGTTCCTAGGTGCTTTCTGTACCAGATGTTTGTTGGGTTTGTCATCAACCCAGCAGTATTTCAGTTATCTGAAGATAGTGTCCACTTGAAGCAGATAATGTGCAGCCTTCACTGTGTATAGCATGCCGTGAACACCTGGCATGATACCACACCTAGTCACATTATCCTGACACCGGGCCAACCAGTCGTGGAACAACCCTTATATTTCCTTTGAGTGTTAGCAAGGGAGCCATACCACTACCATTCTAACGACTTTGGTATGTTGTGGTCCGGGATTGAACCCGTGGCCTCCCATACCTGGAGCTGATGCTCAACCAATTGCGCTACCAGGTCCGGTGTGAACCAGGTGTACAATGTTCAGGCTGCATTTTCCATACACATTTTTTTTTTCTACTTTAACACAACCACAAAATAAATAAATAATATCTTTGAGGGTGGAGGGAGGTGACTGGAGAGGGATGAGGGAGGGGGGGGATTACTTAAAGAGGCAATAAAGAAGATTTAGTTGTCTATCCACTTATGGATAAAAAGATAGGAAAAACATTTCTGATACAGAGACATCTTCTTTATCTTTAACCTGTGCTAGTTACAACAAAACAACACAATTATGGTCATATTGGTGAAGTCCAGCTATTATTAGTAGTCAAAGACTCTTAGACAAAATTAACCCCCCAGGCACACCCCTGGTCAGCTGTTAGAAATCCTCTCCTGGAAGTTTATGTAGGTGCTGGGATTCAAAACCATGTAATGAAGACTTTAAAAAGTGTGAATCAGTCTTTCTAACTGACCAGGTATATACGCCCATCATCTTTTCAGTATTTAATGTAGATATATACCTTTACTTCTACAAGATGCATGCATTTCCTACATAAAGATGTCACCCTTGATATAACAATTAATTCCTGGCAATAAATAAGGGAGAAACAACTGTTAACAAGCATTGTGTTAATTAATTTATGTCACTAAGTCCTATTTTAGTGTTACACAATACATTTATTTATAGCCTCAGGATGCTTGTAAAAAGACAACGTATATCACGTTCTACAGGTTATGTGACTATAATAAATCATTGTGTCGCACACCCCTCACTTTAATTTTTGGCATTTTGTCTTGATTGTTTTGTGTGTGTGTTTTTTTTTTTCTGTGCTTGTTTTGTAAAGAGAACTCATTTTACAATGGTTTGCTTTTTCATTTTGTTTGTTTTGTAAAAAAAATTACTTTTGCCATCTCACACTTCCATCAAACATGATAGCAAACAAAACATTTTTTTCCTTTTCGTTTGTAATTGTTTGCTAAGTATCAATTCCTTTGATGAACTTCGAATGCCCACAATCTAAAGAAGTAATCTGTTTATTTGTATTTCCTTCTGGTTGCGCTGTTTTTGTTTCATATTGACATTTGTTTTTTTCCACTGTAATTTTAGTTCCAGAATTTCTTAGAAACATTTCTCTTTTTTTGCATTTGCAGCAAACAGACAATAATGGCCTTGAATATAAAGTATCTTTAAAAAAAGTGATTGTGTATGTCTGGGTAGAACCACTGGCACACCACAGTTCAGCTGGAAGATCACCCCGCTGTGTTTAGTCTGCTAAACTCAATCCTAGGATGAGGCACCCATGGCTTAGTGGTAGAGTGACTGGTTTGTATAACTTCTCTGACTGCTTAGCCTCTCACCACGTGGAGTCCCATTCTGAGTGAAGGACTTAATGTGGGAATGTCTTCCGACTGACTTACGGTGCCCAAATGGTTCTACCCAGACATTGGTATGGAGTCTTCCTCCCCCAAATTGCTGGACGTGGCTATAATGCTCCTTATTGGTTGTTTCAAAGCATTAAAAAAACAAACCTCGAAGGTTTGGGGCTGAGATGTAAGGAGTCCAATTCTAAATGTATGTCCTTTACATTTGCACACTGATGTGCGTGACTAGGGCAAGTTCATGACAGTATAATTAGCAATTATATTGACAACCAACCCACCTGAACATAATGACATGTCACATGAAGGTTATGTGCAATAACTCTTAGCCTGCTAAACACTAATAGAACAGGCTTAATAAAAATGGGGGTGGAGGGGTGGGGGTGGCGTGTTGGTTTGCCGGAACAAGATCTGCACCATTTGCTGTAAAGTCTCTAGAAATAAGTTTAGTTATCTGCACATGCAGTGGTTGGTGAAAAAACTAAGAATAAGCATGTGTTACTGACAAAAGGCAGCAGGATGGAATTTGCCATAAAGACAACAGAAGTTTATGACATTGGAGTAATGGTTACTCTGTCATTAAATATGTTTTTTTATATGATTGTTTTTTCTGTAGTAGGTTTAAGTATAATTTTTTCAGTCTTAGGGACTATGCATCAAATAGTACAGATATTAATTAGACATCTCACAGCAGGTAATGGGTCTATATTTTTTCTGGCCTGAGAAATACAACATATATGTAGCATGTTAAGTTTTGCCGAACTAGGAAAAGTAAAGCATGACAACTAAGCACAGAAGGATGAGCATTTATCACAAATACAAAAGGCTGTGGGTTGAGTTTGAGCTGGGAAAGTCTAGACCATGCCACCAAGTTTTCAACATTTAACAATTTAACAAAAAATGATTAAGTGGAAACTGTTTTTTCAATTTTTAGTAACCGTGATCTGACCCTACTGGCCCCAAATCCAATCCCAAACTAGGTCTTCATGTAAGCTTGCTATATCCAAAAGTTTTAGCAAGATTGGTTTATCCAAACTTAAGTCATTGACCAGAAACTGTTTTTCCATTTTTAGTAAAAGTGACCTTGAGCCGACCGGCCCCAAATCCAATCCCAAGATAGGTCTTCATGTAAGCTTGCTATATCCAAAGTTTCAGCAAGACTGGTTTATCCAAACTGAAGTTATTGATTAGAAACCCAATGTTTGACACTACTTGCCCACCAAACCCCAATCTAACAACCAAGATTTTTGTTGAAAATTTGGTTTAAAATTGTTCTAATAAATTTTCCTTGCTTTCATATAGCTTGTAAGGTAAGTTCCATGACTATTTAGCCCTGTGTGTCAAGATAGTAGAACTTGGGACAGTAGGCTATATCTTTCTTGCTAGCACTCAGCATACTATGGTAGTTCAAGGACTTGTTGGCACAGTGTCCAAGTTATTGTAGAGTGTTCACATCATGCTATCACAGTGAAGACTTTACGATTTTTGGTGAGAAAATATATATAAAAAAACAACAACCCAAATCTTTACTACATAACCAATAATTACAGGTTTTGTAATTAAACGTGTAAACTGTTTGATTAATATGAGTACATGTCCTACAACTCCACAGCCCCTCAACACATAGGTTCAAGTCCCAAGTGAGAATTTGCATGTGGGGAGGGCGTCTAGCTGAACTGTGATGGTTCAACCCAGACATCTGTCTGGGGTCTTTGTCCACCAATAATTAGCTGGACATTGCCAATACGGCAACTGAGTCATTTTGAAGTACCATAAATGTACAAAACAAGCAAAACTACGAAACAAATAGTAAGTTAATTGTGCACACAAAGGATACACTCTGAATTGTATTCCACCTCCCTATAGAACATGGGTACAATCTTGCAAGCGAGGTCGTCCATTAACTCCTGGTAAGCCTGCATCTCGTAGTTGTCCTTTGTGTAGCGCTTCTTCCATATTGTGTTGGGGCCAGCTGGTGCAAAACCACCTAGAATGAATAAAAATAAAGATAGGTAAAAACAAAACAAAAAATAAAGCAAAACAGAAAAAACAAACCATGGTAAAAAAAGGTTTAGGGAAAGAATAATAATAAAGCATAATAATTATACATTTGTGTTCTAGAGTTACGGTGCTGAACTCTTGGTCTGAGAGTACCAGGTTGAACCAACTGACCAGGAGATGTCAGTCCTTCAGTAAGGCTTTTTACTCTAAACTACTCCATGTAAACATGTTCTTACAAACAATGTACTTGTTTTGTCCAGCAAAAGGCAGTTGAGAAGGATAAATATACATAAAAAGAACTTTAGCTTTTGTTTGTTGGGATTATCATCCTGCCAACAGTATTTCCGTTATTTGTAGACAGTGCCCACTTGATGTGGATATTGTTACATATATCATGAACATCCGGAAAGATATCACACACAGTCACATTGTCATTACACCTAGTCAACCTGTCCTTAGCAAAGGAGCTATACCAATATCATTTTCAACAACTTTAGTTTCTTGTACTCTGGAATCAAATATGTGATTCTTTATTGGAAGCTAATGCTCTCCAGATTGTGCTAACAGGAAAACATGTTTTCCAATCTATACAGTTTAAACATATAAACAACTGTTAATGTCACAACTATACATTGTGTATCTCTTCTAAATGTATTGAAGTTGTCAACTCTCTGAACTAGCATTGATTATTACCAAATATATTGGAATAAAGGTTAAAACATTTACCTGGGTGGCCGGCTAGTTGAATCCATGTGTTTTTCCTATTCTTCAGGATCACATCGCTGGCTGGGGCCGTCAGATCGAGGGCAGTCTGAGAATAAACATGGAAACACATCTTTAACCAAAATATTTATTATTTTAACCTTTACTGCTGAAAATTACCCAATTAATATTAAACATACACCACCATTCGCAAGGGAGTTATACCACGACCATTTTTAAAGACTATGTCGCGGCCGGGTTCGAACCCGAGGCCTCCAGTACCTGGAGCCAATGCTCTATGGATTGCACTACCAGGTCTGGTCCTGAAATAATGCTTTTACAAGACTGATAAATTTTTATTGCATTTTTATAAAAGATCAAATGTGGCAATGCTGCAAACCAAATCTAATTTTTTTGAAAACCATTTTTTAAACCTAATTACACCTACGTTTTTCATTTAATTTTAAAACTGGTATAATATGCATAAACATCTATATTAACTGAATGCATGTAACAATGTACCTAAGCTCAATCATTACTTGCATATTAGGATTTATTCATTGGTGTAGACTACCAGAGCATTTGAAATGTTCTGCTCTTACTTAACTTAGTTTTAAATAAAATTTAATTTTCCATCTTAATTGTTCATTAACTATTCTTTATTACATTGAATTTCTGTTTGAAGAGGATTGTACAGACAAAATAATTATTTTTAAATAATTAAACCTAAAATATAATAAAGCACTCATCTCTACTAAAAGCATATTTTAACTCTGCCTTCTAAGAATGAATTGATCAGGTTTCGAACTCTTGTTGATCCAGGTTAGCCATATCCCAGCATTTCTTCACTTTTAAAGAAAAGCTTAGAAATTTCTTAGATTTCATGGTTTTATCATTTGTTTGTTGTTGTTTTTTGTTACATCACACCGACACAATTATAATCATATTGGCAACATCTAGGAAAATATTAGTGGAGAAAGAGACCAGACTTATGCCTGGGAAAAACAACTGGCACACCACAAGTTAGCTGGAAAACCTTCCCCGATAAAAATTCTCATCCGACTGTGATTGGTTTGATGAATGAAACTTAAGAAATTTCTATTTTGTTTTCATTTTTAAGAAAATTTCTTAATTCAAGTCAGACAAAACAACAACCACTAAGATACTTTATGAAAAAGGTCACATGGGTGTTAATAAGTACAGCATGTGAAGGGCACTTAACTCTACTGAACACACATTGTTAAGTGATCTATGTTAATTTACCATTCACTTGGTGTGAATGACTACCTCTGACAAAACGTATCAATTGACCCCTCGGTCAAACCACTAAATCACAGCACTGGAAGGACATGGTGAAAGGAAAATGTAGGAAACAACTATAACAACAACACATGGGAACAACAACAAAATGTATGTTTGATTTGGTTTTTGGACACATCCACTAACAATTATGGCCAGTTGTTTTTGATGAGTGGTGAAGGTGGACTACAGAAAACAAGAGGGCCATGATGGCCCTTAATCGCTCACCTGATGACACAGGCTTTACGTAGGCTCAAATCTGGCATTAAGTAATTAAGAGTTATTTACTTTAGAAATCTTTGGTGAAGATTGGACCATTGGCCACTGGGTTGATAACATTTTCTGGAATTTTACCAAGTAACCTACTGAATCCTCATGACTCACTTCAAAACATATGTTAGATTTCATACTGGCAAACATGATGGTCAAGTTTGGTGTAGACTGGGCCATCAATGTAGCCTCTTAAGTGTTTTCACAAGCTTTTTCTAAAATTTAACCTAGTGACCTACTTTATGACCCCACGAGACCCAATAACGAACTCATCCAAGATTTCATGTAGACAAACTTTCTGACAAAGTTTGATGAAGATTGGCCTATAAATAGGGCCTCTAGTGTGTTTACAAGCTTTTTTTAAGATTTGACCTTGTGACCTACTTTTTTACCCCACGTGACCCAGTTACGAGCTCATCCGAGATTTCATGCAAACAAACATTCTGACCAAGTTTGGTGAAGATTGGGCTATAAATGTGGCCTCTAGTGTGTTCACAAGCTTTTCCTAAGATTTGACCTAGTGACCTACTTTTTGAACCCACGTGACCCAGTTACGAACTCATCCGAGATTTCATGCAGACAAACATTCTGACCAAGTTTGGTGAAGATTGGGCTATAAATGTGGCCTCTAGTGTGTTCACAAGCTTTTTCTAAGATTTGACCTAGTGACCTACTTTTTGACCCCACGTGACCCAGTTACGAACTCATCCGAGATTTCATGCAGATAAACATTCTGACCAAGGTTGGTGAAGATTTGGCTATAAATGTGGCCTCTAGTGTGTTCACAAGCTTTTTCTAAGATTTGACCTAGTGACCTACTTTTTGACCCCACGTGACCCAGTTACGAACTCATCCAAGATTTCATGCAGACAAATATTCTGACCAAGTTTGGTGAAGATTGGGCTATAAATGTGGCCTCTAGTGTGTTCACAAGCTTTTTCTAAGATTTGACCTAGTGACCTACTTTTTGACCCCACGTGACCCAGTTACGAACTCATCCGAGATTTCATGCAGACAAACATTCTGACCAAGTTTGGTGAAAATTTGGCTATAAATGTGGCCTCTAGTGTGTTCACAAGCTTTTTCTAAGATTTGACCTAGTGACATACTTTTTGACCCCACGTGACCCAGTTATGAACTCATCCAAGATTTCATGCAGATAAACATTCTGACCAAGTTTGGTGAAGATTTGGCTGTAATTGTGGCCTCTAGTGTGTTCACAAGCTTTTTCTAAGATTTGACCTAGTGACCTACTTTTTGACCCCACGCGACCCAGTTATGAACTCATCCAAGATTTCATGCAGACAAACAATCTGACCAAGTTTGGTGAAGATTGGGCTATAAATGTGGCCTCTAGTGTGTTCACAAGCTTTTTCTAAGATTTGACCTAGTGACCTACTTTTTGACCCCACGTGACCCAGTTACGAACCCATCCAAGATTTCATGCAGACAAACATTCTGACCAAGTTTGGTGAAGATTGGGCAATAAATGTGGTCTCTAGTGTGTTCACAAGTTTTTCCTTAAATTTGACCTCGTGACCTACTTTTTGACCCCAGGTGACCCAATAATGAACTCATCCAAGATTTCATGCAGACAAACATTCTGACCAAGTTTGATGAAGATTGGATAAAAATTGTGGCCTCTAGTGTGTTCACAAGCTAAATGTTGACGACGAACGACGGACGACGAACGCCTGACGAAGCGGTATCACAAAAGCTCAGGTGAGCTAAAAAAGTACTAATATTCACACAAGACAGTTCTTAGCCTGACCAGGACTTTAACCCTGGCAGTTCTTATTAAGAGACTAATTACTCAGCCACTGGCACATTTTTAAGTTTATAGCTATTTTTAAACACTTTCCTAATTGCCACGTTAGAACAGATGTAGACTCTATTACATGTTTCTACCTATAATAAAAGAAAAGTGTAGTGTATCTGTAAATTGTTATTCAAATAACTGTTAAAATTTTATTGATAAATTACGTTGTCATTGTTACTAATACATTTTCACTATAACAACTTTCTCCCTCCTATACTTCCTGTTCAGCATCTGAAGACCTTTTACAGTGCCAGTAAACATAAACAACAAATGAACCCTGTGCTTCATACAAACTCCAAATAACACTTTTACTGTTTGCTTAATAGTTATGCCAAATGACCCCTATTCCATGTCATTTTAATAAGCAACAAAAATGTCATGTGAAGGTCATTTAAGGACTTGCAGCTGTTGCAACATTACATGTGACAAAATCTGTAGCCACTTAATGAAGGCAACAAGTCATACTCTGGTAGGGGCAACAAGACGTTTATATGAAACAGACATATCTTCATCAAGATGTATTATTGGGGTTAAGAGTGAAGTTTTTATTGACAACAAATCTATCCTTATCATAGATATATATGAGTGTGATTAAGTGGGGATTTGACAAATAATGTATAAATGAAGATTGAGGAAAAGACCGCACCACCATTAAAAATATGAGGAAAGTAGGCTGCTGAGAGTCAGATTATATAAAGCGTTTTTTGGGGTTATTTTTAAAATTTGAAAGGAACATTTTTATTGACCTTTGCCAGTTTTTTCATTTTCTGTGAATGGTATTCTCAATTTTTATTGAGATAGGGAAAAACATGAAGAATGGAAGGTATGTATATACATGTATCATGGTGTTTTATTCTGGGTATGGAAAACATTATATTGTTGTTTTTACATTAGCATCATGATTTCTCTTTCACTAAATAAAAAAAAATTTAAATAAAAAATATTATAGTCTATAGTATTTTATATCAAAACAACTGTCTTGTAATATAGATTTCAAGTATTTTACTCTCATAAAAATACTAGGAAATCTCTGAGAAATTCATTTGATTTTTATATTTGGTGCAAAATGATTATTTTGAAGCATTTACTTTATTTTGAAAGTTTGCAAAAGGGCTAGATTTTGACACCTTTAGATCTACTTTTTACTTATTGGTGTAAAGTTATATCACCCTGGCTTTAAAAAGCTCAAAACTTCCTTTGGAAAGGGAAAGGAAAAGCCGGATTTACATTTGACTGACTGAAGATTTACAACTTTGATATTTCTCTCTCTTTGCTTATTGGGTTTATCATCCCACAAACAGTATTTCAGTTCTCTGGGGAGTGTCATTTAAATATATTTAATTATATAGTGCTGACTACACAGTGTATAGCATGCTGTGAACAGCTGGCATGATACCACACCCTGTCACACTATCCTAACACTGGTCTTGGAACCACCCTTATATTTGCTTGAGTGTTAGCAATGGAGCTATATCACTACCATTTTACCAACTTTGGTATAGTGTGGCCAGGGACTCAACCCTGAGCAACCCATATATGGAGCCTACAGTGTGCACCATCAATAGCATAAACAGGGTTGGCTTCATGTTGAAGGTAACTACTTTTGATACGCCATGAGAGAATATCTTAGTACATAGGAAGTTTATATAGGAAGTTACTTTAGTTATATATACATCTGTCATCTGGTAATTAAAACAATATTTACGTACCTTAGCAACACAAATATTTCTGGTAATTTGAAGAACATCACATCTTGACTCTCAACTAATCTTTAATCCCCAAATTTATCCATGCTGAGACATAAAATGTGGTATCCAACTGTCAAATAAATAATTGTAACTCGGCAAGATCCCACAAAATGCCGTTTATTGGTGCCCTACATCTTTGTGAAAAGTTAAATATAATACCACACTCCTTATTACAACTATGTATTTCCGATCTGATATAAACCTTCTTGTTGATTTTAATTAATTTAAACCACTGAAGCTGATAATAATAATAGTAATGAGGAAGGGGAATATATCATTATGATAATTAAAATGATGATTATGATGATTATAATGATGATAATGATTATGATGATTTTGATGATGATTACGATGATGACGATAAAGATAAAAAGGAGGAAGCAGAGGAGCTGGAGGAAGCGGAGAACAGTTATGATGATGATGTAAAAATAAGAAAATATGATAAATAATATCATTAGGCTGAGAATGATGAAATTTATAATTAATACTAGAAGCATATTCATCCAATTCATGTCTAATTCTTACAAATTCAAGTAAAATACATTACCATTGTTATGGTAAATTTATGTTACATCTAATAAATCCATCCCTTTATGAGAACACACTCAATGATGTATAATGACCCATCAAAGAGAAAAATAAAGATTTTCATTAACAGTCACGTCACTTAAAATATGTAACGATAGACAAATTATTTTGTGATGAAATAATATTCACTGGGGGTGAATTTTCATCAGATCTGATGTACATGGATACACAAGAATTTCTTCTCTTTTTTTTTATCTCCGTGGGTACAAGTAAAGCACAGTTTGTACCTTATTATTACTACCATTGTTCTTATGACCTTTTATAGACAAAACCATGCAAAAATGCCATCACTTACACTACCTGCAGTACTAGAAACTATTCTTTTATATACACATTTCATAAATGTATTCTTTGGTTAGTAGGAAACTTGGTTTGCAATTCTCATCATCATATAGCATAAATTTAGGCATAGCGAACTAACAGATCTCTTATGTAGTATCACACATACCTCCTAACTTATTTATCAACAAGAACAGTGGTTGTCAAAAGATAAAGGCTGTTGATAGATAAATTTTCAATAAAAAACCCATTCAACATGTTTGCATAGACCCAAAGCGTGAGGCCATTAATTGATAATAGATTGAAGATTGACATAAATGTGATTATATTGATAAAGTCCCTTGATTTGATTCACACCCACAACACTGCTATGTAAAAATGTTTGCACTGGTAAAGAAAATATATATATATATATAAAAGGTTGTATACCATAGTTTGCCAAAGTTTCAAACTTGTTACAATATCCTACACCAGATTGCTTCATAAACCTATACTTTATTTTAAGTAAAGGCTGTTGATACCATTACCTCAATTGTTAGACAGTACAAATTGTGAAATATATTACTTTAAATGTACATTTTTTTTAAATCTTTAAACAAGCATATTTTACCCAATTATCATGTAACACTTCCTCAACAGATGACCACATGGTTTTCTTAGCTAAAGAATTGCAAACTCTGTGCAGTGTGTCTCTGATAGGAAATATATTTTTGTAATTACAATTAGTGGGGTGTTGTGTTTTTCACATTAATAAACAGCATTTTGCTAGAATTTTTTTCCCCTAGGGGCGTAACCAATGACTATTGGTTGCAGGATTGGGATTGGGATTAGTCGGCATTTTTGCCGATACTGCGCAGCGACATTTCTATCATTACAGCACAGGGGCACTTATGAGGTGCCCAGGGACTGAACCCGGCCGGTTCATTATACTGACACCGACGAGTCAGACGTAATGCTGTCCCTGTAGCCCCGAGCGTTAGGAGGGAGGCCACTACTACCAACTTTAAAGTCTTTGGTATGACCCGGCCGGGGTTCGAACCCACGACCTCCCGATCCGCAAGCCGTCGCTCTACCATCTGAGCTATTGCGGCCGGTTTGGTTGCAGGAGATTGAAAAACAAAATCCAAACTGTCAGATACCACCTATAAAGGGACTGATCAACTTGCAAGTCTAACCATCTCTTTCCTTCATCCAGTGTAGAGGGAAGAAATCACAAAACAGTCAGTAAGTGTTCCAGTTTTTATTTGTTTTTGATTTGGCCGGTGTTGCTTATGACACCATCCAGAGTTGTGAAAAAAGCTGGATTTGGTAACATCATAGCAACACATATTAGCAACCTCCAGCTTTTATTGGTAGAGGAGACACCAGGCCACAGACAATTGTCTGGGAGGAATCACAAATGCATGACTGCTCAGCAAGAATGAGGTCTAATGATGTAATCATTGGACTTTGAATCAGGGGTTGATGGGGTAGGCGTTGGGGATGGGTGTTCCAACAACGTAAGAGCCAGGATGTGAGATATCCAAGGCGCCGGAGTGAGCACATGCTTTAAACAAGAAGATGACTATCCTGGGAACTAAACACTCTTTTACACTGTTGATTAATTACGTAAACATTGGACAGTAACAAACCATAACTCTGATGGGAAGTGGATTACTTTTGCTACTTTGTTTTTTTTTCCTTGTTCTCTGCTACATTTGTTTTTACAAGCTGCATTTCTAACATTGGTATACTCGGTTTCTTTTGTTAAACAAAACTTCGCCAAATGTTATGTTTTTTTATGCTTATTATTATTGCAAGCTACACTTTATTGTTGCAAGCTACCCTGTTAAAAAAATGGAACACTTCGTTCTTGTCTCTGAAAAGTGTCTCACGGAACACCATCGTCATTGTGTTATTGACTGCTACACTATCGTCCCCCTAAAAGAATGCATTTCATAAGAGGCATTGCTTTCAAGAATGGCGCCAATGAACTAAGACATTATTGTACATTGCCCCATGCCATTACTACCTCAGGTTACCCAGGTACCCAGACCTGGTTCTACTCAGGATATGGGTAGTTTAGAGGGATTATTGTTATTTGAATATACTTGTTTTCAACCTCACTTTAAAATACAGGTTTAAACTAGTGTTAGTACATTAACATGACTTGAGTCAGAGAGCTGTGAGCGACACTGTATGAATGACAGAGTGTCATAATTTAATCACATTCTTGTGTGTATTTTTTCAAAGGAGGATCGGGTATACAAAATCACAGCAGTATGAAATCAAGGACTATTGTAAAGCTTACCAATAACGTGATAGAGGCAGAGTGTAAATACATCAATTGACGTCATAGAAAATTATCAAATTTCGCTGTTGCTAGTGTAGCCAATCTATACTATCTATAGAAGAAGACCTCGGAGATTGTATCTTGTCATAGCTGCAAGGGAGGTTTTAAAGGCAAGTAAGCCTTCAACTCTGTTCAGCATTAAAGGCAATTCAATAATAATTTCTCCAGTAATTTATAGAAAAATAAAGCTATGCAGTTTTAAATAATTAAAGATGCAAGCTATTTACTTTGAAAGAAATTAATAGCAAGCAAGTTAGCCTCTGATTCATTTGTATTTATAAGACATTTACTCTTTTTTCATTATAATTAAATGCAAGTATGCCATAAGTTTACATTTCAATGTTTAAAGGAATTTAAGACTCATTAATGTTAAATTGTTTTTTGTTTTGTTTTGTTTATTGGGTTTATCGTCCCACCAACAGTATTTCAGTTATCTGGAGACGGTGTCCACTTGAAGCAGATAGACTGCTGCCTTCACTGTGTATAGCATGCCGTGAACACCTTGCATGATACCCCACCCAGTCACATTATCCTGATACCAGGCCAACCAGTCGTGGAACTACCCTTATATTTGCTTGAGCGTTGGCAAGGGAGCTATACCACTACCATTTTTAACGACTTTGATATGTCGCGGCCCGTGATCGAACCCGGGGCCTCCCGTACCTGGAGACGACGCTCTACCGATTGCGCTACCAGGTCCGGTTGTTAAATTGTAAGCAAGCGATATGTTCATTAATTAGTGTTGAAAGGCAAGTAGGCTATTTTACACTTGTTTATGTATTTCCAGTTGTTGGAAGGCAATTACGTCATTCACCATTTCCTACTGAAAGGCAAGTATTTTATCCTAAATGTTTAAAGGCAAGTCAGCCATTTATTATTAGGTAAATCAATGTAATATTATATATAAATATGTTAATTTATTAATGACTTCATAAGCTTTAATATTTACTAATATGTTAGGCCTGATAAACAGTTAGAGCTGTTGTTTTGTGGCAAAGGAAGTTGTTGAATTAACAAGTATTCATGTAATTACACTTATCAAATATATTGTTTTGTTGTTGTTACATATTTTATCAAAAGTTGATTTCTTTTTCTTCATTTTTTTTATTTTCCATGACTTCAACTTGAATAAAATAAAAATATAGGATCTGTCTCATGTTCTTCTTATTGTTTGAAGTTTCTAACAGTTATAAAAGGGAGATTTAAATGTCCTGTTCATTGTAATTCAACAATGTCAGAACAAAGCCTGGACAAGTATACCTCCAGCCTTTACAAGATAAAGTGTGTGATGTTTGACGTCATACCAAATGCCATACAGTGTTACAATGACCAGAGAGACATTTTCTACCTTACCTTTTTAATCCACTGTCACATAAAAGACCTTTGTTTTATTTTACTTCTACATTAATTGCCTTGACACAATGATGGTCATATTAGCAACATCCTGGCATTATAAGCAGGGTTGTCATTAGGAGGCGGCTGGCGGCCGATTTGACCGCCTCAAATGAAAATCTGGCCGCCTCAAATTTGAAAAAAAAAAATGAAAATCAGTCAAGAGCATGCCCCCGGACCCCTCTAGCAGCGCTCCTCGCCTTCGATCGACCCTAACATAGCCTAGCCTCCTCAAAAGTTAATTGAGCCTGCTCAAAATATTTCTAGTGACAATGGTGTATAAGTAGTAGGAGACCGTACAAAAATGTCTGAGTAGAACCACCAGAGCACCAGCGTTTGGACCTTTATTCTAAAGTGAGGGTAAAAACAAGAATGTTCAACATACAACAAATCCTCTTAACAACCAACTTCCTGAGTATAGAACCAGGTCTGGGTACCTGGGTAATCTGACGTAGTAACTGTATGGGGCAACGTACAGTAAAGTCTTGGTTCATATATTGTTGGAACACCCATCCCCCACGCCCACCCCGTCAACCCCTCATCCACAGTCCAATGATTATATCACTAGACCTCATTCTTGCTGAACAGTCATGCCATTGATGAAAAACTTTTCCACATAATAGGACCCTATTAAAGGTGGTGTCTGACAGTTTGTCTTTATCAAATACACGTAAACCTAGACATTGGAGAACTGGGACAGAATTTCTGCAAAAAGTCAAACCTAAGTCTAACAAAAGACGATTAAGAACACTGTCTACATTGTAAGACAGTAGAAATCATGAAATAAATCAGTCTACATACCTTTTCTTTCTAAAACTATAAATAAACATGATTGTGATTTCTGTTTAAAAACAGGCATCAGCGTATATATAGTTGACTATATAAAGTTACTGGTCACATGGTTTCTTGGTTTAAAAATAGCTAACTGTGCAGCGTGGCTTAGTATAGGAAATACATGTTTGTAATGACGATTGTGGCATTATGGTTCACTTTTCAGACAGGTGTAGGACGTCAATAGACAGCATTTTGCTAGATCTATTCAGACAACTATGGTTTTACTCAGATGTTTAATGAAAGTTTTTCTGGTCCAAACTGTTGGATACCACCTATAAGAACTATAAACTCCTGTGTTGAAATCTCAGGATTCATTGAAAGCAACAGCCTACTACGCAGCTACTTTGCTAAAAACATTTCATTATGTAAATGGCAAAATGTATACATGTAAACAGATCCTCCATTCAATAAATGAGAAAAAAATCCTACCTTTACAAAAATGAGAAGTCATCTATAAATACCGTTCTCATGGAAACAGAATCACGTATTTTCGTGATTTCTGATCCACGTTCATTATAGATTATGAGATATCGTATTTCAATATAAACTCCACAGTGTATTAAGACCTGATTTAATAATATGTTGTTTTCTCCCCACACAATTTTTTTTTCAATTTACAAAATTAAAGCATACTTTAGGTGCTTTTGTGTCATGTTATGTTCTAGCAGTACTATCAACTCTTTACATGCTGGAAATACTGTTTGGATGTGGTATGTTTTATGTAAGTGGGGTTAATGTTTTTTCCAGCAAGGGTTTATGATTCATCAAAAGCATGTTGTAGAATAATTAAAACACTTTTATAACTGCTGTATGCATCAGTTTCAACTGAGTACTCTGACTAAACTAAATCTACTCACCATGGCATATGCAATTCTTAAAACCTAAAATTTTTTACATTTTTTTCTTTACATAAGAGGGAAAAAAGACAAAATCAGCATTGCAAATGGGTCGAGCACCCAGAGCATGCACAGAAAAATGCTTGACCAATGAAAGTCTTGAGAAGGTGTCTTGGAACCTTTGTTGCCTGAATTACAGCAGTCAAAGGGAAGGTAAAAGCATCCATTACAGTTTAATTATTTATCTTTATTTATCAATTTTGTTTTACCGGACCTGGTAGCGCAATCAGTGGAGATTCAACTCCAGGTACGTGAGGCAAGCGGCATACCAAAGTTGTAAAAAATGGTATTGGTATAGCTCCCATGCTAACGCCCAAGCGAATATAAGGGTTTTTCCGCGAATGGTTGGTCAGGTGTCAGGATAATGTGACTAGGTGAGGTATCATGCCAGGTGTTCACAGCATGCTATACACAGTGAAGGCAGCAGTCTATCTGCTTCAAGCATACACTGTCTCCAGATGACTGAAATACTGTTGGTGGGATGATAAACCCAATAAACAAACATAATTTTGTTTTAACATTGGAGGAAATTTTAATAACTAAATCAGCTAAAGCTTCAGTCCAAAATATGTATTGCAATTTTTCACCTCAGGTCTCCATGTTGAAGATTTGGAATGAATCAAGTGTAGCTCTGGACAAGAAAGAGTGTAACCAAGGCACTACATCAGATGTACAGATAGATGCATGTGCAGGCGACACAAAAGTTCAAGTTGCCAAATGACCTTATATATGGTTGTGATCAGAAGACCTATATGGTATGCCAAGTAAGTGGGCTGTGATATTTAAAGGTCAGTTCTGTCTGCCAGTTGGTTCATACACAGAAAGGAAATAAACAAAATAAACCACCTAATATACTGTTATGCTCCATTTAAGGTGCTGTCCGACAGTTTGCCTATATCAAATACATATAACAATATTGAACCACTGATATGGGGAATTTCAGCATAATTTTTATATAAGTTTATACTTTTGTTTTTATAAATAACATTTTGAACACTAACTGAATTATTTGACAAAAATAATGTGTATTCTATCCAACTGTATAAAAACTCGACAATGGTGTCTGCTAAAAATAGCTATCAACTTCTGAGCAGATTACCCAGATGACTATATAACGTGATCTCAAAAGTAAGCGGTCACATGGTTTTCTTAGTTTAAAAATAGCTATCTCTGCAGCGTGGCTCAGATAGGAAATACCTGTTTGCAATGACAAGTGGTGATTTATGCATGACCATTAACACAGATCTAGGACCTCAATGAACAGCATTTTGCAGAGCCTTTTCAGGTGACAGATTTATTGGGTTAGTTGAGAAAAGAAATTTTGGTTGAAGCTGTCGGATACCACCTTTTAGTTTTACAGAATAAGAAAGTAATGAGATTAATGTGCTTAATAGCTTCCTAAACATTGGTTGTTAAGTAGTTTATATATATATTTGTTACAATAAAATACTGAGTGAACCAGGGTAAAGTTAACAAAGTAACTTTATGAACAGCTGAAATATAGAATTTTTCTTGAATATCGAGTGGTTACTTGATTACCTGGTTCGAATCCCACAGGCTAAAATTTTTACGTTTTTTGTTTTATCAAAATAATTAGATATTTTTACCTAGATTTGATTTAATCACATTAATTTTACAGAAAAATATCATAACAAACTGATAGACAGGACACAATCTTTATAGCATAGCCTGATACATATGACCCATTGTTATTTTTATTTTAACGTCTTCAATCATATGTATGAAGCCATTTATTGTGACCTAAGCAGCAAAATGGTGAGTATCTTGACCAGACACCTCCCAGTAGAGGTAGTGGTGTCCGGATCGACATTATTGACCTGATATAAACATTGTGTATAAAGGCACCTGTGGCAAAGTGGTAGAGTGGCTGATTTGTAACTATGACTGCTTCAAATCTCTCACTGCATGGATTCAAGTCTTGTCCTGAGCAAAAAACTTCATATGGAAAAGTCTTCATGCTTATTTGCAGTGTGCCTGTCGTTCTACCCAGACATCTGTCTTAGGTCTTTCTGTACATTTACCAAAAGACATGTAGTTGGACATCGCTACAGTGACCTTAATTGGTCACAGCTATGTATTTTAATAAACAAAATAATTCGTGCCAAGCAGCTTAAAGTTAAGGCCTTAGTTTAGAGCATGATAATGTCAACTTTTTCTGTACTTGAAAGACCTATCCTCACAACCACACTATAGTTTAAGGTAATGGATTACTTTTCAACTGGTGCATAAACATTTGCATATGATAGGTGCATCAAGGCAGGATATGGCTCGTAAAATCTAATTATAGGATGAGTTTATAGGATGCACTTTCGAAACCCAAACGTGGAAAGTCAGGAGGGGAATGTGTAGGATGAAGAGTGTTTGTTTTGTTTTCAGACCACAAACCCTGATTGACCAATCCTAACGCCCTTATGTAATGTATATTATGATTATTCTTCAGACAAAGTTGGGCTTCATTTATGATTGTATGGTGTAAAGTTTAAATATTAGCATAATCAATCCCACATCATGTTGATATTATATTACAGAAATTAAAGTGACAGAACAACTTTTTTTCGCAGTTACATGACATTTATAACAATGCAACTGCACTTCAAATATATTTGAATGATTGTGTCACTATCTTGCCCATCACTGTACAGTTTTTTAACTGCAGAGGTGTAAAATTCTACTCGCCCACTTGCCATGGCGAGTGAAACTAGTGCAGGGCGAGTGCACGGAGAAGAGCTTAACCTTTTTGTATTCAAATGCCTATGCTTGATTCCCAGCTTGTTCTAAATGGAAGGAGCTGGGAACCAAGCATAGGCATTTGATAACAAAAGGGTTAAATAAACTCTTTTTTATATTATTTTTTGACCATTCTAAGACTATGAATGTAAAATAAGCTATTAAGCTATAAACAGCTAAATAATTTAAAAACAACATCACTCTTTTGGGACTTCTTGACTTGAAACAACAGAAACCTTTGAAAGACAACATGTTCACATGCATTCCAGTGATAAGATGTAATATTGTATTTCATTATTTATTGTGACTCAACAAAGTTTTGTTTTTTAGAAAAAAAAAATATAAGGAAATGCAAAATTGACAAACTGTGAGTGACTACTGTGCTTTACAGTCCAGGGCTGGAAAAAAATTTGTTTCAATAACCTGGACAAAATTGTCTTGTCTGATAATTTGCATTGTTTTCAATTAACAAACACAACAACACATTTGTCATATCTACAACTAAAAAACAAGGTATATAAACAAGTTGTTTCTTTTATATTTTGTCTAGAAGCATTTAAGTATTGCGTGTGTTTAGTGACTGTTCTGGACTAGAGTATGCATTGTACATGTACTGCCTTTACATGTTGTTGATAAATGCTCCTGGCATGAAACTGATTGTCTTCATCGCTAATTAGACACTGCTGCTTATTTGTTACTTGTCTGACTGCCAATTTATGACTTGTCTGGAACTTATTTAATGATCAATGACCAGTAGCCCGAAACTGCATTTTGACTTGTCCGGGATGTCGGTCTACCATATTTTTCCAGCCCTGTACTGGAGTTGTCTATTCCAAGGAAATTGTCATTACGATGGTATAGTAGAAATATTTGACAATCATCAGATTCTGAACCGTCAACTTGACAAATGACTTCCCTTAAATGGTAATAGCAAATACTACTACCAGTTATGTTTTTTTTTTTTATTGGGCTTATCGTCCCACCAACAGTATTTCTGGAGATGGTGTCCACTTTAAGCAGATATAGTGCTACCTTCACTGTGTGTAGCATGCCATAAACACCTGGCATGATACCACACCCAGTCACATAATCCTGACACCAGACCAACCAGTCGTGGAACTATCCTTATATTTGCTTGAGCGTTAGCAAGGGAGCTATACCACTTCCATTTTTTACGACTTAGGTATGTCGCGGCCTGGGATTGAACCCAGGGCCTCCTGTACCTGGAGCCGACGCTCTACTGACTGCGCTACCAGCTCCAGTCTACTACTACCAGTAACTGCTAGTTACAAACTGAATGACTCCCATACCGATATCAAATAAATAATGTAATAAAAATGGTTACTTTTACTGTATGATGTTTGCAGCCTGATACAAGCTTAAAAGAAACATGATTTATTTATAATAGAAAGAATTTCATTAATAAGGGTGTTATTTTTTCCTTTTTGTAACCTTTAGAGTAATGAAATTCTTTCCCTTATGATCAATCCTAAGCTTGGAACTAATCAGTTCATTAAGATTTCATTGACACACCAAAATAATTTCTCTCGTTTTTTTTACTGTATTGTTATAATTATGTATACATTTTCATAGTATATCTTAATAACACATATTTATTTGGGTTATTTGAGAGGGTCTTTTTTCTGTCAGTGGGCAGGTTTATCTGCAAGTGGGCAGGTTTATTTGCATTTTGGCAGGTCTATCTGCATGTGGGCAGGTCTATCTAGGCACATGGGCAGGTCTATCTGTGCACATGGGCAGGTCTATCTGCACGTGGGCAGGTTTATTTGCATGTTGGCAGGTCTATCTCTGTCGGCAGGTCTATCTGGGCACATGGGCAGATCTTTCTGCGCAAATGGGCAGGTCTATCTGCACATGGGCAGGTTTATTTGCATGTTGGCAGGTCTATCTGCATGTGGGCAAGTCTATCTGTGCACAGGGGTAGGTCTATCGGTGCACATGGACAGGTCTATCAGTGCACATGGGCAGGTCTATCGGTGCACATGGGCAGGTCTATCGGTGCACAAGGGCAGGTCTATCAGTGCACATGGGCAGGTCTATCTGTGCACATGGGTAGGTCTATCGGTGCACATGGGCAGGTCTATCGGTGCACAAGGGCAGGTCTATCGGTGCACAAGGGCAGGTCTATCTGTCTATCTGTGCACATGGGTAGGTCTATCGTGCACATAGGTAGGTCTATCGTGCACAAGGGCATGTCTATCGGTGCACATTGGCAGGTCTATCGGTGCACAAGAGCAGGTCTATCGGTGCACATGGGCAGGTCTATCTGTGCACATGGGCAGGTCTATCGGTGCACATGGGCAGGTCTATCGGTGCACAAGAGCAGGTCTATCGGTGCACATGGGCAGGTCTATCTGCATGTGGGCAAGTCTATCTGTGCACAAGGGCAGGTCTATCGGTGCACATGGGCAGGTCTATCGATGCACAAGGGCAGGTCTATCGGTGCACATGTGCAGGTCTATCGGTGCACATAGGCAGGTCTAACTTCATCTCTTTTAAAGTTCTGCACATATGCACAGAAACAACAGCAGCATGTAATTCAATATACAGATCTCTAATTAAGAAGTAGGTGTGTTATAATAGGAGTGGGTGTTCACTCAATGATGAGAGAGACAAAGGTATGTCAGTGAAACTAACCACATGTACTCTAAGCACTTCCCTGCCAATTAGTAGAATACATATGATGACAATAATAGCTGACAACTGTGTCATACACTTATAGGGGTTCATAATAGACCTACACTATGAGCTTTGTGTTCGTAACATAAAAACATAAAATAGGTCAGATAATAATGTAAATGAAGGCATCATTATCCATGACATTTATAGAGCAATTAATGGCAAGCTATCATCACGATATACACATTGTCACATGGTCCATAGCGTTCAACATGTTTTTACTTCCTTTACCAACTGTATGCCTGTTGTTCATGCTGGTCTGATCACAACTTAGAAAAGGAAGTTTCGATTTAGATCAGCCAGCTGTCAGATTAGGGATGTTTCGATTTGCTGCTCAGTCTCTTTCAATATCTATTAACATTTGCATGTAGATATATAAAGATGGCCACAAATGTTATTTGTTAAATCCCTATTTATGTGAAACACCAAGAGGGGTGTATATTTTATGTTAATAGGTTGAATTGTGTTTTCAGCAAGAAAGGGGTTAAAAAAAGGGGTAAATATTACTGTGCATGGTATATGTACTGTAACAATCACTGATTTTATGAAAATGTCAGCGACTTGGAAAGTGGACCTACTTTGTACAGTGTAAGGTTAAAGATACACGACCCGCCAAGGATCATCTTATATAATAAAAGTCTGCATTTTTGGTGTATTTAAAAACATATAAAAATAATAATAATCGAAAGAAAATTAAAACTAATAACAACAACAATAACATATAATATGATTATAGTTATTTGAAATGTTTCAATATGTTTAATAATAATTAAAAGAATTTGAAAATGATCTTACCTTTCTCACTCGTCTCTTATAAAGTCCACGAAAACAACTCAACATTCCTGAACTATTTTCTTTAATTCCCATTGTTTATACACAAAAGTTTTTCTTCTTGAAGTTCATAGTCTCACATCACACAACTATACTGAATAGTCTTAATTTATCCCGTAAGTCTCACACAATAATTTTCTTATTGATAAGGTTGAATTAAAGTGTTTCTTCTGTAAGTTCACAGCCTCCCACAACAATATTCTTGTCCTATTAGTCGTGCACAATTTTTTTTTGTAAAAAAGGACGTTCAATGTTTTTTAAATCATGTATTAACTTTGACAATTTCTTAATACTCAAATTAACACAACACTGTTCTTGGTGTTTTATGTTTATTGTCAATTGCTAACAATTTAGTATTTACAGTCAAAAGTTTTCTGTCTATATCTCTAATAAAACAAACATTTTAGTTAGAATATCATTTTTATAAAAGACACCAACACTGGTTTCAACAGTCAAGAGCTTCTTGTTATTGTTTACTTTCTACATATCGCATAACATTTAACGAGAGGGCCATCATGGGCCTATATTGCTCACCTGAGTGCCACACACATTTAGCGCTGGTGGCTTTGCTTTTTGACAGATCAGAATTCTTTAAATAATCTTTATACAAGGTCACTAAAGGAATACATAAACCAAATATTTAGGCTCTAGCTCCTGTGATTTCTGACAAAAGAAATTTCAAAATTTTCCTGTAATAGCCTTTGGCAACCTTTTTTTTTTTGATGGATCAAAATTCTTTGATCAATCTTGATACAGGGCCATCCAAGGAACATATATACCAAATATCAAGGCCCCAGCTCTTGCAGTTTCTGACAATAAGATTTTCTAAGTTTTCACATAGTTATTATGGAAAAAGGCCAAGCCTCTGGCAGCCATGTTTTTTGACAGATCAAAATTATTTGAACAACTTTCCATTCCTTCTGCCTGCTTAAGCTTCTGCTAAAGTTTTGGCTAAATTTGGCCAAGTGGTTTCAGAAATGACATCGTTTAAAATTGTTGCTGGAGGCATTACAACAGATGCCGGCCGATCAGGTGAGCTAAAAACATTGAAGTGCATGAAAAACCAAAAATGTTCACTGAATAACACAATAACTTAAGGTGTTTAATTGGTGTTTGCTTAAGTCAAAATGTGCCCAATTAAAATGATTGTGTGACTAATTGACCCTTTTATTAATGTTATAATTAGTTTACATGTACATGCTAAGTTATAATTTAGCTGCGTGTTTTGGTGTGTGTTGCATTTACCTATGAAATAATTAAAACATATACTGTAACTATTTACTGTCTCCAAAATCAATACAGATTCTCAAAAAAAATCTATTATCAGTGACTTGTAATTGGTCTGACTACTTAGCCTCCCATAGCATGGGTTCGAGTCCCATTCGAAGGACTTAATGTGGGAGGAATTCCAGCTGACGTGCAGTGTTCTGGTTGTTTTACCCAGACATCTCTCTGGGGTCTTCCTTCATCAAATAACTAGACGTCGCGATAATGATCATAATTGGTCGCTGTCATGTATCTCAAAAACAAAAACAAAACAAAACCAATTTAGTTTACACAATTCAGACCCTATTCTTAAGCAGGAAGGTTAACATTCTTGTATAAAAACATTGATTTTCCAAGCAATAACATAAACAGTCAAGGGGGTGCCCATAGGGTTGTGGTAAAGTTGCCGATTTGTAACTCGTCTGACTGCTAAGCACCGCGTGGGTTCGAGTCCCGTTCGGGGCAAAGGTATTAATGAGAGAAGGTCTTTAAGCCAACATGTGGTGCGCCAGTGGTTCTACCCAGACATTTGTCTGGGGTCTTCCTCCACCCCTCAACCAAAAAGCTGGACGTTGCTCTTATGATCATAAAATGGTCACTGCAATGTATTTCAAAAACAAAACATAAATAGTCAAACTTATATCTCTTAAGACATATTTATACCAGATACAAAGCTCATACCAAACCAGTTATAAACTCTTTTTACATGTAAATGAATATATTCTCCTTAAGTAAAACCTTAACACAGGTATATACCACTGTCACACAGATTTAAAGTCACTAGCTTCAATAAACCAGTCCTGGAAATCAGCCTTCATGAATGAAATTTACAAACACTGGAGCTCCAGTTCATCAAACTTTACTGGGTCAAATCAAATGTATTCGAGGACTGGCTGGTCCTGTGTTAGGATAATGTGACTGGGTGTGGTATCATTGAGGTAATGAGTGACCACAGGCTATACAGAGTAAAAGCATCACTATATCCGCTTGAAGTGAAACAAAATTCTGGATAATAGTTACAAATATGAATCACTTCCTTCTGTCTCTAAAATGAATGCTTGTCCTTACTCCACTACCAATTTAGGGACGTGCATACAAAAAGATAAAAAAAGTAAAGCGCCCAAACTACTGTTTTGCGAATCCTGTAATGCATAAACCAGGTACAATAAAAACATAATACCAAACATAATCAAATTACCCCTCATCATTTCCATCTGTAATGACAACCTTAAACTTGATTTCCCTGAATATGCAACTGAGAATTTTCCACAAATACCTGTGCTATTTTCATACTGATAGGTTTTGAACACCTGGCTAAAATATAATTAAAGATTATATAACAGGTTTAGCACAGGTTCACTGATTAACAATTCCACAAGATTTCCTTCAGGGACTGACCCTGGTTTAGATGTTAAAGTTGTGTATACATTGTACCTGCAGCTCCTCACCACACAGGTTTATGTTTCAGTCAGGGTAAAATAAGTCAGGCACATATCTCTCCTAGTTTAAAAATTGATGTGGTACAATGATGCTTTCTGTAACTGAGGTAATGTGTGGCAGTTGGTCAACTTTTATTATTTATTGTTTAAATTCAATTTTTTTACCTCTTATGGTGGAAGGGGTGAGGGGGCGGCGTGAGAGGATGTTGGGGATCTCGGAGGATTTCACAACTGAAAGGAACTTAAAGTCAAATTTTTGCAATTTACTCTGATGATCAGACCCTAGGTATGCACAGAAGAAGCCATGTTTGCTAAATTATCTAACCAATAATAATTGAAATGATGTTATAAAACTAGATATGGCTTTAACCATTATCATGCTAATTGTTTGTTTATTACCCATAATAAATATTAACCATCTTCTTACATCAACATACAAATTTGCCCAGACACATTGCTAGAGACTTAGTACCAAATCGTGTAGATCTGGATTTTGACAATTTGCTTAAGCCTGAGCAGTTGTTGCTTGAAAGCAGGCTAATAGCTAAGGCCATGCCAAATCGGAATTCTGTTAAGCGTCCGCGTGCGCGTAGGTTTTGGAGTCCCCAATCCCAAAAAAAAAAAAAATTTGTATTTGAAATTTCTTAAATAATTCCAATGTTCCGTGAATCGATAACGACAATTTCGTTCGGGGAAAATGTGTTGGTAACGACGTATATTATTCGTAAGCAATTTATCATAACCGTAATCATGTAGACGCTTGATAATAGTAGAATAACGCGAAATTCAAGCGTTTAGAGATACTGATCCAGTCCAACTGTTCGTTGGAACCACGATGTTTTTTTTCTTTTCTTTTCTCTTTGGGTTTCTGTCATAAATAAATTCAAATTTATTAGTTCGCTCGTGAATAACATGTTTTGGTGAGTAAAAGTCCTAATGGCAAGCAAAATTATAGGGTTCAGGAAAATGACCAAAACGTATTAGATTGGTACGCTCTGACCATGGACAAAAAGGAAACCTTCAGTTCGTTATTTGAAAGAATCGTGACGTCAATGGTAGTGAATAATCAACACCAGGGAACAGGTTTAAACACCCTAATATTATCTTAAAAGATACAACCAACACCAGGTGTGAAATTGTCTGTAATTCTGACAATGTGGAATCTCAGATTAATGTGATCAACATTCATGTATTACCAAGTACTTATTTGTCACTAGCTAGGATGGACATGTTAATATTAACATGTTAATATTACATGCCCTTAAAATTATAAAATTTTGCAACATAGATCTCCAAAGTATTTTGTCTCAAGTGTGCCATTTATATATTGTTTAATTCTATTATGACAGTATTACCAGTATAATATAGTTCATGCATTGGTTCATTGTACATGACACATTACTCCACATTCCTTCTTACTTACTAATATGTTGTGACAATATTTCCATAGTCGTGCCATAATTACAATATACATTTTATGTAAAAAACACTAGTAATTTTATGTTAAACTATATATTTTATGTCTGTGCTTACACTTGTCATTTCTTAAGTAATTCAGACCATTGTTTCATATTATGACGATGTTTTTCCATTAAAATATATATAATGCATTGTTTTTTTTGTCGTTAAATATTTGTGTTTTCGTTTTCGGTTTGTGTGTTTTTGTGAATAGGTACCTAGGTTTGTCAAACTTGAGTTGACGCTTAACAAAATTCCAATTTGGCATGGCCTAACCCATGGGTCATTGTTCCTCCTGAAACCTATGTAATTCTATAAAATCAGGGTGTTTTTTGTTTTACTTTAGGGGAAAAGGCCAGGCCTTTCAGTTGGGGAAAAAGACTTTTTTACGTAGTATCTGCTATTATGTGACATCGCCACTTCGGAATAAAAGACAGTTTAAAGTTCGGAAAGCTCTGGACAGGGCCGGCCAGCAGTTACTTCCCATGATCAAACTATCACACCATTGACAGTGACATCTTTATTCAGTCATAAATATTGTCTATTGGTTGTATAGAAAATGCAAATCTTTTAATGGGTTTGAGAGAAAAAACAAACATCTTGTATAAGATTCAGAAAACGGCCAAAAATATTATTGATGGCAGATTCTGGACCCGAAGTTTATACCGGCTCTGGTTTTTACACTCTCCGCAAAACCCTCTTGAAAATAGATATTTAAATAGGCCACATAATTTTTCACATCAGACTTTAACCCTTTAAATCCTGAAAACACTCTTAGGGTGGGGTATGCTTTATATTTATGGGGTGATTGTTTATTAACAAGTAAAGACTTAAATGCGGAGAATAACCCAGAAAAAAAGCAATATTTAGATTCCATGACAAACAAAATAGCAAACTGAATGATAAAATTGTGGTATTTGGTAACACAAATTACAAAATATCTGATATTTCTAGACAGTTATTTTTTGGAATGTAAGTTTTCAGAAAAAAGGAAGTGATTTCAAACATGATCATTCTGAAGTTTTTGCTTCCTCATCGCTTGTATAATCTAAATATACTTGAACATAATCTATTTTTTCTAACTAATTATTGCTACCATATAAAATATCAAATAAATATACAGTGACACCATGAAATCTGTACAATGATATAATAATATCTGTAAACTTCTAAAATAGTTCCACTGGTTTTATAATCATGGGCTTATGTTTCTACAACTTGGCTTGTATTTGTTTTCATCAATGTAGTCTTATTTTTTTAAGCTCGCATATAAATAGCAACCATGTGTAACAACATATGAACATTGTAATCTTCCTTGTTCTGGATGGGGTTTTGTTTGCTTAATGGTTTCAACTTCAATACATTATATTTTAAATATAAAAAATAATGTTAAATAATATCAGTGTCATTACTGTGCTGTCATTCTGTATTTAAACAGTATGATGTAACAATTTCAAAAATACATCACAGATTTTTATAACAATGAGGTAAATTTTAACACCTGGCTCAAAATTCATTTTGTCAGTGTTTATTATTACAGTTTCCTAATCTAATACATAAATAGCAACTGTGTGGGCATTGTAATTATAATATTCTTTGTTCAAAATGTGTTTTTGTTTTTGTAGTAGATTTACCTTCAATGATTTACACTCTTAGTCACATTTTCAATCAGGCTTAAATAACAGGAGCTAATAATCAGGATCTGTACTATTGGCAGTTAAGTTATTATCAATACAGCTTCTAACATTGGAATTACATTTATTTTGACCATTATGTCAACAGCTAGCTATTTTGGTGGAGGAAGATCACACACAAATATCAAGGTAGAACCACTGGCATCTGGACGACCTTTCTACTTTAAGTTCTTAGCACCGAATGGGACTTAAACCCAAGCAAAAGCTATTTAAAGAAACATTGATTATTTTTATTAATAGCTACTTGTTTTTTTACACCTGTGATCATTACAATGTGTTTAATTAACACCATCCACATTATCTAAATTTGAAATTGATCCACATGGAAAAATTTTATGGTGGTAACTGACAGTTTGCCTGTATCTAATATCTGACCTCTGTTTGGGGTATTTGTGCATAATTTCTGTAGAAAAAACATCATACTTTAGCTTTGACAATTTTCAACAGTATCTCAATTTTGGGGCAGTAAAACGCGTTAATCAACACTTAAAACATTCATTATTTGCAAATTTATAAACAAGAACGATTGGGATTTCTTCTAAAAATAAACATCGACATCACAGCGGATGATGTGGATGTGCTAAATCATAAGTGGTCACATGGTTTTCTTAGTTTAAAAATAGGTAACTGTGCAGCATGGCTCAGATAGGATATGCATGTTTGTAATGACGATTGTGGCGTTATGGTTAACTTTTCAGACAGGTGTAGGACATCAATAAACAGCATTTTGTGAGATCTTTTCAGGCAACAATAGTATATAAAGATGTTTAATGAATATATTTTGGGTCCAAACTATCAGATACCACCTTTAGGTCACATTATCAGGAAATCACCAAACTATCAGGATCTGAATGCATTAAAAATATGGATTAGAAGTTGCCATAGTTTAAACGAACCTATCATAAAGATTTTGATGATAAAAAAAAAACAAGAAAAAAACAACAACAATATTTTTCCACATACATAAAAATATATAACTTATGTAAATTAAAAGAAAATATTTTTAAATCACAAAAAGTCAAGCACAATAAATCACTCTTTGAACCTTGCCATAACAGTATTCAATGAAAAGTTAGGAGAGAAAAAAAAAAGGAGAGTAAGAAAGAGAAACCAAATGTGGCTGTATGTGATATCACTAACGATAGCTTTCTTCTATCATCAAGAAGGGTGCACTATATCTAAGTTAAGACTATCTCCTGAGTTAAGACTCAAAAATTAATTAATCAATAAAAAATGTCAGTGAGAACAGAAATGGAAACAAATCTCTGTCAGATCAGGATGTTCACTATTTACTGCTTAGTCTCTGGCAATGTGCCAAGTTTCATTTTTCTTTGTTATAAGCCTAAAACTAAGAGTTCAGTAAAAGTACTATAAAAAAGAACAGTAAGATAAATGTTTAAGGCGGAAGAAAAAAAAAAAAATTGTCACGAACCCAGATACACAATAAGCACAATATCCTGATAACCATACTTGACTGAGATAACAATCCTCCCCACTCTCATACATTCAGAACAAAGGGATATCCCCCTTCACAACCTAATATCTCATCATAGGTAGAGAAGTGACATCATACCAGGGTCAACATACAGCATTATACACTGTGTATGGTTAAATATAGCATGTAAGGCTGAATACACCATGTAAAACTGACTGGCATGTGAGAACCTAAGTCCTGTAACTTTTCATATTTTAATAACTGTTGCAATACTTAGAAGACCTTGTCTTATTTTCTTATTAAATATTTATTCACAACTGGATCATGACAATCTACACAACGTGGAGCTTAAAACAAGTCCTGAAAGATGGTTGTGAAACAACAGTATCTCAACATTTCCATTTGTAACCATGGAAACCTCAATGAACTGATGACAAATCCAACCCGCCCAACAAATGCACACACACACATACAAAAGGTGAATTGATGTTGGCATCCTATTACAGTCAAAGCAGTACTGTATGTGTCTCAAGTAAGCACTGTCTCTAGATTATTGAAAGACTTATGGTTAAAAAACATAATATGTCATACACATGCAAGATAAATCAATGACCAGGTTACCATCATTGATAAAGAAAACAAACCATTTCCCTACGATGTAATGAGTCATAACAGATAGGAAAACATAGATTAAACCAGTGTCAACAAACTAATAAGATGGGAGTGTGGGTATAACATACATGTGAACTTTTTCTGAGGCCAAAGTGGAAAATTTTCACTTGCAAAGTGGGAGATTTGTTATTTTCACACACACAAAAAGAGGATATTATCTCTTTCCAAGCAGAAAGATTTCTGGAAATGTGTAAAACACCCCTCACTTTCAAATAACTGTGAACCTTAAAAGAGGGAGTCTCCCTCCAAACACGCAAGAGTTCACATGTATGGTACAACCACAATTAATATCAATAACAGCCCTAGTAACAAGTGCAAGTAGGAAGGGCATTAGGCCTACATACAGGAGGCCCTGGGTTCAATACCTAGAGATGTAGAGATACATTTGTAAAAACTACTCAATTCTATTGCAAAGTCTTGAAAAATGGGAGGGGTGACACAAACTCAATTTTTCCTAAGCATGGTCAGCACCTTAAGTAAATCACCATGGCCAGCACCTAAAGTAAATAACCATGGCTAGCACCTAAAGTTAATAAACATGGCCAGCACCTGGTGTTAATAACCATGGCTAGCACTTAAAGTTAATAAACATGGCCAGCACCAATGTTAATAACCATGGCTAGCACCTGATGTTAATAACCATGGCTAGCACTTAAAGTTAATAACCATGGCCAGCACAAAAAAGTTAATAACCATGAACAGCACCTAAAATTAATAACCATGGTCAGAACCTAAATTTAATAACCATGGTCAGCACCTAAAATTAATAACCATGGCTAGCACCTAAAGTTAATAACCATGGTCAGCACCTAAAATTAATAACCATGGCTAGCACCTCAAGTTAATAACCATGGTCAGCACCTAAAATTAATAACCATGGCTAGCACCTAAAGTTAATAACCATGGTCAGCACCTAAAATTAATAATCATGGTCAGCACCTAAAGTTAATAACCTTTGTCAGCACCTAAATTTAATAACCATGGCCAGCACCTAAAGTTAATAACCTTGGACAGCACCTAAAGTTAATAACCATGGACAGCACCTAAAGTTAATAACCATGGACAGCACCTAAAGTTAATAACCATGGACAGCACCGAAAGTTAATAACCATGGACAGCACCTAAAGTTAATAACCATGGTCTGCACCTAAAGTTAATAACCATGGACATCACCTAAAGTTAATAACCATGGACAAAACCTAATGTTAATAACCATGGCCGGCATCTAAAGTTAATAACCATGGTCAGCACCTGAAGTTATTAACCATGGCCGGCATCTAAAGTAAATGACCATGGTAAGCAGCTAAAGTTAATAACCATGGCCAGCACCTGAAGTTATTAACCATGGCCGGCACCTAAAGTAAATGACCATAGACAGCACCTAAAGGTAATAACCATGGACAGCACCTAAAGTTAATAACCATGACCAGCACCTAAAGTTAATAACCATGGACAGCACCTAAAGTTTATAACAATAGAGCTAGTCTCTGAGATTATCCTTAAGCTTCTGATTGGCCAAATTATTATTTAAAATACAGGCAATCAGATTCAGGTGGATGATCTCAGATTCCAGTTTCATTCTAAGTTTTATAACCTCTGACCTAGGTACTCCTAACTTTAAACAAGAGCTGTAACAGGACAGTTCACTCAACAAGTCAAAAAAGATGTGAGAGGTATGGTTTACTCAGGTTAAGCTAGTTTCTTAAATAAAAATATTTCAAATTTATTTACATTAAGCAAATTTCTTGACTTTATCAGGAATTTGCATGAACAATATTTAAAATGCAGTTCTACACATCCAGACAACTGGGAACCAAAATCTACTTTCTATTCATTGTTTAAAAGTGAACAGTCAATCAATACTTAAAAATTTGAAGCATGTAAGTGAAAAGATAAAAGATAGTGTTGTACCCAAATAAACCACACATTAGGTCATACGAAAGGCTTCACTTCTAATGTTATTCAGACATTACCAGTAATTTAAAATTTAAATGTCACTCAATCAATATAAACATTGATCTACCTTTGTAATGAATTAGAAAGACATTTGACTCTGAAACAGTATTCTTTAGATGGATAAAATAGGAAAATACATTTGACACTTATTTAAATTAAATTTTTTCACATGGTGAAGAATAAAGATGAAGAAATGTCCTCAAAAACAGAAGGCTACAACAATCTGCATACACACACACAAAATCACCAGATAAAGAGTAGAATGATTTGACTCTGAAATAAAATATTATGATTGTAACATCAGGAGGGACACTCTGATGAAGAATTTGGACTTTAAAAAAATCTGTAGTTACATAATAAACAAACCTAGGTTATAGAATAAATAAGAGACACACTATTGCCACTATTTTCCAAACTTGTATCACTATTTTTAATATCAAGCTTTTCACTGCTTTAATTCTAGTACTCGAAACAAGGCACATAAAAAAATCTGATAGCCAGTTTAACATATACACACAATATTTATATATACACTTCTTCACACACTCAATACCAACCTTCCCTACAACAAACGAGACACTTCCAATTTCCAACACAAGCACATGTAAGCACAATGCCTGACTAATCTGTCAAACACAAGATCTATCAACAGTGATTAAGATGTTGTCACAGTCTAATTGACAATCACTCACACATTTCTTATCCAGCACCAATCCATTCCACACTCTGAGTTCCCTACTTTGAATCAGTGTTATCCATTTACTATAAAGGTTTAGACTTCACGATTAATATAAGAAAGTAAATGCCCGACTTAAATCCATCAAGTTTTAAGATTTAAAGTTTTCACAATACACTATGGAAAAAAATACTGACTAAAGTAATGTCAGCCAAAGTTAATCAGTATTTCTGACCACCATTAAATCAAGACAAATAAAACTATCACACAGATACAACAGTCTCAACACTAAGAATGTGTCCCAGTTGCACTCTCCCTACGCTTCAGTCAAACAGAGAGGGACCAGTATGCGAATGTATAATTCATTATGTACAAGATGGCATTGTTTACATAGATGTTGAGTGAGTGAAAAGGCAACAGTTTTTAACACGTTGACCACCGTTTATCATGCCAAACAATCCTATCACACTATATATACAACACTTGCAACTAAAGAATTGTGTTCATTTGTACTATCCCTACACTTCAGCCAAAAATAATCACAAGTGAAAATATAGTTCATATGTGAGAATTTGACATTGTTGACATAATATATAGAAAAGCAACACACTTAATTGTCAAACGGAAGCAGTTTGACTCTATATCATAAATGGGCAATTCCCTGAAATAATAGCATGAAGTTGGCATAGAGAATTCCTCAGTATGTAACTTATACTTCATGCATTAAAAATTGGCATTTTTTTTTTATTTTATGCTATGCATGTGCATACATGTGAACATTTTCTGAGGCCAAAGTGAGAGATTTTTACTTGCAAAGTGGGAAATTTGTTATTTACATATAAAGAAAGAAGAATTTATCTGTTTCCAAGTAGAGCAATTTCTGAAAATGTGTAAAACACCCCTCATTTTAAAATAATTTTGAACCTTAAAAGAGGGAGTCTCCCTCCAAAAGCGAGAGAGTTCACATGTATGCAAGTTGAAGTTACCAATTGGTACACTAAAATTCACAAGTATAGGGAAGTTATATTTCATGCTTAATATACATAAACATTTGCTTCAAAATCAGAATCACATTGTTTTCAGTGCAGTAGTAGATTAATGTACTTATCCATCATATGTGTTGTTTATTTTAGCTTGAAAGACAGCTAGATTTGCCCATAAGAATCTTCCTGTTAAAACTGGTGCATATAAAGACATATCTAAAAAAACAAAAATTATTTGCTACAGCATTTTTACAAGTTGACACCTAACAATATCTGATTGTTATGTTTAACACCTAACCAAAAATGTTTTGATCACATAGACTTTATACTGTAAAACCCTTTTTTTCCAAAAAAAAGTAACTGTTGCTTCATCTATTGAATCTTCCTTTTAAGTAAAAAGGCAAATCAACTTAACGCCCTACTATCTTTCACTACCTTTGGCTCAAAAAATGACAACTTAACTTGGTATAACTATAAATTACATTACAAACAGCAAATGATTTGACTCAAAATAGACCCAACAGGCTCAAAATACTATCCTATTTATGTGCACTATAAACTCAACCCGTACCTATAGAGTGTTGGCTCCAGGTATGGGAGGCCCTGTGTTGGAACCCGGCCCAGGATATACCAAACATAAACTAGAACGAAAATGTCCAAGGACATCCGCTCGCTTGTACAAAATTTTTCAGCATTCCATATATAGGCGGCGTGCTCCAGCGCATCGCCAATAAAGTAGTGGTATAGCTAGCTCCCTTGCTAATGCTCAAGCAAAAAGGGTAGTTCCACAACTGGTTGGCCCTGTGTCAGGTTAATGTGATTGGGTGTGGTATCATGCCAGGTGTTCAAGGCATGCGATACACAGTGAAGTCAGCACTATATCTGCTTCAAGTGGACACTGTCTCAAGATAACTGAAATACTCTTGGTGGGACGATAAACCCAATAGACATAAACAAACATATAATCTCAACCCATCTTATTAGATATGCAATACATTTTTATTCTATTATGTCTATAGACAATATATTTTATCTGTAGTAGGGTTGTCATTAGGAGGCGGCTGGCGGCCGATTTGACCGCCTCAAATGAAAATCGGGCCGCCTCAAATTTTAAAAGAGCATGCCCCCGGACCCTCCTAGCAACGCTTTGCACCTTCGACGCTCGCATAGTAGCCTCCTCAAAAGTTAAGTGAGACTGCTCAAAATATTTCTAGTGACAACCCTGTGTAGCATAATTATACTCAATTCCCTAATTTATGTGTACTTAATTCCCAAACTATAGTTTACTTGTATAATTTGGCAATGTTAAACTGGCACTCATGCATATTGTCTGTGCTTTTTTTTGTAAATGGCTAAAGGTTGTTTAAAGAACCATGATTTCTGTGCCTGTGTTATTAAGTACACCCAGACAACCAATGAGTCTTAGTTCAATTTTGACATGCTACACCATAGCCAAAAGTCACATAAAATTTATCAAAATAAATCAATACATTTTTATCTATGGCCTAATTTAATTTATACTTAGTTTAAATATCAGACAAAAGAACAGAACAAAACTTTTACCTTCATGTCCTACACTTTTCTTACGATAATTTATCCATCCACCCAACTATCCACCAATATTTTTCCATCTTATAAAAATGTTACACGCCATCGATTATCTCCCCGTAAACACACTCTAGTCCTACACCTAATCCTTGTCTGTCACAATATAGTTGAGTCAAAGTATATCATAACCTGACAGACAATGAACAAAATGATGTAACCTATCTAATGAATGTAAGATAAAATCCCTGCCCTTAGATTGGATCAATGTCAAGTACCGCAGGAAAAAGTTATAATCTATGATATAATGATGCACCTCAGGCAAGTATGCAGGGTTGATCCCCTTTCTAACTGTAGCTAAAATAAGGCATCTTCCCTTGGTGACTATAACAAAATCCCTACAATATGTTCTGGGTCATCTAATGACAACAATCAATGAAAGTTTTATTAAATCCAGGTGACAAATGTGGAAGTTGATTTTTGAAATTGGGTGAAAGCTATTTCTTACAACAGTGACGTTGACCATTACCCCACTGATATTAATGGTGGTAGCCAACAGTTTGGACCAAAATATGTTTTCTCAAATAACCAAATAAGTCATTGTTACCTGAAAAGATCATGCAAAATGCTGCTCATTGATGCCCTAGACCAGTGTCAACTGTGTAACACAACTCACCATTCCTCATTGCAAACAAGTATTTCCTATCTGAGCCATACTGCAGAGAAAGCTATTTTTAACTTGGAAAATCATGTGACAACTTGCTTTTGAGATTATGTTACATCATAATCCGGATTATCCGCACTGACGTCAATATCTATTTTTAGCAGAGATCACTATCATTCTTATTTATAGATTTGGAATGATTGAACTTTAGCGAGGTTATATTGTGAGATGTTTCAAGCCATCTTTACTTATACTAAAGTATGAGTTTTTGCAGAAAGTATGTCCTAATTCTCCAAAGCAGTGGTAAGGTACTGTTACATGAATTTGATATTGGCAAACCGTCAGGTACCACCTTTAAGAAGAGTCAATCTTCCTTTTCTGGTACTTAATTTGATCATATTTCAATCCTTATCTCTTTATTTGCTGCAAACATCTTTCATTCTGGTAACATGAACATATATTCCACCCTAAAGGTTTTTCCAACATATCAAAGGGTAAAGGAAGTTTTCTTCTTTTAGTTAGATGACCCTGACCTTTGGGCCATAGTTCCCGAAACCAGTAGGAGTCATCTATTGATCATAACCAATGTTCCTACAATTATGAAGACTGGTGGCCCATGTGTTCTGGGTATCATAAGAAAGGCAGAAAAGTCAACATTCAGTCCATAAAGCACAAGCATAAAAACCGAGTAAAACAAATGAAAGGATTATTCAGGAGAGACTATATGCTAATGTCTCTCATTGGAAGATATTTTATAGACTAAAACAACAGATAGTGACAGATATAATTATATGGAATATAAGAGAAATTAGCCAGAGATAGAAAGAAAGAAAACAAAGTATGGGAGGCAATTATATCAAACAGTAAATTTTCTACTTTTGTTTTAAGACATTTCCTTCCTACAACTGTCATTTTGGAACTACATCACTAGGGTTACCTGGTAAATCATGTCAAGGCTCACACAAAACTACATTGAACCATCTTGGCATAACATCTTTTGACCAGACAATAATAAGGGTCACACAATACAACAACAGCTACATTCTCGAAACGATATTGGCACTCACCAAAGCCAAGAGGCTTGCGAAAGTGGCCATGTTCATATGTGCCAGAGCGCTCTCCTGATGGTGGTGTACATCAAAATCACATAACATTTCTCGACTTGGATGCCGAGACTTCACTGAACATTTCCGACACATCTCCTTTTCAGCCTTCTGTTCTGGGATAACGGTTTTCAACACATCAGTTCCATGTTCATTACAACCCGAACACAACCGATAACCCATATGATTTGGAAACTTTGTAAACCGCTGGCCTTCCGAGAATGAAATGGTCCTAAAGCTGTGACAATGCTTGTGCCTTCTGTTGCCTCTCTGGTGAAAGCTTGAATGTGTTTCGAGCTGATATTCATGGACTTCCTGCATATTGGCAGTCATATCTTCAAGGCTCGATAGTGGATCAGCAATGACAGAGATAGAAATTTTCAAGTTTTGTGGTTCACTACTGTTACTGTCCCTTTTCTTAGTAACTTTACGTTTGAGGGTAAGGGTTTCAACATAGTCTTGTCCTCGATTTCTACATGTACAGCTATTAATACAACCCATTTTGATTTGGTTTTAAAGATTTTTATCTGTGTATTGAATCAGGGATTGTCAGTAACAGTCAGATCCTGGCTAGATTTGATTAGAACAAACATAACAAATATTTAGATTCCGTCAAGGAGAATCAACAAGAATTGGTTTTTACTTAGAAGTTTGAAAAACAACAACACAACAATCTCCAAGTAAACATTTTAGGCACAGCCGAAAAACATTCAGATACATCTATTTAATATAAATACATAGCAATCAAAGTTAATATTTTCTAAAAACTGTTTTCTTAGGAAAATAAGATGGCTAAACATTAAAACAAATAAATAGAAAAAACATACATGTACCTGTCACACAAACTTCTTTCTGTTTTCAACTTTCCAAGTACAAATATTCACATAAATAAATCCAATTTTTGCCTATTTTCTAAGCCTTTAATAATTTACCCCAGATTTCACCAGCAAAGCTGACAATAAATCCATACCTGATATTTTTGTGTCAAGATATTCAAATATTTATTCACTGATGTAGAGATATTCACAAATATTGGATTTTTTCATGGAAAAGTTAATATAAAGCTATACTGGTGATTTTACCTGGAAAATCTGCCACAGGCAAAGAACTGATTGGTTTCCATGGGAACTGGAGAAAATTAATGAGGCACCTAGGACAGTTCCCCATTCACCTGGTATCAATATAAAAATGTTCTACTGGTATTAATTTTCAGATAACGGCTACAGGCTAACGTTGATGTGAATGTCACATGACGTTAGGTAACTTGGATACTAAAGGAATATGATAAATGTTTATATATTATATATATTTTATATTCCTTTAATATTTATTTAGCTATTACAACTGTAGAACAGATGTTTGAATGACTTTAGAAATAAAATAGTCTGATTAATTTAGTTTAAACCTATTAATTAATTATTAAATATTAATCTCCCTCGACTGCCCACTTCCTGGTTAGAACCAGTGCTCAGGTAATGAGTACCTAAAGGAATGTGCAGTAAATAGTTTTGCTCAAGGACTAAACATCACATGGTCAGTTTCAGGGTTCAAACCCAGGACCCTCCGATCCGGAGTCTAATGTCTTAACCATTAGACCACGGACGCCCAAATTAGTCTGATTAGGTTATACATCTGTGAAATCTAACTCACAAACAACATGATTTATCATGGAAGTCAATGGAATGAGATGGGTGCCAGCAGTTCCACCATCTCATAGAGTCATATATCCAGCGAGACCATTCCAGCCGAGAGACCACATCCAAAAAATCTCCAACCACATCCAAGACTTTTCATCTGAGACCACATTTTATACACTGCTATCCACATGTCAAGCTGAAGACACCATTTTGACTGACACTATTTTCTGTGGGAGCAATGAGGCATCCACTACCACTTCAGGGTAGACCCCCAGAATCAGTATGAGTAGAAACAACTTTTACTTAAATACGATTTTCAACTCTAATGGACCAAACCTTATGCATTTACATATATACTATTTGAACCCCAACCAGGATAAAATCAAAATACATGTTTGTTAAGATTACCAAAGCATACTGCCATATAAACGTCAATGTGGTTATAGAGTATAATTATGTGTAGGTCACCACTTGTCACAATATGATCATTATTGCACAAAAAACTGTTATCATTATCCTGATTAAGTCCATTTTGTGTAAGTAAATGCAGAACTGCTGTAACTACCAATGTTATATAATTGGGAAATAGCTGATTTTTGCACTCATCAGATGGCATGTAACACATTGGACTCAAATCTGTTTATGGCATAAAGGTTTGTAGGCATACTGTATGTCCAATTAGTGGAAATTTTGATAACAATCGGATGTTCACATTGTCTACCTCCATTTAGCAAGGTACAGTGTTATCTGTGTATTCTGATACTGCAATCCCCATCTTTGAAATGATAAAAAATTGTTAGTTATCTCCCTTGGGGGAAGGTATTTTCATATACTTATACATCATGTAGTAACAAATATTCTTTATTTTATTTTTAATTTTCTAATTTTTAAGATATCACTCAAGCACTTTAACACATTCTTATCTTAAATCAATAAGTTATAATTTTATGAGCATGTAGCAGTCATAAATGTTCAAAAAAGTTTAACAAGTGGGCCATGATGGACCTTAATCACTCACCTGAAGGTACGGACTTTCAGTTTGCTCATATCTGGCATCAAGTAATAATAAGTTATTTAATCTAGACATTTTTGGTGATGATTTGACCATTCGTGTGGCCGTTGGACTGGTAACATTTTCTAGAATTTTACCTAGTGACCTACTAAATCCATGTGACCCAGTTCATAACATATCTAAGATTTCATAAAGGCAAACATTTTGGTCAAGTTTGTTGGGCCATAAATGTGGCCTTTAAGCGTGTCCACGTTGTTGTTTTTTTGTTTGTTTTTTTTTAATTTGACCTAGTGACCTCCTTTTTTTGACCCAGTGTGAACCAGTTATAAACTCACCCAAGATTTCGTGCAGGCAAACATTCTGGCCATGTTCAGTAAAGACTGGGCCATATACCGTATTCACTCGTGTAATCGCCGCACTTTTTTACCCGATTTTATCGTTAAGGAGTTGAGGGTGCGGCCATTCTATAGGTGTATTGTCTCAAGCATGTTCATAAGGGTTTTTAAAGATTTGACCTAGTGACCTATGTTTTGACACCACGTGACCTAGTTACGAACTCATAAGATTTTATACAGCACTCTGGCCTTGTTAAGTGAAAATTGGGCCTCAGGTGAGCTAAAGTGTTGGAAAATTTTATTTTCTTCTTCAGTAACTAAATACCAAATACCTTACCATAAGGGAGGTAAGGAGGTGAAGTTTAAAAGTGCAAGTAATGCCCCTTCATAAACAAAGAGGGAATTATATAACAATTTCAACTCAAGGTATATAACAGAAAAAGAGGAGTGTTTTCATGCAGCTAAATACTGTATAAATGGTGCATTTTGTCCTTAAAGGTGGTATCCAAAAGATTGTCTATATGAAGGCATTTAACAATATCCTAACCTTTTTTTGTAGTCATTTTGCTATTATCTCTTCCTAAACTCATACTTTCATCTAAGTTAGGATGATTCTGATACTAACTCAGTTGTTTGACAGCACAAATCGTGAAATTTATCAAATTTAAATGTTAAATCTTTAAATATGCTCAATGGGGATTTCTGTTAAATATACATGTAGATATCAACATCAGAGCGGATTCTAATGATATAATGTAATCACAAAAGAATGTGGTCACATGGTGTTGCCAGTTTAAAAATGGCAACAGTGCAGCATGGCTCAAACAGGAAATACAATTTTTTTATGACAAGTGGCTGTTCCACTTTTGTTTTCACATAGCTGTTGGGTATCAATAAACAGCATTTCTTGGGACCTTTTTGGATGAAAACAGTTTAATTGTTTGAGAAATACATTTTAGTTCAATATGTTAGGTTGTGCTAGGTCAGAAACATCTACCAGTGACCCAAAACATGAAGAATCATTTGAAAGTTTTCCTAAAAATTATGCTTCGAAATTGTGAATCTTAATTTGAAAAGTCCATTTCTTTAGTTTTTGTAATTTTAAATAAACTGTTAGATTTTACCTTATCTTAAAAAAACTGGCAAAATGCTAGTAATTGTTTACCCTTTATTTCAAAGTTTTGCCATTTTCCTTTTTTACAAAAACATTTACCAAGACAACGCCAAACTTTTGTTTCTACAGCAATAAATTAAATCTTTATGTTATGACTTGATTAATACTGTATAACAGGTAAAGTTCGCGTGGTGATAAATTTCGCGTTTTTCGCGAACGACCTATATTCGCGAACATTTTCGTCAGCGAAATTTTTTGACCAGGCCAAACGGTGTTCTGTCAATAGCTACCGTACTATTCACCAACCATGACATGTTTTGTATGCTGTGTGTTATTCAAAATACGTGTATATGCACATGGGAATTATTGCAGAGTCAAGAATGAGCCTTGAATACATCGAATATAGCAATCGCCGTCTGATCACACCTGCAACATGCAAAAAGGTGACCTATTGTTAAAGGTGTGAATAATTATAGTATTATCAGTTAAGTGATCAGGAGTTTGCTACAAGTATTAAAAACTGACAAGTGATACGGTAGCTGTGACAACTTTTCACGGATATAAGACCGGTTGTGTATACAAAACCAATTACAGGTATATTTTACAGGTATTGCTTGACATAATTGGCCTACGATCTCTTGCCCTCGGGCGATATTTAGGACGTGTATATATTTCTTAAGCAGTGATCTCTAGTCAGTTGGTGATTTTTATAAACGTGTTAATATTACGACCACCCCTAGAATTGGTTTCTCGCGAACATTTACTTACGCGAAATGTCTAAAAGTGTCTAAAATGATAAAATCGCGAACTTTTTGATGCGCAAAAATAAAGTGTTATACAGTAGCTTTGAGTCTACATTTTCAATTTAAAAAAGCAGATGTGGTTAATGAGAAGCATACAAAGAGAAAAAAAAGAACCAAGAAAATAATATGGTAAATGTTGACCTGTACCCGCTAAGATGAAATTAAAGTGATTTGAAAAATGAGAAAAAATGACAAAGTAACAAAAGTTTGTACTTACATATTCACATTTAACGTATTCTGATGATGAAGACTGTGGTGGAAATTCATCGAGGATTACGGGGGATTTGTTCATTGTGGCTGTTAGATATTGCAGGTTTTCTACTGTTCATCTCAGTCCTTCTAGTTATAGAAGTAATTTACATAATTTTTCATTCAAGTCTTTGTCACATAAATATGTTTCTATTCATATAGCCATGTTCTTCCTTGAAGATAAGTTCCACTTTTTCAACTGACAAATGTTGAGTTGACCAACTGACAAACTTACTTCCCACACATTATAGGACCTATTTAATTTAAATTTAAGATTTGCCTGGCATGTTCAGCAGTTAATATTTACTCAGCTGGAATGTTTCCATAAAATAGTTAAAATCAAGTCAGCTTCAAATGATTAGTAGCCAGTCACTGATTTCTGCAAATTTTCTTCCTTTGCTGTGGTTTCCGTTTTTCTTTCTTGTGGCATATGACCTCTGAAATATATGAGAAAATACTTTTAAAATGTCTTCATTTAATTAAATTTATGAAACAGAAAGTATTTGATATTCTATTTAAGAAGGTAATGAGCTCTAAGACAAACAGGAGTTTTACCTATTGATGTAATTTTTCATGTATAACTGGTTTCTATAGACAAGAGGGCCATGATGACCCTTAATCGCTCACCTGATGACACAGGCTTTACGTAGGCTCAAATCTGGCATTAAGTAATTGAGAGTCATTTACTTTAGAAATCTTTGGTGAAGATTGGACCATTAGTGTGGCCACTGGGTTGATAACATTTTCTAGAATTTTACCAAGTAACCTACTGAATCCACATGACTCACTTCAAAACATATGTAAAATTTCATACTGGCAAACATGATGGTCAAGTTTGGTAAAGACTGGGCCATCAATGTAGCCTCTTAAGTGTTTTCACAAGCTTTTTCTAAAATTTGACCTAGTGACCTACTTTATGACCCCACGAGACCCAATAACGAACTCATCCAAGATTTCATGCAGACAAACATTTTGACCAAGTTTGGTGAAGATTGGGCTATAAATGTGGCCTCTAGTGTGTTCACAAGCTTTTTCTAAGATTTGACCTAGTGACCTACTTTTTGACCCCACGTGACCCAGTTACGAACTCATCCAAGATTTCATTCAGACAAACATTCTGACCAAGTTTGGTGAAGATTGGGCTATAAATGTGACCTCTAGTGTGTTCACAAGCTTTTTCTAAGATTTGACCTAGTGACCTACTTTTTGACCCCACGTGACCCAGTTACGAACTCATCCAAGATTTCATGCAGACAAACATTCTGACCAAGTTTGGTGAAGATTGGGCAATAAATGTGGTCTCTAGTGTGTTCACAAGTTTTTCCTAAAATTTGACCTCGTGACCTACTTTTTGACCCCAGGTGACCCAATAATGAACTCATCCAAGATTTCATGCAGACAAACATTCTGACCAAGTTTGATGAAGATTGGATAAAAATTGTGGCCTCTAGTGTGTTCACAAGGTAAATGTTGACGACGAACGACGAACGACGGACGACGGACGAAGCGGTATCACAAAAGCTCCCCTTGAGCACGTTGTGCTCAGGTGAGCTAAAAAACAGAAAAATTACAGAAACTAAAAGAAAGATAACCCATGCTAGTGTTTAAATGATAAGTGAAACGGGGTTATTTTCTCCTCTTTGGTCTGAGCAGAAGTAAAAAATAAATGTGTTTATTTATTTATTATTGTTTTAATGCAGATTAAAGAGAGGGCCTTATATTTACTTTTGAATCTCATTATAGCTGTTTCACAATCCTGCTAGTAAATTCATTTTTATTTGTTTGTATTGTTTTCATAATTTCCTTCATGTTAAAAAATGTACATTGTAGTTTTGGATTAGGACAACTTTTATTGTATGATGTCAATCACAGGCTCTATTTTGTACATAACTGGTAAGACAGTTTTATTTCAAAAATATCTCTCATTAGGAGCTGCTGAGGCCTTTATCTCCAGTACATAGTGTATGTATTTTCATCGTTCATTACATTTGTGTCGTATTTTTGATTGCAAACATTATTCTTTAATGAGTTTTTAATTCACAATGCAGGTGCTTACTGTGAAAGTTGTCTCACATTGATAGGATATTTTTATTTATTATCTCAGTTTGTCTTTGAAAAAAACCTTAAGAAATGGCAATGTTGGAGTTTTCCACAAACCAGAATTAAGCACACTGCATGTATTGGGTTACTTTGCCATACTTTAATCCATGTGAAGACTCGAAATGTTGTTTGATGATACAAGTTGCTAAATGAGTCACTCTAAATGAGAATTTATATCAAAATCTATAAATAAGCACAATACCTCTGCTAAAAATAGATATCAACATCAGACGAGATTACCCAGATGATGATATAATGTGATCTCAAAAATAAGTTTCCATATGGTTATCTTAGTTTAAAAATAGCAGCTTGGCTCAGACAGAAAATGCTGTTGGCAATGATGAGTAGGGATTTATGCGTCACTGCTCAGAGAGATCTAGGGTATCAATGAATTGCATTTTACAGGACCTTTCGCGGTAACAAGTATTTATCTGCTTATTTGATATTCAATTAAAGAAATCTTGGTCCAAACTTTCAGATACCATCTATAACTAACAGAGTAAACACTTTTAAAAACTACTGTCTTATGGGAATTATGTAAGGCTTTATTTGACCTATTTCACATGACTGGTTTGTATTTGTAAAAAAAGCTGTAAAAGTCTGGAAGCCGTAAGGATTTAAAAATATTTCACAAGTCTAAAAAACAAGTTGGTTATGACGTTACAACCCATTACTCTATTGGCTCTGTAATTGGATCATACATTAGACTTGTGAAGTATCTGACAGCTTGCTTATATTAGCGTCTATATATACAACATCTTAACACTGTTCTGCTATATTTCTGCATGGAATTAATACTTTAGTTTAAGTTAAGACTGTTAATATTATAAAATCAGTTATTAAACTATACAAATCATGAATTATATCACTTTAAATGTACATTATTTCCAAATCTATAAATAAGCACCTTGGGGATTTCAGCTAAAAATAGATATCGACAACAGAGCTGATTACCCCGGATGGTCAAGGAAGGTGATTTCAATAGTAAGTGGTCACATGATTTTCCTGGTTTTATTTTAACTGTGCAGTTTGGTTCAGAGAGGAAATACATTTTTGTACTGACAAGGCTTGACTTTTCACATTTACGCAGGGCACCAATGAGCAGCATTTCGCAAGATCTTTTCAGCTAACAATAATTCATGTGGTTGCATAACTGAAAAAAATAAATACCACCTTTAATGCACTCAACCAATGACTTTGAGTATTGAGACCATAAAAAAGCATGTCTCAGTGCAATCAGCTATGATTATTAACACATTAAAGTTTTCATTACTGAATATGTTACCATATTCACACAGGTCTACATTTTATGCACACAATGCATAACTTCCACCCATATTATAAAAGATATACATGTATTAGCACAGCATCCAAAAACAGTAAGAAAAAGCTGTTCAAGATACACTACAAGAAAACAAAGGCACAACAACATTACAACAACAGCAACAACATAAGCAGGAACATTGTCCCATTTATCTGTGATGTCTCAACAACCACAAATTGTACAATCAAGATATAAAGTAACTTCTACTCACACACATGTATAATACAATGACATAAGCCATAAACAACATCAGCATCACATAAACCTGATAAATCCTTACAAACTTGGTTTCAAAAAACATCAATATAACTTACTTTCATCTATTAACTAAAACTTGAGTGGTATTATATATATCACCTGATCAAACAACAATGACAACTCAAGCTAACATAACCATATTATTTATGCTGTTATCAAAATGATGATTAGATTACCTGAGTTACCTAATGTATGCACACTCACAAACTATGACAGTCTGACAGCAAGGTATACAATATACAACACATTGACGTCACAGTGAATTGCCTAGTAGCTTATGACCGACAAACATTGGGACCAGGAGTAGATTTACCAATATCAAATAAACTGGTTTAAACTATCTACCAACCTATTGTCTCAGGGATTCCTTCTTAATGCGTCAATGAATACTATTCAAACCAGAATTTTCATTTTTTAACAAGTAAAAAAAAGAGAGTAAACTAAATGAATAACTAGTTTTAACCTTACATTTTAAGAAAAATATTTTCTTGCATTTAAGTTCTTAATAATCATTTTAACATTTAGAAAGAAATATTTCTTTTATTGCAGTTCTTTATGAAGATAGGAAAGTTCAAAAGATAGAATAGTAAACAGTATGAAATAGAAGAACCTTCCAAATGAAAAACAGTTCTTTATTTGTTCATTTGGTTTATCGTCCCACAAACAGTATTTCTGTTATCTGTCGACGGTTTCCACTTGAAGCAGATATAGTGCTGCCTTCACTGTGTATAGCATGCCGTGAACACCTGACATGATACCATACCCAGTCACATTATCCTGACACCGGGTCAACCAGTCGTGGAACTACCCTTATATTTGCTTGAGCATTAGCAAGGGAGCTAACACTCTACTGACTGCGCTACCAGGTCCAGGGTAAACTGTTCTTTAAGTTAGAAATGTTATTGCCATAAAAAATTCAACTTGTATAAATCTATAGTTGTGCAAGAATATTTTAAATGAAGTTAAGACTACTTTTGCATTTACTATGTTAAAGGTTTTAATTTTCCACAACTGGTTGACTCAGTTAAGGTTAAGACATATTATGTTTCTAATTTTAATATAGAAGTTAAATGCAATTACAGAATTAAGAAGTTTAAAACTTACTGAAACAGCAGGGGGGAAAAAAACACTATTATTTCTGAGCAAAATCTATTTGATCTTGTTAAAATAGTCTTCTGTTGACTTATTCTTTTTCAGTCCAGTGAGAACTGAGAACATACCCTCTAGCCATTTACCATTATTACCTTTATTTATAAGCAATAGAAAACCTTCATTTTTTAGCAACCATTACCGGTACATACACATTAAAGGTGGTATCCAACAGTTTGCCTATATCAATCTTTCCTATAGAACCTATATCAAGCTTGATAGTGATCACTGCTAAAAATAGATATCGATGTCAGAGCGGTTTACCCTTATGACTATATAATGTGACCTCAAAAGTAAGTGGTCATGTGGTTTTCTAAGTTTAAAAATAGCTATCTCTGCAGCGTGGCTCGGACAGGCAATACCTGTTTGCAATGACGAGTATTGATTAACACATGACTGTTCACACAGATCTAGGACATCAATGAACAGCATGTTGAAGAACCTTTCAGGTAACAATGACTTATTTGGTTATTTGAGAAAAGAAATTTTGGTCCAAACTGTCGGATACCACCTTTAAAGTATGAAACCACAATGATGGAGAATAAGCAACAAATAGAGTGGATCCTGATTAAACTGACAGCTGTCTGATTGGATCTATACTGTTTACCTATTCCTGATCAACTCTGTCTCTGACTTATTGGACTAAGAGCTAATAGCTTAGTGAAATACTATCATAACCTATATTAAATAAACTGAATTAATCTACCTACTTATCCATTATCTTGTAAACCCTGGTACATTTGTTAAAGGTGGTATCAAACAGTTTGCCTTTATCAAATGCATGCAACATTTTTTTCCATTGTTTTAGGGAATTTAGGCATAGTTTCTGCATAAGCTCATAATTTTGTGTAAGTAAATACGATTCTGAACATATACTGTTCTATATTGATTGACAGTTCATTTGCAAAAAAATCTCTAAAAATATTCACTCTTTCCCAATCTAGAAATAATCATGTTACTGTTAGTGATCTCTGCTAAAAATAGATATCAATATCAAAGCAAACTACCTAGATGACAATACATATAACGTAATCTCAAAAGTAAATTGTCACATGTTTTCTGAGTTTAAAAATAGCTACCTGTGCATACCAATTTTAGCTGAAAGCCCTGTTGTGTTTATAGATTAAGAAATAATGGATATTTATAGTCATATACACATTGTATTTCCTGATTGGTCTGACCAACAGTTGAGGTAATTTGATAAACAACCTTTACTTAAACTAAAGTATACTTAAACTAAAGTATAATAAAATAATATAATATATAAACAATAATGCCTAAATTCTCCTGAACTAAGGCAATATGGCTTACATACAATAGGCAAACAAACTTTTGGGGATTGGGGATTAGCCGGCATTATAACCAGGTCAATGTGAATTGTGGAATACACCCACACAGTATAGAATAAAGATTGTATCTTCTTTATAGTGCTGTAACAAAGAATTGAGGTCAAGACTGAAACCTTGTTTCTAAAATATATAACCCACTGACATAATTGTGGTAATATTAGCAACTACCATGGGAAAATGCCAGACAAAACTATGATGGATAGAACTGCCAAAACACTGCAGGTTAGACTACAAAAATTGAAGATTTGTTGATCTGGTATTATGATAGCATCATTATTTTTATTCAGGCCACATAAGATTTTAAACTACTAACATTATTAAAAACACAAGATGCAAAATATTCACGACCACTAAAAAGATTTGTTTAGCAGGCTCCACAGCATTCTTATTGTGGTCACATAAACATCTAAATTTATTGAAAATACAAAATTAAGAAATGATTATTATACATGCCCCTATGCAACCTGGTTTTACCCACTAACCCCCAAAAATCAAACTTAACATTGCTATGACCTTTACCTTTACATCCCCCAAAACAAAAATCTCACTCAACTGAGCAGACTCAGTCAAAGATGGCAATAAAATTATGAATTCCCAGGGCAAAGTGCTGCCTCCTGCATCAGAGATCAGTAAATGGAATGATGATTTGTTGTCATTGCCATCGTATATTGACGGGTATGCATAGCTTGCTGTGCTTTGGCTACAAGGAATTTAACAAAAGCCAAAAGTGCAAAAGGAAGTTGTTGACTCTATTGACCCAGACCCCCATTTTGACTGATATGGGTGCAAGTCAATCCGGCCACAAAATAAGTCAATCCAGCCACAAAAATTTCAATACGGCCACACAGGAAAACGGTCCAACGGGCCACATTTTTATATTAGCCTTATAGTAAACAAATATTTATGTTTTTATTGTTTTATTTAATTCTTTTCGTGTATTTCGTATGATCATTAAAAATGTTAATAAGTACATATATTAGTTAGTCTGTGTAATTTCTTTTGTATTAGTATAAGGTCATTTTAATTTCATATTGTATTCTATCTTGTTTTTTTGTTTATCGAATAAATGATTAATTATATTATAATAAAGAGACTGAATGGTGTTTTCACTTTTTTTTTTATTTCATTGCCAATGTTAACTGTCAGTAGATTTTTTGTGTGTTTTAAGCCTGATACGACCTTTAAAGATATCAAACAAGTTTATATGATTGTGCACGCATAATTAATTACCAGCATGATGCTGTTTGGTGCATTGTTACTAAATGGTACTAATTATAGTTTTAACACCCATAATCAAACCACAGCCAACTTAATCTTAGCAACTGACAAACTTGCATCAGTAATGAAAAATGCTAATATGATAGTCAAGTTAATCAAGTGAAGATGTAGCAGTTTATTTAACCAAACAATAATACAAGGAATGATGAATTTTAAAAATTTTGCAGTTTGTATTTGAAATGGGTATATAAGTATCAAAGGATAAACAAGAGGGCCATGATGGCCCTTAATCGCTCACCTGATGACACAGGCTTTATGTAGGCTCAAATCTGGCATTAAGTAATTAAGAGTTATTTACTTTAGAAACCTTTGGTGAAGATTGGACCATTAGTGTGGCCACTGGGATGATAACATTTTCTAGAATTTTAACAAGTAACCTACTGAATCCACATGACTCACTTCAAAACATATGTAAGATTTCATACTGGCAAACATGATGGTCAAGTTTGGTGAAGACTGGGCCATCAATGTAGCCTCTTAAGTGTGAACACAAGCTTTTTCTAAGATTTGACCTAGTGACCTACTTTTTGACCCCACGTGACCCAGTTACGAACTCATCCAAGATTTCATGCAGACAAACATTCTGACCAAGTTCGGTGAAGATTGGGCTATAAATGTGGCCTCTAGTGTGTTCACAAGCTTTTTCTAAGATTTGACCTAGTGACCTATTTTTTGACCCCACGTGACCCAGTTACGAACTCATCCAAGATTTCATGCAGACAAACATTCTGACCAAGTTTGGTGAAGATTGGGCTATAAATGTGGCCTCTAGTGTGTTCACAAGCTTTTTCTAAGATTTGACCTACTGACCTACTTTTTGACCCCACGTGACCCAGTTACGAACTCATCCGAGATTTCATGCAGACAAACATTCTGACCAAGTTTGGTGAAGATTGGGCTATAAATGTGGCCTCTAGTGTGTTCACAAGCTTTTTCTAAGATATGACCTAGTGACCTACTTTTTGACCCCACGTGACCCAGTTACGAACTCATCCAAGATTTCATGCAGACAAACATTCTGACCAAGTTTGGTGAAGATTGGGCTATAAATGTGGCCTCTAGTGTGTTCAAAGCTTTTTCTAAGATTTGACCTAGTGACCTACTTTTTGACCCCACGTGACCCAGTTACGAACTCATCCAAGATTTCATGCAGACAAACATTCTGACCAAGTTTGGTGAAGATTGGGCTATAAATGTGGCCTCTAGTGTGTTCAAAGCTTTTTCTAAGATTTGACCTAGTGACCTACTTTTTGACCCCACGTGACCCAGTTACGAACTCATCCAAGATTTCATGCAGACAAACATTCTGACCAAGTTTGGTGAAGATTGGGCTATAAATGTGGCCTCTGGTGTGTTCACAAGCTTTTTCTAAGATTTGACCTAGTGACCTACTTTTTGACCCCACGTGACCCAGTTACGAACTCATCCGAGATTTCATGCAGACAAACATTCTGACCAAGTTTGGTGAAGATTGGGCTATAAATGTGGCCTCTAGTGTGTTCAAAGCTTTTTCTAAGATTTGACCTAGTGACCTATTTTTTGACCCCACGTGACCCAGTTACGAACTCATCCAAGATTTCATGCAGACAAACATTCTGACCAAGTTTGGTGAAGATTGGGCTATAAATGTGGCCTCTGGTGTGTTCACAAGCTTTTTCTAAGATTTGACCTAGTGACCTACTTTTTGACCCCACGTGACCCAGTTACGAACTCATCCGAGATTTCATGCAGACAAACATTCTGACCAAGTTTGGTGAAGATTGGGCTATAAATGTGGCCTCTGGTGTGTTCACAAGCTTTTTCTAAGATTTGACCTAGTGACCTACTTTTTGACCCCACGTGACCCAGTTACGAACTCATCCAAGATTTCATGCAGACAAACATTCTGACCAAGTTTAGTGAAGATTGGGCTATAAATGTGGTCTCTAGTGTGTTCACAAGTTTTTCCTAAAATTTGACCTCGTGACCTACTTTTTGACCCCAGGTGACCCAATAATGAACTCATCCAAGATTTCATGCAGACAAACATTCTGACCAAGTTTGATGAAGATTGGCTAAAAATTGTGGCCTGTAGTGTGTTCACAAGGTAAATGTTGACGACGAACGACGAACGACGGACGACGGACGAAGCGGTATCACAAAAGCTCCCCTTGAGCACGTTGTGCTCAGGTGAGCTAAAAATGGTACAACAAATCACCATGAGCTAGGCGTGTGTGCACTGTTTATAGCCACTTGTGGTGACAGATGAAGCTGTCTCCTGTGATTGGTGTGAGTATTTAAAACCAATTATTAATATTAAATAGATATAAACATTTAACAATTTGTGACAAAAGTATGCAATACTACCCGATTACAAACACCGACAGTCAACCAAAGTAATGGAGATTAATAAAGTAAAAAGTAATGTGATGTATGTGGGTTTAAAACTTATCCCATGAATATTTTAGGAGAGAGAGAGAGAGAGATTGTATACCATAGCATTACTTAATAAGTCTTACTGCATGTAATTTGGTTACATTTCACAGGAATAAACCGACAGCATTATAGTAGAGCTTTTCGAACGGGTGCAGACATACAATTCATGTGTGGTGCCTGTAGCGGATTACCTCAGGACGTAAGTTATAATCAATTCATACAATTGAAATACGGAATTTGGATAAAGATGCTTTAATAAGTTATGCTCAGCAAAAAGTCAGAGTCATCTTTGTGAAAAAGAATGTGTTTGGTTGGCTTTTTAATAATGTTAACAAGATTTTAACTATCCATGAAAACGTTAATCACAAAAATGTTTTTACTTTTATGAACTTTAATTTCAGACTGGAGAGTTACTGCCTGATGAGGAAGATATGATGTCCTCCACCAGAATGGCTGACCAGTCGGTAGTCCGGGACATACCCTACAATAAGGCTAATAAAGAACTATAAAGCAGTATTATACTTAAAATATTTATAACAACTTAAGTGATACAATCAGTGAATCATTTAAACATTACATGGCAACAACATATCTATGTTTTTTTATCTATTTCAGTTACAGGACAAATGACTTGTTTGCAACCGGCCTCTTGAAGGTGTTGTGCCTGTACCACCCAGCCCTAATGAGAGAGGCACCAGATGATGCGGCAGTCGACTACTAAATGAAGACAACTGCTCATGTTTAATTATTATTTTAAACTGTAAATAAAATGATTTTTTCTACTTATGAATAAATTTTACTTATGTATATCTGTCTTTTTTTTTCTTTGTAAAATATGTGATATAACAACAACATTAGCTATTACTACTACTTCACTAACACCTACTGATGATGATGATGATGATAATAATAATAATAATAATAATAATAATAGAAGAGGGAGTATCAGCTACATTAAATGTAATAAAAATAATCCACCCTTTGGCTATGTTTATCATTTGTTCCTATGATTTCTAACAAAATCAACAACTACAACACAAAATAATTATGCAATCACAACATAATTATGCTTATGTTAACAAAAAGATGCTAACAAAAAATTTAATGTTAGAAAAGGCATAAACATAAATGTTGTGCATTTGACATATTTCCGAGGGCAGTGTGGTTGGAATGATCTTTTTGTGGCAGGACTGACTTGTGGATGTCAGTGTCTGTTTGTCGGACTGACTGTAACTTACTGATACTGCCAATATTTAAAAACAAAACAAACAAAACGAAAATTAACTTTTTTGCATCGTGACGATGAACAAATTGACAATTCTGCTGATGAATATAAATAATACGGGGAAAGCCAAGCAAAGAGCCCGAAGGGCGCTTTGCGGGCTTTGACCGCCTATAGGTAATGCGTATGGAGCGTGTGGGTAATGGGATATGTTCAATTTCAAAAATGAAAATATATACCCGTCCGACCAAATTGAAAGTTCCCCCTGTATGGCGCCATCTTGAATTTCGGTGCAACCATACAAATTACCAGCGAGTGAGAATCACAATAACAATAGTCTTGATGCAAGAAGTGTTTTGGAGCATAATTTCTTCATAGAAAATTCAACGAGTTAAAACAACACTGTGTGGTAAGTCTTTTTTTTAATTAATGGGTAAGGAATCACATGCGATGATTGTTAATGCAGAAATACAAAAATCAGAATTGAAGTTTAGCAGCTATTTCCTCTGACTGATGAAAGTGTAAAGAGCGGTTCTGAGCGGGCCCTGTATGAAGTAATACAACTATTACGGTTCCATATTTTTTCTCTATTTGAAGACCAAATCAATAAAAGTAGACCAAACAGTGATGAAATATTGATTTAACTTAATGATATAAATAAAGGTCGTCATATAAAAATAAATAAAACTTCAGTTTAAGTTACGTTGATTACGAATCAATTTGAGTACGAATTTAGTAGTTAAATTCCAACTGGTTCCCCAGTTTTTTGTACGAATATACGCGTTTTGTTTTACACTGGGAAACCAGGCAAGTTAATTGACCAATCGGTAATTTCCGTACACTGCGTCGTCTGCAGCTAGCGTAAAGCGATTATCCAGTTTGCACTTAATTTTATTTAGTAATCACTTATGAAATTACTTAACGATCTAATTTCCAAAGTCGAAAATATCATGTAGGCCAGAATGGCAATCGGAACTCCTCTGGTAATTCCGTCCGGGACAATAATCCTGAATTATCCGAAGTGTTTCGATTGCCAGAGAGACGCGTCAATCGGAACACCTCGGAAAATTCTCGAGGACGGAATTAACCGAGGAGTTCCGATCGGCTCATGACAAGCGTTAAAAGCGTTTATAATCTCCGATTTGCACTTTCGTCTGCAAGCGAGATAACCGCAATAGGGGATATTGGTATTACGGCGGAGGTTACAAGCCTTTTCATTACAAGCAAGGGAAATAAGGGTATTACGGCCAATTATTATTGCGCTCCTTTTTTATTTGGTTAAACATCTGTTAACATTTTTAAAGCAATCTTTGCCAATTTATGTGGAAAAAATAAGTCCTGTAGAATTTTCAGCAAACTTAACCTGTTTTGTTGTTGTTTTTTTTCATAAAAAAATTAGAAATGGGTGATATATATTTTGACAAACATTTCACTTTGGTGTGTTTCATTCCTTAATTCAATTAATTATGCCAAATGCAAATAATATACATTTTTAAATAGCTATTTGCCATTTTGTGTGGAAAGAAATTACTGTAGAATTTTCAGCAAACTTAACTTGTTTTGTTTTTTCCATTAACAATTTGGAAATGGGTGGTATATCTTTTGAAAAACAGTTTACTTTGGTGTGTTTCACTCTTTAATGCAATTATGCCAAATGCGATATTAGACGAGCACAGCTATACATTAAATCCAGTAGCAGTTACAAAAACTGTGGAATCTGATCATGATTATTGTTTGAACCAGTCAGAAAGACAAAGGAAATTGAAACAATATGTTTCATTTGACCACACATACAACTGTAATATCTCCAGAAGTACAGAAAAATTAAAAAAATTGTCTAAAGGTCCCAAACATAACATAACAAAACAATCTAAAAAGAAATCCATTAAAGAGATTCTTCCACAAAACAAACAATGTTCAAAGGCAAAACTCTCTGTTGCAAAAGTTGAGAATCTTGACCAACCTAAACACAAGTTTGTTAAAACAGACAAGTCTAATTCTAACCAACCTAAAAACAAATTTTCAGGTAAATCAGACATTTCAAAAACAAAAATCTCTGCTACTGAAACTGAGAACATAAGCCATGCTGACACTGACACAAAGTCGTGTCTTTTTGATCTGGACACTTACCATGAATTTCAAAGTTTGGTTCAAATTGAAGGGAACATATACAGACTGATCGATGTCACAGGTGATGGGAACTGCTTTTTTAATTGCATAAGCCTTGTTTTAGAAGGTAATCCATCAAATGGTTCTCACTACAGAAGATTGATCTGCAGCTATATTTTAGAAAACTGGGACACATGGAGGGATTTGGTAGCCCTATTTCATGATGTGCGTACAAGCAGTCCACCTCTGTATTGGCATCATATGCTTAATAACAATGGATGGGCTACAGCTTGTGAACTGAGAGTGGCAAGTGAACTACTAAATGTTAATATCACAACATTCATTAAAGGCTCAGCTTTCGACAAGGAAGAAAGGCAATTTTGTACACGTTACTATACAGAGTCAATTAAAGCTACAGATTCACATGATGAAATTCACCTCCATTTAGAAAATTCACATTTCACAGTACTTCATCCAACTCATGCTCCAGCTTTAAATGAACCAGTGCCATCAAGTAAAAAAGAAAAACATTCCGCAAAAGAGACAAAAGAACAAACCTTACCTAATAAAAGGTCTTCAACTGAATGCCCTAAAAACTTACATGCAGCTCCTAGAAAAAGAGCAAAAACATTGTATAATTCCATTTCACAATCATATGAAGACCTAGAGACAATTAAAAATCTAGATGTTATTGAGGCTGATACATTTCAAATCTGTAGAAAGTTGGGTATTAGATATCATTCAGCTTGTGACCATGAAACAAGCCAAGAAAAAAAGGCAAGGCAAAAAAGCAACAAAAATAACATATTGTCGGCACAAAAGCAGATTTGCATGGACATAGATGATATACCTGCCCCACCTCCTTTTACAAATGACAGTCAATTCAATACAGTTATGGACTGTATAAGGGCATTCGAACTAAAACAAATGTCCTACAAATTTAGCCATTGTGAAGTTTGTCATGAAACAAGGTTAGAAATGAAACTGAAATGTGAAAATATCTGTTTGAGATGTCATAGTGACAAAAATCAAGTTAAAATGTTTTCTGCAGAAAACAATATGGACCCTTTGGCTGTACCAGATGAGCTTTCAAATTTAACTCTTGTAGAGCAACAGCTGATTTGTCGGATAGCACCACTTATTCACATTCACATGTTGAAGCACGGAGGAATAGCAGCAAATGGACACTGTGTTGCATTTCCTCAAAATGTCAGTGAGCCTGCAAGAATACTTCCCAATCTGCCTGAACAAATCAAAATAATCAGAGTTCGTAAAAAGGGTTCAAATGACACCTTAAAAGAATTTAATGTCAGAAGGGCGTCAGTTCAAAATGCACTTACTTGGCTGAAGCAAAACAATCCTGCCTATTCTGATATAACCATTAGTCATGAAAGACTCTGCATGTTACCAGAAAATGCCCCTTTAAATATGGAAACAGTTGAAACAAATGAAAATCAAAATCGCAAAGATGTGGGCCCTGCACCACTGCAAGTAGATCCAGGAGATGTCGATTCTTCATCAGATTCATGTCTTCCATTGCCTGACAAACCAACAGACATCAGAGCACAAATTCAGCAAGTTGTCAAAGATGCTGTTGGACCTCAGCATGGTCCAGTTACTGAAGGACGCAAGTATATATGTATTCCCTGGCCAACACAAAACAATGTTCCGCTATCAGAGTTTACAACCAAGTATTTTTTTACATTGGCTTTTCCATGTCTATTCCCATTCGGGTTAGGGGATTTTCACATAAACAGACCAAGAACTTGCACATCTATGGCTGATTGGGCAGAGCATCTGATGTGGTATGATGACAGTCGCTTTGCTTCACACCAATATTTTAAATTTATTGTACACAATATCATAACACGCAAAAGAACATTAGAGCAAAGCACATACATTGTGAAGCAACAACTTGGTGAAAATCCAATATCAATTGATGAACTTAAAGAAAAAATAACAAATGGTGATGACTCAATAGCCAAGAAAATACTGTATTTTGGTGCCTGTTTGCGCGGGACATCACAATACTGGGCACAGAGAAATAAGGAATTGAGATCCCTAATTCAGTACAATATTAATGAGGGTAAGGGCCTTCCTTCTTTCTTCACAACTGGAAGTTGCGCAGAATATCATTTTAAAGCTCTCAAGCGTCTGCTAGAGCAGTACACTCTTTTAACAACAGGGAAAGTGATCGACTTCAGTGACCGCAACACTCTGTTTCTTGTTCTCCAAAGAAATACCCACATTGTCTCTCAGTACTTTGACCTAAGAACACAGGCCTACTTCAATATGGTAATGGGTCCAGCTTTTGGAGTGGATAGTTATTGGTACAGACAAGAGTTTGCAAAGTCCAGAGGAATGGTTCACTGGCATGGCCTTTGCTGGAGAGCAGATCGTGAACCACATAACTTGATACATAAAGCCATTCAAAATGGACTCAGCGAGGAAAACATTGCAGAAGAGTTGTCCACCTGGGCCAAATCTTGTTTTGGAATGACTGCTTTGCATCCTGCAGGACAAGACACAAGCGGAAATTCTCGAAAAGACTTGTGGCCACCACCTGAGGGAACAGCACTGGCTCCACCTGAAGACACAAATCCATTATTCAAACTACTAATGGATGTAAGCCAGTCTCAAGAAACTTTACTAGAAGATCACTTACTCTTATCTAACAGAATCAACATTCATAGATGTTCTAACTACTGTTTAAGAAAAAAAGGAAGACAAATGACATGCAGAATGGAGTTTGGCACAGAAGATAAACCTGGCAAAGAACTGAGACAATATCCAGCCATAGTTACTGATAAAAATGGGTCTTTAAGACTAGAAATGAAGAGAGACCATCCCATGCTTGTACAGCATTCCCGATACCATACACAAGGTTGGCGAGCAAATGGCGACATTTCCATTATAGTATCTAAAAGTTCTCCTGACAACCCTTCAATCAATGACATCATTGCTACTGAAAAATATGTATCAGGGTATGCTTGCAAAGGGAATGAACCAACGGGTGCGGTAGTTGAATTGTTCAATGGTATTGTGAACAGTGCAGCAGAAAATGTTGGAAATGACACAAGATCTGTATGCACCAAACTTCTTATGAACACTGTTAAACGTGACATTTCTAGCATGGAGGCAAGTTATGAGCTTTTGTCTCTCCCACTGTATCGTTGCAGTCATCAGTTTCAAACTGTCAGCTTCTCAGGCTCAAGAGTACTCGAGAGATCAGGAAAAACATTTACAAAAAATACACCTCTTGACAAATATCTTGCACGCCCCTTAGACCAGAATTGTTCTTGGTATTCGTTTATTTGTAATCAAGGTATGGTTCCTGTGATCAGTGGCAGCAATATAAGAGCCTCATGGCCGTTAGTTGAGGACTTTTGCAGGTCTATGCTTCTTTTACACTGGCCATCTTGGAGAGAACTTGCAGACATTAAAAGTTCAGACCAAACTTGGGTTCAGGCAATGACAGATTTCTTACAAACAGACAATTGCCCAAATTTTGTTAAGGCAGATGTAGAGCGAGCCAGGCGGCATGAAAGTGAAGAATTTGTAGCAGAAAACCATGAAGAACCAGAAGAAGAAAACACAGAGCGGCCTGCATGGATGGACATTCTTGAGCCCCATAAAGAATTTGACAATAAAGACCAGTTTCAATTTGATGACGGTGGTCCAGATCATGACTGGAGCAGCACCAATGTTACCTATCCAGGGGACTTTGGCAAGCAGTGGCTGGCAAACATTGATAAAAATCAGATAAACAACAATGCACTTATTTCAACACAATCACTTCACAGTTTAAACAAAGACCAAAAATTTGCATTTTCACTCATTCTTGACACTCTCATAAAGTACAAGAACAAGTCTTCATCATTCAAGCCCCTTAGATTAATAGTCTCTGGTACTGCAGGATCTGGAAAATCCTTCCTCATCAAATGCCTCGTTCATACTGTCCAATTACTTTTTAATAATCCAAAAGCAGTCCAAGTAATATGTCCTACTGGAAACAGTGCAAACCTGATTTCTGGGAAAACTATTCATGACTTTCTAAAGGTACCAACAGGTAAGCAAGCCACAAAAGAAATGTCCACACCAGACGGATCCAAAGGAGAAAGCTTACAAGAAAATTGCCAAGACCTTGTGGCACTATTTATTGATGAACGTTCTCTAGTGGGTGCAACAACTCTGGGATGGATGGAAATGCACTGTCGTCATGGATTACGCCAAGAAAGTATTCCTTGGGGTGGTTTACCAGTTGTTGTTTTTCTTGGAGATGATGTGCAGCTACCACCAGTCTGTGATTCTCCAGTTTATTTTTCAACAGCTAGAAATCCTGCATCTATGCATGGCATTTTGGTCTGGAAAGATTTTGACCATGTTGTGGAGCTGCAATCAATAGTTCGCCAAAACCAAGACCAACAACAACTTAAAAATGTACTTCTGTCTCTAAGAGAATACAAAGCAGACAGTAAACAGACTGCCTGGTTGCAACAATTTCAGTGGCACAATCTGCATATCACCCATGGTGAAGAACTGTTAACAGACATGGTTGAAAATGGTTTGTTTGTTTTTCCAACACATGTCTTAGAAAACAACCACAACATGAATAGACTTCTCATACAAAATGAAAAGGCACCTGTCGCAAGAATTGTAGCTGTTAACAATGGTCCACATTCAAAACAAGCTTCATGTGATAAAGCTGGCGGTTTGCTACCAATTCTCTATCTTTGTGTCGGAGCAAAAGTAATGCTAACTTCAAACATCATAGTGCAGTATGGACTATTCAATGGTTCTACTGGGATTGTGAAAGATATTGTATACCTTGGCAACAAATGTCCTGAAAATTCACTCCCTGATGTAGTAATGGTGTCTTTTAGTAGATATACAGGTCCAGCATTTCTCTCAAATGACTGTAAAGTCATTCCAATCATTCCCATTGAAAGAAAAGTAGACTGCTTCTGCCATGGGTGTAAACGCTTACAGATTCCATTGCGCCTTGGGTGGGGAACCACTATACACAAATGTCAAGGTATGACAATTGGTATGGGTGAAACATACAGGTACATAGTGATAGACCCTGGGTCAACATCATTTGAATCTAAAAATCCAGGAGCATTATTTGTCGCACTATCACGGGCAAAGACTGCCGGAGATGAGGTCAACAACCCAGACTTTGCATGGCATCCTGATGTTCTGGTCAATGAGGATCGAATATGCTATGTTGTCAATACACCTACAACAAGAGAACGTGGAAAAGAGATAAACAGGCTTCGAGAACTTGCAACGCTAACAAGACAACAGTTTCATATACTAGACAACAATGACAGTTTTGGGGGCATTCTGGGGATCGTTTTAAATTCAGATTTACAATGGGAAGAATAAAAAAATCTACAAGTATCATATTGTCTAAATATTTCGGTGTGTGGTATGACAGCTACTACTGAATGGACATATATGAATTCCATGAAAACAGCCAAAAAAGGAAAGAAAAACTGGGTCAGAGCATTACATCAATCATATCAAATTTGGTATTACATTACACAGACATAGTAAAATCACTTTTGTGGGTGATATGACAGTTGATCATATTTAAAACCTATTTAGATTGTATTGTGGTCAAATGATTTTTTAACTGTTCACAAATAATCATGATCTTTTCACACACACACAAAAACATTCAAAACTATTAAACTGACATCGTTTAACTACAAAACAAATACATGTTTCATCCATGTAACTGAATTTGTTTGTTTTATTTGTTTTATAATGATTATGCAATGCTATTTTTGTACTTCACATTTTTTTCAGATGAATCACATTATTATTGCTATGGATTCAAGAGGATATGGTTTTGAAAGACACATATCTGGCACTCAAATCACAGGAGCAATGGTACATACTATAGTGATTCCTGGTGGGAAACTAGAAGCCTTAATAGCAGCAGTACATTCTAAACTTAACAGTTTTCACTCAAACTCAAAAATCAATATAGTACTTGCAGGTGGCATATGCAATTTAACAAACAAAGTTATCCATTCCACTGGCACAGAAATCATGTACAAGCATGATGATAATAAAGTACAGACCATCATCAGAAATATTGAACTTTTATATTCGGAAAACAATCATTCAAATATGAAATTCAAACTGGTCCATATACCACCATGTTCTCTTAAAAAATATGAAGAATTCAACATGACAAATGGGAAGTTAATAAGTAGTCAGTATAGTCAAGAGCAAAAAGCAAAAGAACAAAACTGCCTTGAAGAAGATATAAAACTTATTAATAGTCATATATCAGCACTTAATGAGCACTATAAATTATTTTCCACACGCTGGGATAGAGAACTGCTTTCTTGTAAAACCAAGAAAAGAGGAAGAAATGGAAAAATAAAAAAATCTGTAAAAAAAAATAATTACAAACAGCTGTATGATGGTGTTCATGCCAACAGAGAACTGAAGGACAAATGGTATCGCTATTTACTTTTTTCAGTAAAAAAAGACTTAGAAAAAATAACAAAGCACATTCCAAACCAGAATGATTCTCAAAGTTCTGATGATTCCAATGATGATGTTGATGACAGATCATGGGATTTCAAGCGAACTGCTTACTTTGTTTGACTGTCATGACATACCCAATTAAATTTTGTTGTTGTTGTGTTTTTTTTTTTAAATTCTCAGCTTCCTATCTGTAAGACACTTATATGTTAAATTATTATATCCAAATGAAGTATTTCATGAAGGCTTGTAGCTACTAACAATGATAAACATTGTTTGTGATTTATATGTTGTATGTTGAAAAAATAGCAAAACAATATTATTCATGAAGTTATTTTGTAAAAGTGTCTGAAGCTTAAACTTAGATTTTGCTACATGCATTTTCTATACAGTATATAAATGTTTCTTACATTGTCAGGCTAATTACTCTTAAAGTGACATACTTGACGAGGAAGATACTAAATCCAAAGTCAACATGTGCTCCTTTTAACATTTCCATAAGACTATCTGACATATATATCAACACTTTTCCAACAAGTGATATTATTTTTTTGTTCAAAATTAATGTTTACATTATTAAACATAAATTTTAAAAATAACTTGGCACCTGGCAAACCTAAAAGAAGCGGGTTTTTTTCGGCTGTATCCCAATCATATCTATTGTTTCATGACTCATATTTGCTTGTGTAATTTACCTAAAGCATTTGTTTGCTAATCGAACAGCATCTCTTGAAACTCTACCGACCACAGGCTGGTCTAGTCCATTAGTCATAGTATTGTTTTAAAAACAACTTTTTCCTGCTACTTTGATCCAATTAAGTACAATTCAACTATGCAAAAGATATTTAAAGTTATAAACAGAACCTGTTTTACGTCTGTGAAATGTGGAAAATTATGTTACTGTAATATTTTGATAATGGTATTATGGTAAAACAGACGTAATGTTTTCACGGCCCACTGTTTAACTTTTCATCAGTATGGTAACTGCCGAAAAGATATTTGGATATGATAGACTTTTGCAACGAAAATGAAAGAAATGAAACAATTCTTAAATTTTTTAAAGAAAAGTTCAAAGAATGAAACTTAAGCTCGACTTGTTTTGTTCATCTAAGAGGCCACTTCGCAAGATCGTGTAGGTCAATGGAGCTAATGTTAACATTGCATTCTGGTTTCATTTTCCAGTATATGACTTGAACTAAAAGCCATAATACTTAATACATATTAAATACACATTCATGTAAAATATCAAAATTATAGTCATTAATAATATTGGACTAAAAATTGCACTGGGATTATGTTTCATGCATTTTCTAAACAGTTCATTAATGCTTCTCACAATCTATGGCTATTTGCGGTGGGTGACATGTAAGTCACTAACTGCACCACAAATTTAAAAGTCTTTTTTTAAAGGTTCTATTACAGTTGATGACATGTAAGTCAGTAATTACTCTTAACTGAAAGCCGTAATACCAAATTAAGTACACACTCACATTAATAACTAAATTTCAATTCATTAATAATATGAGCATTAAAAAGTGCAAATACATGCAAAACCATCAATACTTAATGCTGACTATTGCAAGAAAGTGCAATGCCATCAACACATCTACAAGGTAAATGATTTTTCCTAATTATGTTTCGTTTAAAATTTTGTCGATTTCTGAAATAATTTTCACTCTGTGTTGATGTTATTCATAATCAATATTTTTATTTTAAACAGATTCTTCTGTCCACCTACTGAGAACTGTTATCTGAAAAAGTGGCCACAAATTAAATAGGTAAGTTTGTTATTTACATTAATATCTTGAACACTACAGCAATAGGCTTTCCCCGTGCCATAGGTAGCACCTATTTTCATATTACGGGGAAAGCCAAGCAAAGAGCCCGAAGGGCGCTTTGCGGGCTTTGACCGCCTATAGGTAATGCGTATGGAGCGTGTGGGTAATGGGATATGTTCAATTTCAAAAATGAAAATATATACCCGTCCGAGCAAATTGAAAGTTCCCCCTGTATGGCGCCATCTTGAATTTCGGTGCAACCATACAAATTACCAGCGAGTGAGGATCACAATAACAATAGTCTTGATGCAAGAAGTGTTTTGGAGCATAATTTCTTCACAGAAAATTCAACGAGTCAAAACAACACTGTGTAATAGATCTTTTTTAAAATTAATGGGAAAGGAATCACATGCGATGATTGTTAATGCAGAAGTACAAAAATCAGAATTTAAGTTTAGCAGCTATTTTCTCTGACTGATGAAAGTGTAAAGAGCGGTTCTGAGCGGGCGTTGTATGAAGTAATACAACTATTACGGTTCCATATTTTTTCTCTATTTGAAGACCAAATATGTAAAAGTAGACCAAACAGTGATGAAATATTTATTTAACTTAATGTTATCAATAAAGGTCATATAAAAATAAACAAAAACTTCAGTTTAAGTTACATTGTATACGAATCAATTTGAGTACGAATTTAGTGGTGAAATTTCAACTGGTTCCCCACTTTTTTGTACGAGTGGACGCATTTTGTCTTACACTGGGAAACCAGGCAAGTTCATTGACCATTTCCGTACACTGCGTCGTCTGCAGTTACGATTGCTGCAGCTAGCGTAAAGAGATAATCCAATTTGGAATTACTACCTTAAACACACTTAATTTCATTTTTTCTGCAGCCTGCGTGATGTCAGCAACCGAGATGGGTTTAAATGAAGATGAACTGTGAGCGGTAAGTGTGCGAGACCTTACTCTGATTATGTATTTTATCAAAATTTATTGATATCACAATCAGAATGTTGCATTAGCCATTACTGCTTTTGTAAGTATTTGATATACTGATAATGAGTAAGCAATGAATCACGCATCAGAGCAAGGTTTCTTTAAAAAAAAAGATGACTTAAGACATAGCTTATGTTGAAAATGAGAAGACATTTCGGATGACAAAGTTTTTCAGTTGTTTTTTTTAAAAGGGATGATGGATATATTTCTCAACAAATAGAAGAAATTGCAGTGTTCTTACTTCTGATATAAGACTGATTTAATTGACACACATATTGTAAAAGTGTAGATCTACTTTGACATTTCATTACTATTCAAATTAGACAGTGTTTTCTTCCTTCATAGAAGAGTTGTTTAAAGTGCACTTTCAATAAATTAATTTAAATTAAAATATCAGTTTATAAGATTGACACTCCCCATTATACCTGAAATAAAACTAGTTTTAAAATGCTAAAAAATTCCATGCATATTTATTAATTTATAAAGATTTGCATTACAATTTTCTAATGGTATTATTTCCAACAAAAACTGTCTGTAAACAATCCAATTTTGCCAATAGCCATAAATTCCACAACAAAGATTTTAATTAAAAGAAAGGTAAACAATTGTTGTACATTGACATTTTCATGTGGAACAAAATCACTGACATTAGGTATCATTTTGACCAAAACATATACACAAGCATACTACTTAAGCTTTTCAAGAAAGATTTGATAACGTTCATCTGAGTTTATTGGCATAATTTAAACATGGTATAATGTATTTTTATCATTTTGTGTTATATTTTCACAGCTAAGCAGTCTGTGAAGGGAGGTCTCTATGAGTACTGTAGTTGACATTTGCTATGTTAACCAGGTGACACTGCCACTCCACATTTAACCAAAGAACAGAAAGAAAGGCTGTGGATGGTAATTTGTTTTAAATCAAGTTGAAATGGACTCAATGTATAGCTTGAGATAAATAAAATCATTAATATTACAACACAACCTTACTTAATACCTAGGTTGCATCAATGGGTATTTTAAGTGTTGTTTTGAAAAAGAAATAATGCCTTAGAATATTGTAATCAAACTTTTTACACATTTTGGTATAGAAATTATTTTTTTCAACAATAACATAAGGGCAATATCAAGTCTTCTGGAAAGTTCTAGCCATGTAGTTGATAATATTTAATTGTAGATGGTCATTGCCTAAGTTTTATAAGTATATCTCCCCAGATATTAACTTATTACTGTTAATGCGTTATTCTTTGAATATTGAATATATTTAACTGCATTTTCTTGTGTCACAACTGCAAAAATATTTATTATTAGATTATTATTCTTCTGTTATACAGATTGTAAAAATCCAGGAATTGTCTTCATTAGTACTGAGTGCACCCAGTTTACAGAGGTTTCAGGCAAGGTTGTCCAGAGACGAAATAACAGATTTGAGGCATGCCCATCTAGATCAAAGAATGAAGTGACTTCATTCTAGGATGACCTGATATTTTCTTGAGAAAGTGGCTGAAGTTTGCCATCCTGCAATGTGTCACATGTTACTAAATCTAAATATTGAATCAGACTGAACAAGAATGAAAAAGTTTATTTAACACAATGTACTCACAAGACCACACGTCCTTTTGTAACAAACAGTTAATGAAATTGTTGTTGTTTTTGCACATTTCTCTGAATATAAAATAAATAGTTATGAAATAAATATGTTTCAGAACAATAATATAAGATTGTGTGCAGGTGGTGTTTATTTAACAGATTGACATCAGCTCTTCTATGGAGTAAAGATATAGTTAACATTTTATTGTGACCATTTTGCTTTAATTAAAACAAAATATGAGTTAAAATTCGGTTACAGCACCTTATTAAATAAAATGTACATACCATTTATATTAGAACTGGACATTCACATATTCAATCTATTTTCCATCAACATGTAATGTTGTAGTCTGTGTTCTATAACTAAATGCCATAACTTATTTGTCTTAAAGTGCCATGATATTAATTAATTGTATTTGATGTTGCTTTAGTGTAAAATGCATAGAATATTGTTAATGTGTGTGTTGTTATTAACTATGTTTTGACATTGCATATTAGCTTAAACCACTGAAGCATTATTATCTTTATTTAAATCGCTTTCAGTGACATTTTGCATCTTTCCACTTTTTGGAAAGATAATGTTTGTTTTCATTAAGGAAAAGGTTCAATCTGGTAAAACATATAGAAGAAGTGATTCCTGTATTTTCTTTTTATTTCAATACTTTTTTTTTAAATAGAGTTAATATAAAGACATAAAAATCTTTATTGTTATTTTTTTTCTTTTCTGCATACCAACAGTAGCTATTTATTGAGAAATTCTAAAAATCAAAAACATGTTTACATTATCTATCTACTGAAATACAGCATAAATATTCCTAATCAATATAATGTAGTAGTTGTTTATATGAAAGCCTAATAAAGTGCATTTAAATGTTTTAAAAATCTGCTATCTAAATGAAGTACTATGTTTTTAAAAGAATTGTGTTTTGCTGAAAGCGAACTAGTTTCATATCTCTGAAACAGCCAGAACTCAATTTTGCCTAAACATCCCCCGAAGACCCCAAATCCCATGGGGTATCATGTTTCTATTCAAAGAATGGACACCACCCTACAAATTTTGGTGAATACCTTATATTGAAGGAGATATTATTTATTTCTGATCATTTTGAGACTGAATAAGGGTTACAAATTATTTATATAATAATTTGTATTTAATAACAAATTGATCATTACAGCTTTTCGCTGGACCTAAACTTTTGTTTAAAGCCTGCTGAAATCAAAGTGCATACTAAAAAGGACAAATTATGGTATCAATTTCTCTTAACAAATCTGTTATGCAAAGAAGTATTGAATCCACAAACAAAAATATTTATAACAAAAGAAAAACATTACAAAATTATGAAAAAATATACCTTCAAATAGTTTCAACTCAATACTTGAGCAAAAATGACTCGTCAACATTCATCAGTGTTGAAATGCGTGATGTTGCCAAATAGATGTGTGATTTGTTACTTTCTGGTATATTAACACGTAAATAAAAGATAACTATAACACTAAAAAAGCAGTGAATTAAAGTTATGTATATATTATTGTAGAACTAACCTTTTCTCGCAAAGCCTGCCATTGTAATTTTAGAGAACATGTTTACATTCTTACATACACACTGTCTTGTCTGCTTTTTTTAAAGAGTGGAACTTATGATAACATATATAATTTCTGTTCTATTGTTTATTTAATGCTTTTAATGAGACAAAATAATTATTATCCACCAGGAGATATAGCCCTAAAAATCTCGATATAAAAGAAGCAATTTTACTGATAGTTAATTCACATCGTGCCTGTGTTTTGAAACCTGGGTAGGCTCACTTTTCCCTCTCTTTTACAATTGATGACATTGCCCACTGCAGTATTCTATTTGTGTTGTGATATGCAACGCTGCTACAGAGTAAGAACAATAAATGACATTCAGGGAGGAACCTCATTGTGTAAGAAGGGAGGAGTGTAGCAGTCAGGGGCATGCCAGGGCTTTACGCACTTACGCACGTGCGTATAGTTGCTTCCAAAAATTGAAAAAAAAAACCTTTAAAAAGCAAATAAAAATCGTACATAACCTGTGTTTGGCACTAGTTGTTAGCCTGTTTCATTTTTTAAATTAGAGTTCTTTAACCCTTTTCCAAATTCTACAAATACTTCTGCAATCCTACCCGACGTATTTCTGTCCCTTCCTGCTCGTTGTACTGTGACAGAGTTTCTCCCCAGAATGTATCTACGGCGTTCTTAGGAAAAAAAATCCGGGGGCGGGGTTAATGCCCCTGAACCCCCTCCCCAGAATAGTGCGTATACTCAAAGGTCGCCTAGGCACACCCCTAGCAGTTTCACAGATACAGCTATAGCTCAGTCCTTAGTATTAGGTAGGTCTGATATTCGAAATCTGGTAAATGCTCACTTTACTCATAAACTATTACTTTTGAAAATGACCACATTGAAAAAGGTAAGCCATGGAGAGGCTCCAAATGTGCTCATTTATATTTCATGTATCAATGACTTAGTCTAAAGTTTATTGTATTCAAACAATAATAGCGCTTTCCCCGAATTAGGTAGCACCTATTGTCATATTATAAAACATAATATAAACCTAATACCAGAAACCTTTGATTTGAGAATGAAACTGTTATTAGAACAACTGTGGTTGCAAAATGACACAGCATTATTTGCACCAGAGCAGCAGTTAAAATTAAATGCAAATATAACATATTATATCCTACTGTTAATGTGAAAATATTCAATGATTTCGATATACTTACATAATTACCCAGATATTTTTAAAAATTTATTCCCGACACGTTTTAAGCAGACATTTTGTAAACAACAGACACGGTTACTTCCCTTAGAATACTACGCTTAACGACATTGTTAGAAATAAAGTCATATGATTAGATAATGTAAAAGAGTTCTTATTGCATTAGTGTTATTTTTTATTGTTTTCATAAAAGCTTTTATTTGCTGTGTAAAACTCAGAATCTCTGCTGTTACGACTTTGTTACCGGAAAGCAGCGTCACTTCCGACACCTCTCGCGCCAAATTTGACCAAAACACGAAAACAAAGTTGTTAAAATGCCTTCAGAAATAAACAAATACGATCCAGCTAGCTTGCCGGACCTTCTACCGATCTACTACAAGAAATTGTTTCCTTATGGACCATATTGTAAATGGCTTCAGTACGGTGGAGGTATGTTGTCTATTTAAAGATTTTTGCCGAAGTGAATGTTGTAAACAGAGCATCTATTAAAAGACAATGTTTTCGCAATGCAATTTCATATATAAGGCTTCACAATCTTATGTCTAAGACCTACATTTACATTATTAATTAATGTTGCCGATTGTTGATATCTGATAATTTGCATACATAAAAATTGGGAATTTAGGCAATTTGTACAGTGACACAGATGGTTTACTGTCAAAACGTACCTCTCACGAAAACATATCCCTACAGAAAGTCAAAACGTACCCCTGTCGAGAAGTCAAAACGTACTCCTGTTATAAGTCAAAACGTACCTCCATGTTTCCATATAATATTAACATTTTGTTAGACATAATTAATAAAACATCATTCATAATTCATAGGATATGTTTATTAATTGTATAATATAAACACTTTAATGAGTTATAATTGTTATTTTTGAAGAAATTGTTAAATATTTAAACCAATGTTTGTAACCATATAGTAGTAAGATTATAAAAAAAGAAGAAAATATTGCCTTAAATATAACATAATCAAAAACTGAAAACATAATAAAAATGAAAATAATATAATAAATAGTAAATAAATAAAAATAGTGTCCCAGCTGTTATATGTTTATGAATATAAGTGTTGTACTTTATACAGTGTCCACAAACGAAGAAAAATTGTTCTTTTCTTAAATAATTGTATATCTTATATTGATTCTTTTAACTAACTTGTATTTCGTTTCGACAAGTTAGTTGTATCTGTGATGTACCATTGATGATTACGTATATATTTTACATTGTACTTTATATTCTACTTTCAATTATAATAAAACTAATAAACTGTACATATATTTGATATTTTATTTGAAGAAATGACTTGAATCCTTTAAAATTGACGTTTATCAGCAGACGTATTGTATGTCAAAGTAAAAAATGGTTAAATTAAAAAAATAAAACGCCATCAACAAGATATCGAGGGTTTATTTGTGTCTAACTTTATGTGCATAAAACTTGCAGATTGACTATGATTAACGCATAATTAGTATACAATAGGCGATAAAACACCTAGCATTAACTGTCAATAACAAACCATTTATCTATCAGCTGTCCTTGATTGGTTAACAATAGGGGGTACGTTTTTACTTCGTCGATAGTACGTTTTGACTTTGACCCTTAACAGGAGTACGTTTTGACTTCTCATCAGGGGTACATTTTGGCGAGAGGTACGTTTTGACTGTATCCCACACAGATTTAGCCACTTACCAGAACTAAACAAGACCTGTTATTACTCTCTGGCTGAAAACATTCAACACAGTTAAAAAAAACAACAATTATTATGAAATATAAACGGTTTATGGCCACTTCAGTAAATGACCACTTCGGTATATTGATTTTATATAGGGATCAGTTCGGTTGTTTCGGTAAATAGGTAAACATATAGTTTACATGTAGTATAATACCTGATTGAGACAGAGAATTGGGTATGTCCACGTGTGAAAAGATTTTCACACCTCAACCCGAGAGAGATAATTCAATCATTCATTTATTTAATGTATGTATTTTGTATCGTATCGGTAATGCTTGTATATTTATGTATTATTGCTGTTATTTCTCGCATTTGTTGAATGTTAGGTGTCATGTCTCTTTTGTCTTAATGCTGGAAACAGCTGCAAGAAACAAAGACACATGCCTCAGTAGGTTAAATAGACGGCCTCAAGACTTGTTAATGAAAGTTACAGAAATAATGTACTGAGTTTCCCCAAATTTTTTATTTAAAAAAACAAACTGGTGCGTTATTTGCAGGGTTGGCAAAATGACGGCAGATATGAGTATTTTCTATGCCAGTGGTATTTACCGACAAATACTGGTCGATTAATTTGACCAGTCTGGAATTTATACAATATTCCCTATCAGCATTCATATGAATAATTTCAAGTTTATCCATCAATTGCCATTATATTTATGCTTAAGATTTACATTATTAAATAGAATGTTTGATACTTTTAGACAAATGATGCATTTGTATAAAAGTATCAAACATTCCATGTGATAATGTAGCTAATCTTTAATGAAACTCATTTAAGAAATATTGAAAGAAAAACGATCTCAAAACCCTCACACAGCACTGCAAGCTGGCGAGAATAAAACCTGCTTAACCCACATGGTTCAAAGTTGCCAAAATTGGTGCATTATATACGCGCTATTGAGTTGACGTAGTATGAATCTGTAATACTGCCAATAACTACAACAGCTCAGTCATAAATTTCTAACACATTCCATAGGGGACGTCTCACTTCAGCGCTGACGCCAATAATACAAGCTAAACTCTGTCATTCATAGTTCATCTATAATTTTGAAAATTCTTTTGACTTTGTTTTTTTTTTTAAAGAGATAAAAGGATTTTAATAAATGTATGTTCAACATATGATAATAGATTTAAGGCTGAACCAGTCTACATAGATTCCCCTAATGATTGTGAATGGTTTACAAAGGCGTCAAATGGAGTATTTATGTAGGAAATGGTTAAATGTATTTTGATGATAAACTTTTCATATAATTATCAGTACTTTGTATGATAAACTTGTTATGTGTATCTAATTACTATATTGGTATATTTGGGTAAATCGTGCTACCTAGATTTTTTTGTACTGGTACCCATTTTTGTGTTTGCATCCCCTTTTGTTATAATTTTTTTCTTTTTGTTTGATTGCATCATTTTATTTATAAGTAAAAGTAAAGCGAACAGTACACACAATGCAGCAAATTTACTGGACAAGTTGCAACTCAGGGATGCACTTAACAGGGCTTTTTCAGGGGTTTTGGGGGAAAAGGCCCCAGCCAAAATTGGGAATTTATGACGCGGTACAAAATCAAATTTGGGGAAAAAAGTATCGACAAATCAAACCAATTGGGAAATTTCAACATTTATTTTTCTGCATTAAAGCTAAATCTGCCTTGCTTTTGTGTCCCTGAAAGTGTTACAGAGCTCTTCCAGAGTTTGTCCAGAAAGCTCTGCAGGGCCTTCAATACAGATTCTCATTAAATTGGAGAGTTTTTCCTGGCCAAAGGAGCTTCTCAAAGAAGTGCATAATAGGTTCATGGTGCTGAACCCTCCACAACTTCTGTGCTGTATGGTATTGTGGTCATCATCTACAGAAGCTGGTAGATTCTAGATCGCGTAGTACTTACTATTGTATGACATTTTTCGTCACTATATTTCACGGGTCAGTATAAAAGCCGGTATTGCATGTACCGATTTTGCTTCATAACTCCTTTCAGTTTGATACGCAGTCAAACAGATATGGCGAAAATACTTTCGTTTATGAAATAAAAAAATAATTCCTGTTCATTTTTAAACCATATATTGATTTCAATGTTATCTGGAATGGCTCCGTGATGCATCTTCAACTTGCGTTACGGTATACGGCTAGGTAAGAGTCTATGTTTTCACCGGTTACATTTATACATAAATTCAAGGAAAGTAGTTTTCACAGATCACCGATCAAAAGTAAACAAACAATTCGCTTAACTGGAAAAGTCTCTTGATTTCATGGTTTCTTGGTTATCTATTTTTTAAAGGTAAAAGGCATTTCGGTTCAAATGGGAATTAATTTATGAGATTGGGATTTTTTTTTTTTGAAATTGGGAAAAATGGTCACTATTTGGCATTGGGAAAGGGGCCGAATATCGGCCTTATGAGACAGGCTGAAAAAGCCCTGCTTAAGCAGTTGTTTCATTTGTATCTGTCACATATCTTGATTAATACATAACCCCATTGCAAAGACTTTGGTTGCTTTACTACATTTATTGTTTTTTTCACAAACTGAATTATACTTTTATTTATTCATGTAAAAGATAAAAATGTGACCTCACAGTCATCATCAGTTTTCTTTAACCATAATTTTTCTTTTCACAGTTCCAAAGGACTACTTTTCCCGCCGTGAGATGTCATTCACTCTGAAAGATGATGTGTACATCAGATATCAGTCATTTTCTACACAACAAGAAATGGAACAGGAAATGCAAAAACGATGCCCATATAAGATTGATATTGGTGCAGTCTTCTCACATAGAGTTGGTATTTTAGTGTTTTTTGTTAAAAAAAAAATTGCATTTAATGTGACCAGGCACTGTTGTTGTGTTTTTTTTTTACATTGTATAGAAGGGAGAATTTAAAGGCCCCTTCCCCCATAAAATAAGCCTATTTTTTCCCCTAAATTCTCCGTCTTATAAAATTCAATATTTCATTGCCATACACAAGCTCTAAAAAGGCCAGGAATTCTGGGAGTAACCCTATAAGGGCCTTAATTTGCCCTAAAGTTAGTTTTATGACTCTAAATTTTTATTTCATTGGTTTTCCTTTTTATCGGTTTTTGAAACTTTGACAAACACACTTTCTTGGTCATCTCCTGGCCGCCAAATGATGAAGAAATGATGGGGAAAATCTTTTTTAAATATAGGATCGTCTGTAAAACCTTTAATACCAGGATGGGTAAATATATTTTTAGTCCAAAGTGGATTTCTTTGGACATTTGGCTATTGAAAAATGAAGATGAGGATAAATCATTTAGCAGTTTTTAAGAAATAATTGATCTTGTGAAGATGTGAATAAGTGATTCGCTCTCATGAAAAAATAAATAGCACAATCAGTTCTAAGTATGCGACGCAACAAAATATGGACATGTTTACTACCGCATCCTCTTCATTAAGAAATATATTTTTTATCCATACTGCACAGTTAGCTACTTTTAAACTAAGAAAACCATGATAGAACTCATGTTTAATCATCCGGGTAATCCGCTTTGACTGCAATTTCTAATTTTAGCAGGTATCCCAATCATGCTTATTTATAGATTTGAAAAAAATGAACGTTTTGAATGTTATTTTATTGAGTTGTTAAAATTAGAATTGTGTTTAAAATAGGCTTTGCTTAAGCTGAAGTTTGACTTTTTGCAGAAAGTATAAACAATATCCCAAACATGTACAGTATTTTTTTTACCTTTATTTGACATAGGCAAACTATCAGGTACCATCTTTAAATCAATGATTATAAAGGACATTGAAAGAGATTTTGTCATATTATTTGATGAAAGTTTAAAGAACTAAAGGCATGACTAAGGTAGGCCATAGTTTAAACTGTCTGGATTTAAATGGCACTAAATCTGACCCGTATGGCCTTCAATCTGACCCTTATGGCCCTAAATCTGACCCTTATGCAGGGTTGTCATTAGGAGGCGGCTGGCGGCCGCTTTGACCGCCTCAAATGAAAATCGGGCCGCCTCAAATTTTAAAATAAAAAGTGAAAAATGGTCAAGGGCATGCCCTAGCAACGCTTCGCACCTTTGGCGCTCGCATAGCCTAGCCTCCTCAAAAGTTAATTGAGCCTGCTCAAAATATTTCTATTGACAACCCTGCTTATGGCCTTCAATCTGACCCGTATGGCCTTCCATCTGACCCTTATGGCCCTAAATCTGACCCTTAGGGCCTTCAATCTGACCCTTATGGCCCTAAATCTGACCCGTATGGCCTTCAATCTGACCCTTATGGCACTAAATCTGACCCTTATGGCCTTCAATTTGACCCGTATGGCCTTCAATCTGACCCTTATGGCCCTAAATCTGACCCTTATGGCCTTCAATCTGACCCGTATGGCCTTCAATCTGACCCTTATGGTCCTAAATCTGACCCTTATGGCACTAAATCTGACCCTTATGGCCTTTAATCTGACCCTTATGGCCCTAAATCTGACCCGTATGGCCTTCAATCTGACCCTTATGGCCTTCAATCTGACCCTTATGGCACTAAATCTGACCCTTATGGCCTTCAATCTGACCCTTATGGCCTTCAATCTGACCCTTATGACACTAAATCTGACCCTTATGGCACTAAATCTGACCCTTATGGCCTTCAATCTGACCCTTATGGCCTTCAATCTGACCGTATGGCCTTCAATCTGACCCTTATGGCCTTCAATCTGACCCGTATAAATCTGACCCTTATGGCCTTCAATCTGACCCGTATGGCCTTCAATCTGACCCTTATGGTCCTAAATCTGACCCTTATGGCACTAAATCTGACCCTTATGGCCTTTAATCTGACCCTTATGGTCCTAAATCTGACCCTTATGGCACTAAATCTGACCCTTATGGCACTAAATCTGACCCTTATGGTCCTAAATCTGACCCTTATGGCCTTCAATCTGACCCGTATGGCCTTCAATCTGACCCTTATGGTCCTAAATCTGACCCTTATGGCACTAAATCTGACCCTTATGGCCTTCAATCTGACCCTTATGGCCCTAAATCTGACCCGTATGGCCTTCAATCTGACCCGTATGGCCTTCAATCTGACCCTTATGGCACTAAATCTGACCCTTATGGCCTTCAATCTGACCCGTATGGCCTTCAATCTGACCCGTATGGCCTTCAATCTGACCCTTATGGCCTTCAATCTGACCCTTATGGCACTAAATCTAACCCATATGGCCTTCAATCTGACCCTTATGGCCTTCAATCTGACCCGTATGGCCTTCAATCTGACCCTTATTTGACCCTTATGGCCCTAAATCTGACCCTTATGGCCTTTAATCTGAATTTATAGCCCTAAATCTGACCGTTATGGCCTTCAATCTGACCCTTATGGCCTTCAATCTGACCCTTATGGCCCTAAATCTGACCCTTTTGGCCTTCAATCTGACCCTTATGGCCCTAAATCTGATCTTTATGGCCCTAAATCTGATCCTTGTGCAACTTTGCACTTTTAACAATAAAAATTGTAAGTTACTAAACTGACTTCTGATTGTTAATACAAAATGACCAGTTTTCTAGAGTGCTTGATTACTGAAATACTGGATGACAGCAGATTAGAAACAATTTAATGTTGTTTTATTAATATTTTACTAAACATAAATATTTATCAGCATAGATGCATGTTGGTGTTACCGTATCGAACAATCTGTAATTATCAACAAATGAACAAATGGCCAATTGTTAGAGTTGCTAACTTCTAACTCCTCAGTCCAACCAACAATTGGTTTAAAGGTCCCAGTTGGGGAAAAAAAAACCTCTTATGTGGGGTGTCCTCTGCCAATAATTGCAGTACAGTACCAATATGACCCTAAATTTTTAGATGCAATTTAACAAACAACAGAACAATACGATATAGTTGCAACTTTATAAAGACATTGTAGAATCTGCTCTATCACTCTTTGACAAGAATAACACAGGTCTTGTATTCTTTCTTTTTTTCTTTCTCAAAAGCTAATGCTATGCTAAAAAATGCAAGGATTTTCCTATTCACTTACTGGAATTATGTTTTTTTAACCCATAAAGTACAATAAATCTTTAATTATTGTTGATATTTTTGAGGCACTGTTTTACTTTGATGAAGTGTAAAGGCTGTTTTTGTTTGTACTTCCAGCCCAAAGAGCATAAAACAGTGAAGACAGCTGCCTTTCAAGCTCAGGAAAAGGAGCTGGTCTTTGACATTGATATGACAGACTATGATGATGTGAGAAATTGCTGCTCGTAAGTTTGTTCAAAATCTACTCATGTTTTTATTTTATCTCATGCTTCTGGCACATAGACTCCAAAATAACAGGCATACAGAAAGAAAAGAGTTGGTTCTAAAACAAAATAATAAATGTTTACGTTGCCGTTCTCTTAAAGACCCACCTGCTATTCAGTACAAGTGAAACAACACTAGCAGATGCCAATGCCTGCTTCAATTAGTTCATGATTACATCCTGCATTTGCTCTCTGACTGGTATGTAGCATTGTGTTATACAAAGGCACAACACAAAATAAAAGCCAGCAAGAATTTTCACAACACAATACCAGTATTTTATTCAATAAATTATTACTATATACATAAAATTAACCATGAGAACGATGAATTATGTATATCATAAAGTCTAAGCTGAGCCATGTCCTAATTAAATTGTCCTCTGGTGAAAATATCTTATTCCTTTTAAAATCCACAATTATCTACAATAATGTCTGAAGATGATTATAATAGCTAAGAATATTCGAGATGTTACATGTCGCATTACAAGTGTCACAATGGGACACATGTGTAACGATTGTCACCTGAATATAATGAATCTACATCGTAACATCCCAGCACCTTCAGGAGGTAAAGATCCAAATCCTATTTCTGTGTTGCAATCTTCTCCTTGTACAACCAATATATAAGATCACATAGCACAAAAAAGGCTGTTTTAATTTTGTCAAAAAAAAACTGGCTGCATAATTGTTTTCAAGTTATGCTGTTCCAGTTTATATCAAGTCAGTGATAGAACATGATCTGCCAATGACATGTGATGAAGAGTAAATCTTCCATATTGGGAGCAGACTAGTTGACGTTATTACTGGACATCAATGCTTTACACTTCACAGTAAGGTCTTTTTTTCGTCAAAATTTAACCAGTGTTTGTGATGCTTATCCATTAGCCTTTTGCATTGAAAAGCTCACTTCTATGAAGACCGGCTTAAGATTTGAGGAGATGTGCTTCGTATATTCCAAGGATCAGAACCATACGGAAAGCATTTGCGTAATATTAGAATGGACGATGTCACAATATTTTATGAGTTAAAGTCTATCAGCAATCAAAGAATGAGTACAGAGGCTGACCATGAAACAGAATGAGACAAAAATAGAAGAAAGGAGCATAGATTTGCTTTTTTGATGTGGGCATGTCTGATGGGCCCAAACCGAGCTTAGGAATTCACCCAAATTTTAGGGGCCATAAGTGCAACGGCGCACGCAAGGTTGAACAACTGTGCACAGTAAAACTTGTTGCTTTAGCAAATTCATGTGCAAGTAACTTTACCGTTACGTCTCAGTAGGTATTCTTTAGATGCCTCATATAATTTGTAATTACGGGTTGGCCATCAGGTTTATAATGCTCCACCTTGAATTAAGATACATTTTCTCCTCCAACATGTTGACACCAAAACTGCTACATTTAAAAAAAATGTCCTATATTATAATAACTTTCATCAAAACTCAGTTGATAGCCTGAGATACATATTCTTCCCCAATCAACAAAACTCAGTTGGTGGCCTGAGATACATATTCTTCCCCAACAATTATATAAACTTCTGTTGTATTTTCCAGAGGTGCTGATATATGTCCAAAGTGCTGGCCTCTTATGCAGATAGCCATCAAGATCATAGATAGAGCTCTCAGAGGTTAGTGGTTTATTTATTTCATAACTGATTTCTTTCTCACTCTTAAAGCATTTTTTTCCAATGACTTCATACTCCGTTTTGTGAAAAGTTTCACTAATTTCAATGACTGCCCTGTCCAAATAAGAAGTAGCTGGGCAAAGGGGGCCAGTTGGCTGACAACAACATGAGTAAGTCTTTGACCAACAAACTGAAAGGGCTAAATTTTACAGAACCAGATTCAATGAACTAGCAGGTGTCGTGGCAACTTGTGTACTGTGGAAAATCTGGCAGTTGGATACAATAGCAACTCAGTGATGGTGATAATGTTTATTCTGACTTGGTTTCCATCAAGGGTTGTTTGTTTGTTGCTTCAATTAACTATTTACCCTTTCTCTTCCAACATTTTTCTCACCTATTTGTGTTTTCCAGATGACTTTGGGTTTGAGCATCTTCTCTGGGTCTACTCTGGACGTCGTGGTGTCCATTGTTGGGTGTGTGACGAGACAGCCAGAAAACTGTCCACCTCTGGTCGAACAGCCATTGCAGAGTATCTCAGTGTTGTCAAGGTAACTAATGCTTTTTTCAGGAGTTTTATTTCTTCTTTCAATATATCATTATATGGCCATTGCAGAATACCTCAGTGTTGTCATGGTAACTAATTGTTTTATCAGTTTTTTTATTTCTTTGTGAGTCAAAACTTAGTGTGGTCATATTCTTTTGTTTGTTTTCTTTAAATGATATTGACAGCAACAGAAACAAATAGTTTCTAGTTATAGTAACATTTTTTTATTATTACACAAAAATAACCATTTTATTTTAGGAGAAAATTATTTATAGAAACAATATTGTGTTAACAAATGTATATCTCCTTAAATATGATTATGATATGGTTATAAAATTTAAATCTCCTTTAAAGGGTGGAGAAAATCAAACAAAGAAGGTATTTGTAGAGGAAAGACCACATCCATCAATACAGTAAGAGATTTGCTTTTAAGTTTATTTAAAATTTAATATGATTCTTAACAAAAAACACAAAGTTGATAACACAGCTCTGGTAGCAGGTTTGAAGAGCTCTACACTCTGTAACTGTTGTAACATGACTTCCATGCTTATGTTTAACATACGCCAGACAGGACTCGTTCCCAGTGCGATTCGTAACTTGTTTCTCAAACTGTCTCAACACAGTGGCTCTATAGACATTGTAAAAACACAATTCAGAAAATATCTGAGCAAGAAACTAGCAAAAAATGCATCTCTTTTTTGCTATGAGTTACAGACTTCTAGTGCCATGTGTTTCGAGTTTCATACGTTTTTGGTAATCCTGTTTAGAAATCTATCTGATTATTATATTGTCTCTGTAGAATTAACAAGCTGTGTTAGTAATGACCTACACAGAGCAGACCTTTTGGAAACATTATTTAAAATCTGCAAGTAAATTTACTTTCACTCAACCTTCAACTAAACCATAAACTAATCCATTAACCTTCTGTTAACACAGGTCTTCTATAGACATTGTGAAGACACGATCCAGAGACTATCTGATAAAGAAACAGGACTTTCTTGGCACATCAGAGCAGTACACCAAGGTGCTCCAACTCGTACCTGATGAAGATATCCTTGGTTGCTATGGTTTTAGACCATTATTCACCAACCGTTTTAAAAAAAATTGTTCAAGTCCAAGACCAAGGTTGACCATTTTTTTGTTAAGACTAAATTTTGTTTGGTATAAGAGTGAGTTTAAAGACATGCACTAGGCTTCAGAATGGTTTGTGAAGACCAGGCTTATTTAGGAAATTCTTTTTCATAATGTTACATTGCTTTTATGTTTTTACCTCACCTGATCATATGCTGAGTGTGAGCTATTGTGATTGTCAGGCGTTGCACATCTGCCAACATTCTTTAATCAAGATATCTTACACCGCTACCCAAATCAACATAACTTCTCCTCAGAGGCTTCAACAGGCAGAGGGAATGAAAAAATATCGAAGTAAATAAGCATGGCTGCCAGAGGCACAGCCATATTCCATACATGGCAGTACTGGAAACTTTTTTTTCAGAAACTTTAAGAGCTATAGCCTTGATATTTGCTATACATGTTCATTAGGTGGCTCTGTATCAAGATTGTTCAGTGAATTTTAATCATAAAAAACATGGCCACCAGGGTCGTAGACATTTTCTATACATGGTATACAATAAAACTTTATTTTGTCTGAAAATACACAATGTAGAGCCTTGATATTTGGTAACATGTTTCTTCAGTTGGCCCTCAATCAAGAGTGTTCAAAGAATATTGGTAAAAAAAAACATGACAATTTTCGAAGAAGGGATGGCAAAATTCACTCATTGAAGCATTCAAATGTTCGATCATTTTTTATCAAAACGTTTGCAACAAGTTTATAGAGTCTACAAAACAAAGCTTATATGGTTAACTTAAAATTTTAAAAAAAGTGTTGTGCAAGAATTTTAGCAATAAGATCCAAGTGTTCCAATGTATTGAAAGTTTATTTCTCTGTTTACAGTATTAATTTCTTTGTAAATACTTTCAGAATTAATAACATAAACAGGGAAAGAATATGTCTGTGCTTAACTTTATCATACATAAATAAAATTAACTTTTATTTTGGCAAACAAAAAAATTTTGAAAACAGTTTAAGCAATGAGAACTGAGAGTTATGAATGATATGCTGTAACATAATTAAGCCCCCAAAATTGGGCTAAAATATACCCAATCATAATTTTGAGTAATACTTTGCTGACACTATGTGTGTATGGTTTCATCCCATAGCACAGGTGTTCTCTTTTCCGTACAGGCTAGTAAACACTGACAAGGGGTGTGTAATATGCAATTGTCACTTGAGGTTGGTATGTTAAGTGTGAGTGTCACTCGCTAGGGCTGCTAGTAGGAGAGGATATTGTCAAGGAAACAACCAGCATGTCCTCAAGGTAAGAGCCCCGCCCTCCCTCTGCCCCCATTTCCCCAGGCACATAGCGAGTCACAAGAGTGGAAAAAAAATCGTTCCACTTGTGGTTCTCATCCCTACAAGCCTCTGCCCCCACCTTGCTCCTAACTTGGCATTTATAACTTTCAATTCTTATTGATAAGCATACTACCATTATTGGACCCTACTTATAGCAGAATTAGTTTATTTTGATTGAAATCATACTATTAAGCAGTACATCTACAATTTAGTCCATTCTTTTGAGATTTTCTTTTGTCTTGCAAACAGCCTGCATAGTTGCTTTTGCTGTGAATAATACGCCATAGTAGATCAATATTGATATATAAGCGGACAAAACAATAAAAAATACTTGGTTAATTAATGTGTAAAAGGTATTTGTTCAGTCCTTATTATTGTATGTCATAAACAAATCATGTGATCTATTTATAAATTCATTGAACCTCATTTTAACCAGACTGGTTCCAAGGTATGACTCGCCTACTGGGTTGTACAGTATGCGAGTGGGTAACCAGTTTCTATGTCACGTTAAAGGCTGCCGTGAATAGCTTGAGGGAATTTCCCAGAATGAACACTAGCAAAGTGGATAAAGTCCAGTCTGATGGAGCTGATCATATGCCACAGAAATAATGGGGAAAAAAAATGACAATATGGTAAACAACCTTCCTATTCTGACACTATGACACTGGTTATTACCTGACTACCACATGTTAACGCATCTTAACTGGCAACAGGTGTGAATGTTAAACAGTTAAGGTGTGAAGAATAACCATGTAAGCAAGTTACAGTATGGCTTTCGTCCTTTTGTTGTTACATGATTTCAGTTTAGCCAAAACAAAGTAGTTAAAGTTTTCTTTGGAAAAGAATCTCATTTTGTTTTCTGAACGTTCTAATGCTAAAAATACATTTGAATGTTTGGTATCTATCTAACATTCAAATGTTTGCTTACATCCCTAATATAAAGTAAAATTCCACTATTGCGACCACCTTCTATTCTGACTCAAAGTGAGTTGGTTTTAAAAGTGAGTTTGGATAAGTGTGTGAAACTAACACTGTTTATGTATCAAAGCATCAGCCTCATATGTTTTTTGACCATTGAAAAGGGTTGTACATAAATAAATATACAAACAAATCCCACCAAAATTATGATGTCATTTTTCCATTTGCACTTATTTTTAACAATTTTTCATAGTTTTACATCAGCCATGTCAGCTCAATTTTGTTTTGTAGGATCTATAAACTTGTTCAAAAGGTTCGGATAAAAAATGATCCAAACTTTCAAATGCTACAATGAGTGCAATTTGCCATCCCTACTTTATATTCATTTTCAAAATTCCCCAGCTTAATCTGCTTAATATATTGTTTGTCTAATAAAATAAGTCTTTTATTTGCATGTCTCCAGAAGACAGCATGTTGCAGATACAGTTAGCTTTGTACTTTACTACTGAGTATTTCATTCAAAATTTTAAGGCATTTGATTTTGCCTTGAATTTTTATCCTTCCACTTGTTCTAATGATTTTAGTCCAAACTTATGTTATTGAATTTAAATTTTTTTATGAGAAGAGTACTTTCAGCTGACTTGCTTTGTGTAAGTGGTCTATATTTTCTGGTATTTTCTACCTCAAATAGCTAGTTTTGTCACAATTTATGCATTTCCATGGTAACAGTATTCCTTGACAGAAATTCACAGTTGCGCACCCAGCTGTCTGAAGATTTTGGTATGCTAAATAATTCGGAGACGAGATGGAAGGCACTGAAGAAAAGAGAGGACGAAATAAGGAACTCTGTAAGTATAGCTCTTATTTAATATACCTGTAAATATTGATAGTGTTATATAACTAGTTTTATGTGATGGTGTATGATGTCATGCTGTCCATTTCTTGCTGTATTAATATTAAATATAAATGAGTAACGGATGTAGAAATCAGACTGGACTTGGATGTACATGTACTGGACAATCAGCAGACAGTCAGACTAGACTTGGCTGTACTGGACAATCAGCTTTTTCAGACTGGACTTAGTTGTACTGGATAATCAGCTCCATCAGACTGGACTTGGATGTACTGGATATTCAGCAGACAGTCAGACTGGACTTGGTTGTACTGGACAATCAGCTTTTTCAGACTGGACTTGGATGTACTGGATAATCAGCAGACAGTCAGACTGGACTTGGTTGTACTGGACAATCGGCTTTTTCAGACTGGACTTGGTTGTACTGGATAATCAGCAGACAGTCAGACTGGACTTGGTTGTACTGGACAATCAGCTTTTTCAGTCTGGACTTGGTTGTACTGGATAATCAGCAGACAGTCAGACTGGACTTGGTTGTACTGGACAATCAGCTTTTTCAGACTGGACTTGGTTGTACTGGATAATCAGCTCCATCAGACTGGACTTGGATGTACTGGATAATCAGCAGACAGTCAGACTGGACTTGGTTGTACTGGACAATCAGCTTTTTCAGACTGGACTTGGATGTACTGGATAATCAGCAGACAGTCAGACTGGACTTGGTTGTACTGGACAATCAGCTTTTTCAGACTGGACTTGGTTGTAATTGATAATCAGCAGACAGTCAGACTGGACTTGGTTGTACTGGACAATCAGCTTTTTCAGACTGGACTTGGATGTACTGGATAATCAGCAGACAGTCAGACTGGACTTGGTTGTACTGGACAATCAGCTTTTTCAGACTGGACATGGTTGTACTGGATAATCAGCAGACACTCAAACTGGACTTGGTTGTACTGGATAATCAGCAGATAGTCAGACTGGACTTGGCTGTACTGGATAATCAGCAGATAGTCAGACTGGACTTGGTTGTACTGGATAATCAGCCGACACTTAGACTGGACTTGCTTGTACTAGATAATCAGCAGACACTCAGACTGGACTTGCTTGTAATAGATAATCAGCAGACATTCAGACTGGACTTGCTTGTAATAGATAATCAGCAGACATTCAGACTGGACTTGCTTGTAATAGATAATCAGCAGACATTCAGACTGGACTTGGTTGTACTGAATAATCAGCAGACAGTCAGACTGGACTTGGTTGTAATGGATAATCAGCAGACACTCAGACTGGACTTGGTTGTACTGGATAATCAGCAGACACTCAGACTGGACTTGGTTGTACTGGATAATCAGCAGACACTCAGACTGGACTTGATTGTACTGGATAATCAGCTCTTTCAGACTGGACTTGGTTGTACTGGACTATCAGCTCTTTCAGTCTGGACTTGGTTGTACTGGATAATCAGCTCTTTCAGACTGGACTTGGTTGTACTGGATAATCAGCTTTCAGACTGGACTTGGTTGTACTGGATAATCAGCTCTTTCAGACTGGACTTGGTTGTACTGGATAATCAGCTCTTTCAGACTGGATTTGGTTGTACTGGACAATCAGCTCTTTCAGACTGGACTTGGTTGTACTGGATTATCAGCAGACAATCAGACTGGACTTGGTTGTACTGGATTATCAGCAGACAGTCAGACTGGACTTGGTTGTACTGGATTATCAGCAGACAGTCAGACTGGACTTGGTTGTACTGGATTATCAGCAGACAATCAGACTGGACTTGGTTGTACTGGACAATCAGCTCTTTCAGTCTGGACTTGGTTGTACTGGATAATCAGCTCTTTCAATCTGGACTTGGTTGTACTGGATAATCAGCTCTTTCAGTCTGGACTTGGTTGTACTGGATAATCAGCTCTTTCAGTCTGGACTTGGTTGTACTGGATAATCAGCTCTTTCAGTCTGGACTTGGTTGTACTGGATAATCAGCTCCACCAGACTGGACTTGGTTGAACTGGATAATCAGTCAGAATTTCGAGGGTCTTTTGTGACTGCTTTATTGACAACAACATGCAAAGCTGTAGAATGTTGTTAAAATGATATTAAGCTTTTGGTTTTATGTTAGTCTTTTTTTTTTCTGAATCTTTAAATACATGCTGTTGCATTGTTACTATACCTATTTAGTCCTGTGTATTAATGTATTCTTGACATCTTCTCCGATTCCCTTTTTTTTCTGCATTGAATCATATGAGATACTGGCAGATAGAAATGTGGAATACCGGTACCAAAAATATATTTTCCGGTAGTGGGGATGTGAGGATATCAGTTTAACAATTCTGCTAGTTCCACTTGCTGATTGAATGTAAATGCACATACAAAAATATCTATATGTCTCACAAATGTATTGATAATATATATTAGTAAGTAATAATGAAGAACAGAAGTGATGTGGACAGTATAATGATATTGTTCAATTCAATGAGAGCATTTACAGACCTTGTTTCTATTGTGGACCCAGGGTAAGTGTAAAGCCTCACAGAAGATGACTGAGGAAATCCTGCTGCAGTACTGCTATCCCAGACTGGATGTGAATGTCAGTAAGGGGGTTAACCATTTACTGAAGAGTCCCTTCTGTGTCCATCCCAAAACAGGTATACATAGAAACAAGCGCTATTTTTATCAAATACAAATATTAAAACCGGACCTGGTAGTGTAATCGGTAGAGCATCGGCTCCAAGTAGGGGGGCCCCGTTATTGATTCCAGGTCACGACATACCAAAGTCGTTAAAAATTGTAGTGGTATAGCTCCCTTGCTAACGCTCAAGCAAATATAAGGGTAGCTTTTATAACCAAATATAAGGAAATTTTTTTGCAGTTTAAATTTAAATTGTTATAATAAGAATGCACTTGAACATACTGTGTTCATTTATACATTTTCTCTGGGAGGGAGTGATATACTACCCTTGTGCATGCCAGTACCTGCACATTATCTATAGGACATGGAAACATGGATTGACATTCCCAGAAATTTGAAGGTGGTCAACAAGATCTGTTTCTTGCTTAACCAACAGATTCTGCAGAACTTCAACAGCCTTGAGGTAGTGGAATAAAAGTGATTTAAAAGTCACTCCTATCTGTGAATGTAGTGTTTGTTAAAAACAGTAAATACCACGATTTTAGGTAAAAATTAAAGTTTTTGAAAAAAAAAGAAGAGTAATGTACCATAAATTGCCTTTATAACAGACCTGAATGAATGTCTACCAATGGGATACTGACAGTATCTTAAATGTGTGTGTGCGAAGGAACTATTGGCTTGGGCCGGTATGATAACTTTTTCATTGCAATCTTTGTTCTGTTAAGAATATTTAGATGCGGCCAGTTTGTAGGTTCCTGTCTGTAACCCTGTGTGATCCATTACAGGTCGAGTGTGTGTCCCCATCGATCCAGAGAACATTGACCAGTTTGATCCTTTTGCTGTCCCAACCATTAGGTAAAAGCATTGTTTTAGTATCATATGGTGTTGGACATACCACTTCTATTAAATACATATTAAAATACTGACAACAGACCACTGTCCGTGGAAACAGTTGTTAAGAATGTATAAAGAACAATGAAAAAGAACTCCTTTTTCAAGGTTTATACTTTTACCATTTAATCTTTTCACTATCAAGCTCTATATGCAGCTATATACCAAGGGTAAATAAGGAAAACTAAGAGAAAATTGGCATAGCTCATATTTAACTCATCAAAACTATTATTGGTCTATACTATATATACTACTTAAATAGCATGGCTTGCTATGCTTCATATATTTTCTGTACTGCCAATGGGGCTTGTACCCACGTCCTTTCAGGCTACTTACTGTCGCTAATAGTTTTTACCTTAACACAGTTTGGATAATGTCCTATGCTCTTCATTTTTGGTAGGTGATAAAAAAACATCATTAACTGATCAAATAGTCTTGCAGCATGCCAGCAGGAATTCTTTAGAACTATATAGGTGTAGCGAAGAAAAAAGATGTCTTACATGGTATATGGGAAGGCTATAATGTGACAGAAATTTCTGTCGCTCTAGATAGTGAAAAGGCAGAAAAACAATAAACAAGACTGAACCTGTGGTCAGAAATGTTTCACAAATAACAATAGACACAGGGATGCTTTTAATACATGTATTTCGTAGATACATGTTTTTTATAGGAGTTCCAATAGATAAATTTCAGTACGATAATGTACAAATTTATTGTTTATTTGTGGTAAATACTTGTAAACGCATATTTGTTGAGATGTTTTGTAATTTTCTCTTGTGTGTGCTTTTAGTGCTATTGTAGAAGAACTGAACAACAAGGAGACGGTTGAAGATAGTGGGAAGAAAGTAAAAGGTAAATTATTGCAACATGTTTTTATTTTTTGCTGGTGTAGCTTACTTGTAACCCCTTACTGCTTAGCCTCTCACTTTCAAGTCAAAGGACTTGTGGGATGGTCTTCTAGCAGATGTGCGGTGTGCTGGTGATTCTTCCCAGACATTATTTTGTCTTCCTCCATGCAAATAGCTGGACATTGCTGATTATAATTTGTCGCTTCAATGTATTTAAAAACAAATAAAAAAAAAAAAACGTCCAAAATACCCTGCACAGCATCCTATACTGCACCAAACCACACTACTTTAAAATGGTATAGGTATAGCTCCCTTGCTAGCTCCAGCAAATACAAGTGTATTATTTCCACAACTGATCGGCCCAGTCTCAGAATTTTGGGTGTGGTATCATGCCAGGTGTTCAGGGCATGCTATACACAGTGATGGCAGCACTATATCTACTTCAAGTGGACACCATTTCCAAACAACTGAAATTCTGTTGGTAGGGGAAAAAACCCAACTAATATCCAACAAAACTTTTCGTTTTATTTTATTGTCATCCCTGCATTTTATATGTATGTTTAGCAATAGTTTGTAAGGGTACAAGATATGAAACACCCTGTACATATGAAGTTTACATATGAATATACCCAATGTTTACCTGTTTAGTTAAAGCCATTACCTAAAATTACAGTGTGAAATAATGTATAAAATGGTATCAACTTATGAAAATGTGGTTATGACCTTGAAATCAGGATCAGAGGGTCGTGGGTTAGAACCCCTAAACATACAACCAGATGTTACATCTTTGAGCAAGACTTTCTTGTACACTGCTCTAGGAAATCAGTACTGGAGTACAGGTTCTACCCAGGAAGTCAAGAGGGATTAACATAAGTTTAAAGCACTAATTTCCTTTTAAACTGTGTAATGAAAGAAAACATAAACGTGCCTTTTAAAAGGTGAGTGTACATCAAATAAGGCACAAAAGAATAATAGTCGTCACAAGGAAACTGAAAAGTTTGTGTCTACTAATTGACTATCATCTTGATTGCAGATTACAAGCGAACCTCTATGAAAACATGTATTGAAGTGTTTGAAAAGTTCCTAGCGGGTCTGGAGAAATCTTGGAAGGGAAAACTCTTAGAGCAAAGTGGTAGGTTTATGTACACATTTTTGTAATATGCCATTGTGTTATTTTGTAATTTACAATTGATATAAAAAATTAATTAAAAAAATTGGTCCTATTAACTTTTTTTTCATATTTTGTATAAAAAATTCTGTCACAATAAATTAGGATACAGCTTAAAATCTTGCTCATTGAAGATTTTCCTTTAGAGAATTTAATTCCTATTCTGTTGTTTAATAACATACATAAATTTATACAAGAAATTTGGCCATGCCACGAAACCAGGTTATCTACAATTTACGAGAATTACTAAGCGGAAACTGTCTTCCTATTTTTATTAACAGTGACCTTGACCTGACTGGCCCCAAATCCAATCTCAAGCTAGGTCTTCCTGCAAGCTTGCTATATCCAAAGTTTGAGCAAGATTGGTTTATCCAAACCAAAGTTATTGACAATATATAAGAATTTTTCATTGAATGCCTGGTTAATTATTTTGAACACTCAATCATGTCACGTCATTAAACTATTTTTAATAATATAATTTCCTATTGTCAAATCTGTTTCTTTTAACTTTTCAGACATAAAGAAGGAGTTTTAGACTTCCAATGTTGCTTTCAAACACGCAACATTCAAGACCAACAAGATTATGGATCGTATTGATGTCGTCTGTGTGGGATGTCTGATGGACATAGGAAGACGCATAGTTAAATATAATCAGCACTGATCAAAAACAGTTCAGTCCAACTTCTATCCTAACACCAATGCTCTTGTCGTCAGAAATGCCTAAATCAGTGACATTTTGACATCCATCATTTTTTTTTTTATTGGGACATCAAAGCTAATCAGATTCATTTTGATTAATTGAAGTGACTTAAATAATTTTCATAACAAAGAACTCTGGATTTAGATGTTGCCTATTGAAGAACAAGACGAGATGGGTGTCAGGAATTTGTGTGGACCAACCATCTGCATGGAAATATACAGGACGGCTATTACTGAGACATTTTTAAAAGGTTTAGATAATAGCGACATGTACACAACAAAGCCCTTGCTAATTATTTACCTATTATTGTTTCGCACTTATTTTTATCACCAGGGAAGCTGTTTCTTATATACCAGTGTTTTGTCTACAAACAGCTTTTATTTATGTTTATATCAGGAAGCCGTATACAAGATTGTTATAGATTGTGCCTTGAGTGCTGATTATGTCTGCATTAAGATATTATACACCATATTCAAGCTTTACAGTTCATTTTTTTTTTTTTAAATGTTACCCTAGTTCAGCTAAGAAACACTGGTGCATAATCATGCAGGTTAAAATTCACCAAACAAATGCCATCAAGCTTTCATCCTTTAATTAAGCAATAAAATAATTAAGGGCGCTGTTGTGGGACAGCTCTGGTTTTATAAATATATTTATATCCACTGTTAGTAGGTGTATGGATAAATTGTATACATGATAATTTCCATTTCTCTGATTTTCATCACATTTTGCCAATACAATATTAACTTTTAACAAAAAACTTTTGCTTAGACCATGTTGAAGTATTTTTTCATGGTAAATTTTTATTATAAAGCTGTTTTGTGGACTGTTGTATTTTTTGTACTCAGTACTAGTTGGCTCAACTTTCTTCACACCTGAATGAAATATACTAGGGGAAATAAGAAATGAACTACCAACCTATACTCAGTTATTTCAGTAAGTATGTAGCGTTGCAAGGTGCAACACTTGCATTTTCGAAATTCTGTTCCTGGTGGCTCTGTGCTTACTTTTCTCGGACACTGTTAAGCGATTCGTATTCTCTAGCAATTGTGACTCATATTTTAGAAGAACTGCAGTTTAAACAAAATTAACATTTGTATCGACTAAAAAGCTGTGTTTCTTTTTTCCACATGTGTTTCTTTTTTCCACACACAAAAATGATAACACAAAAAAGCCTCCTTAAAATTCAATGTAGCTTTTACTTACCATTTGTAAAATATACTTTTCACTGTCTTTGGTTTCCCTTAAAAAGAACTAGTTAAATGCAAGTCGAAGGTCACATTCACAAGAATAAAATGTGGAAGTGAGCTTTTGATACAGATACAAATTGTCAATATATGTACAGAATTACATATATATGGAATGGTGTGTAAATTGACATTTAAGACATACAGTTATGTATGAAAGTGTACATTATTTAATTGTATTTTGATCATGTGAAATAAAAGCATTAACAGATATCCAGGAGTCATTTATCGCTTTTAAAAAGGGATGTTAACAAATATTTGAATATCAGAACCAAAACTAATTAATAATTAACTAATTTTACTTTTGGAAAGCACAGCTAGATCACTGTCAAGCAAACTTTAATTCTAATTACTTTCTGTTTTTGTCACTCTACTTCATAATTATTTTATTTCTATATAATACAGCAAGATCTGTTATTTTCTGTCAACGCAATTTTCTATTCTGTATTTTTTGCTATGTTCTATCCGAATAACAAAAATGTAAATCTAGACTATTTAATTGTTCATCACAGGTTTACTTAGCACACTTAAGACTATATATATATATAGCGATAATCAGCCAATCAAATTTAACATCTCTCCAACCAATCAAATTGTTAATTGGCTGCACACTTGAGTGATTACCCTACATAAAACCTATGTGGTTTTGCCTAATGCTCGGCATATGCTTATAGGTGAAAGGCAAGGGTAAACACAACCATTTGACAACGGCCTAATTGTCTTAATCAATTCAGTATCGCCTATATCTTGTCCTGTTTGTGATTATACATTGTTTGGTTGGTAGAGTTAAAAATATTAAAATTGTGAGCTATTTTGTATGTTTTACAATTTTAACTAAGAAAATTATGATATGAGCTTATTAAATCTATATGTTATCATTAAAAGGAGCTTAAGTAGCTGTTTTATTTTAGTAAGTCATATGTTAATACAAATAAGCAGTTATGTATACAACATGTCTTTAAACTGTAAATGTTACTGTACAAAGTACAACACGTAACTAAAGGACTACCAAGTTTAAGGTGACTAATTAATAATGCTCTCCTGTTCATCTTTACATTGATTGGTTACTGTAGAGCTTTGTCAAGAGTTTAAATGTTAATAATAATAATTGTTAAGGAACAATTACATTGTTCACACATTTACTAGCATTCTTTATTGACAGTATTCTCTTTCAATTAACTGCTGATAGAGTAAAGAAACATCCCTCTGGTCCTTTACTATAAACAGCATAATGGCAGATTGATAATATTGCCTTTTGTATATCTAAAGAAGAAATCGTCATTTTCAAATTAAATGCTATGCTAAAATCATAAATCTACCGCTGCTTCTGCATTAAGTAAGGCTAGCAATGTCAATTATGGCCAGATATAAAACATTTTACAATGAAAAAACACCAAACATAATACTTGAATACGTGCAACAACTATTCGAATATCAATTTAGGATTTGATTTTTTTTGCTGTTGTTTTTTGTAACATCGCACCGACACAATTATGGTGAAATTGGTGACGTCCAGCTTATTATTTGTGGAGGAAGGAGCGTCCGAGTAGAACCACCGGCGCATTACAGGTTAGCTGGAAAACCTCCCACACGAAAAGTTCTTGCCCCGACCAGGACTAGAACCCAGGCGGTGAGGGGCTGAGGAGTTTGAAGTCATTTAGTCAGATTAAGAAATACATTTTGGTTTTGTGCAATATGGAAAAGATTGGAGTTTTTCCCTGTTGCTGCATTGAGGATATCTTCAAGAAGAGGGTGGTTATTCTGGTGAAGGGAAAGATACAAAACTGCAAGACATATAGTCGAAGCAATCCACCTAGAAATGGAGGATGCAGAAATGTCTTTAGATCCTTTAATAGGAATAAAAAGACGATTTCTGCCTGATTTGATACGTTTAACACTAGCCAGATAAAACTTCAAGGCCTTGACAGGACATAAAAATCTGGGTCAGAAGAATCTCGGTCTTATAGAGACTTGGGATAGTGACAGGGAAAGAAAACCAGTTTGACGGAAAACAACTGATTAGAATGGAAAAGTGAAGACAATAAAACACAAACATGTTAAACTAGAACAAAGTTGAATAGCAACTAGTGTGCCTGTTAGAAAGAAATAATAACAATAATAATCTAAGGAACTTCATTCAGTTAAGTCCAGACATAGATTAGTCACAATTAGAAAGAAAAATGGTGATCCCACAACAATGGTGATCAGAAAAATAACATTGATAGTGAGGCTGCGCATGCGTGGTAAGTATTAAAGGGGAAGCACTTCGTTCTTTTTTCTGGTTACTAGTAAGTTATAAAAAACAGAATGCATATTTTATAGCAGGTAACTTCGATAAATGGCATTGTATTAGACCTATAATAGGGACCTGGTTAATAATTTTTACGAAGTCAATGCTTTTGGGGGGAAATAATATATAATTATTAATAATATACAGTTCTTTAGTAAATTTTGTTGAGTGTATTAATCTACATGATCAATTGGTGTAGTTAAATTTATTTTCATGTCTTAAATTATAAACACTTCTCCAAAATACAAATAAAAATTCTCCATCTAAGAGAAATAGGACTTTTGTTTTATAAATGAACATATATTTTATAAATTTAAAGTTTTCATGTCATTTCTTACAAATTATCTTTATTCTAAAATAGATTGACAACTGACTGATTGAATTAATGTAATTTTATAACCTTATTAAGTATACAACATAATAGCTGAGTAGGTTTGCAGCCATTTTATGCATATCATTGTCTAAAACAAATGAGTCGTTTGTCAATTCAATATGATTATAAATACATTTTTAACTTTGACATTTAAAGCTAAATAAAACGTTTTATCATTAAATGAAAAAAAATTAGCATAAAAAACTTCACATACAAAAATCATAAAAGACACAGAGTGTATTAACAAACTAAACAATCCAGACATGTTAGAAAATAGCATAAGAAAAGATGCTTGTATTATGTCCTTCTTTATAAAAAATGGAAATAATTATATTAATTTCTTTTAAATGTATTTTTTAACACATCTGACTAGTCAGGCTTTATTGGTCTGTGTGGAGTTATCTCCCATAAATTTCATATAATAAAGACCAAAACAAATGCTGATGCAATAATGGCATTGTGATGACAACATTTGTGCACTGTATGGGATAAAAGTTTTTATATACAGCACATAAAATACATCAGTTGCTATACAATGTTACATCTTATTGCTGTCACACTTACAATCTGTAACTATATGCAGTTTAACCTGTTGTATAAATACTCAATTTTGCTGATGATTTTATTTTACATAATCTCTTAAATTGCTTATAAAATAGGCTCCTATGTTTTCTAGTGGGTATCTGAATAATCAAGATTAAAGCTCTGACTGATTACTGTCCCACTGTATGTTTTTGAGTCCAGTTCTGGATGAAGGACTTAATGTTGGAAGATCTTCCAGCTGACCTGTGGTGCGCTGGTGGTTCTACTCTGACATTTGTCTGGGGTCTTCCTTCACCAAAATAGCTGGATGTCACATAAATGATCATAATTGGTTACTGGGATGTATTTAAAAAAACAACAAAAATCCCTCTTAAACAGAACATGATTCTACAGTTTTCTATTAATTAGAATGAAATGTTTCCATTTCTTATTCTGTTCCAAACTTAGCACAAATTTAGTAGGCAAAAAACTTAGAAAATTAAGTGAAACAATCATATGTGCAGAAGTGGAACAGCATTAACATTTTTTTAACTGAGCAAAGTAAATCAACAAATAAAATTTATTTACAACATGTAGAGTGAATCATTCCCATCAAGGATATGAAACAATGCAATTCACAACCTACTAGGCAAAGCCAAATTAAGAAACCAGCACCCAATTCTATAAACAATGGTTAAGGTTAACATTTGGTTATTTTCTAACAACTGGTTAACTTTAACTTCCTTTGTTAGTTAACCAATGTGGTTATCTATTTCTATAAAGGCAGTATACTGTTTTGTTACTTAACCAATACTGATTTATTTTAATCAAACATTAAGTTAACCAAAGTATCCCACAATGCAACATTCTAATTGGTTCTGCCAAATTAGCGGCCATTATTAATGTTGGTAATAACTTTTACAGACAACTGGGAGAATGGTTGAAGTTAACCAAAAATGGTTAAAATTGGAATCGGTTTAATTAACAAAAAACATTTATAAAAAAGTTAAGCAGCAATGTATAAGGTATATAGTTAAAATTGGAACCTGTTAAATTAACAAAAACATTTATAAAATAGTTAAGCAGCAATGTATAAGTGAACCAAACTTTAACCATTGGTTAAAATTTAACCTCTGTTTATACAATTGGCCCTACTGGACCTGGTAGCACAATCGGTACAGTGTTGGCTCCAGGTACGAGAGGCACCGGGCTCGATCCCAGGCTGTGTCATACCAACGTCATTAAAAATGGTAGTGGTATAGCTCTCTTGCTAACGCTCAAGCAAATGTAAGGGTAGTTCCACGACTGGTTGGCCTAGTGTCAGGATAATGTGACTGGGTGTGGTATCATGCCAGGTGTACATGGCATGCTATACACAGTGAAGGCAGCACTATATCTGCTTCAAGTGGACACCGTCTCCAGATAACTGAAATACTGTTGGTGGGACGATGAAAGAATGATGCTGATGAATGGATGATGCTGGTAAAGGGATTGGGAATAGTCGGCATTTTTGCAGATACTGTGCAGCGACATTTCTATCATAATAGCACAGGGGCACTTATGAGGCGCCCAGGGACTGAACTCGGACAGTCCATTATATTAACGCTGACGAGTCAGGCGTACATGTAATGCTGTCCCCTTAGCCTTGAGCGTTAGGAGGGAAGCCACTACTACCAATTTTAAAGTCTTTGGTTTGACCTGGCTGGGATTTGAACCCATGCCCTCCCAATCCGCAAGCCGATATCTACCACCTGAGCTATTGCGGCCGGTGCTGATAAAAGGATGATGCTGATGAAAGGATGATGCTGATGAATGGATGAAAGGATGATGCTGATGAAAGGATGATGCTGATGAATGGATGAAAGGATGATGCTGATGAATGGATGATGCTGATGAATGGATGATGCTGATGAATGGATGATGATTAATTTGATCATGTTCTTTATCTGGAATCAATTCAATATTATACTAGTGAAACAGTAACATGCTATGTAGACATAACTAACAAGATTATGCTGAGCTTATGTCATACTTATACTTCAAAAAACTTTCTGATCGAGTGTGTCACTGAGTACTAAGGATGGTAAGGGTTAATTGGTTTTGATTTAGCACTAAACGTTCTCCTGTGCAGGTATCCTGTAACCTGTCAATCACTAAAACAAAAAAGGTTTTGCATTAAAAAAATGCTTAGCTTTGAGTTAAGCAAAAACTGGCACAGTATGTTAGTCTTGCCCCATAGAGAGGATTGGTTCAAATTACAATCACAATTGGTACAAAGTCTCTTTCCAAACAGTTACATTCCTGTTTTTCATACTGCAAAGCCTTCATCTACCAAAGTTTTGTTAATGTTCACATCCTGAAACAAAAGAAACAACATATTTATTATACATTGTATTTTACTTGGGGGTGCCAGTGGCATAGTCATAGTTTCAAGTCCCAGTCTGGGCAAAGAGATCAATGTGGGGTCTTCCTGCTGCTGGGCAAAGAGATCAATGTGGGGTCTTCCTGCTGCTGGGCAAAGAGATCAATGTGGGGTCTTCCTGCTGACCTACAGTGTGCCGGCAGTTCTACCCCAACATTTATCTGGGGTCTTCCACCACAATAGCTGGATGTCAAGGTAGTAATCAAAATTTGTTGATGTGAAGTGTTTAACAAAAAAGTTTGTTTTGTTTGTTTATTGGGTTTATTGTCCCACCAACAGTATTTCAGTTATCTGGAGACGGTGTCCACTTGAAGCGGATATAGCACTGCTTTCACTGTGTATAGCATGACATGAATCTGGCATGATACCACAGTCACATTATCCTGACACCAGGCTTACCAGTCTTGGAACTATCGTTATATTTGCTTCAGCGTTAGCAAAGGAGCTATACCACTACCATTTTTTATGACTGGTATGTTGCGGCCCGGGGCCTCCAGTACCTGGAATTGATGCTCTACCGATTATGCTACCTGGTCTGGTATAAAAACAGGTTTTTGATTATGTTAAAACTATACTCCCTAACATTCACTGGCTAAGAAGTAACCCTCTTTACATGAGCAATGTAGGTGCAAAAATGTTACCATCCAATGTGGTGTTCATAAATGTGTCGCTGTAATGTTGATAATTGTGTCGCTGTGATGTTCATAATTGTGTCACTGTGATGTCGATAATTGTGTCACTGTGATGTTAATAATTGTGTCGCTGTGATGTTCATAATTGTGTTACTGTGATGTTCATAATTGTGTCACTGTGATGTTCATAATTGTGTCTCTGTGGTGTTCATAATTGTGTTACTGTGATGTTCATAATTGTGTCACTGTGATGTTCATAATTGTGTCTCTGTGATGTTCATAATTGTGTCTCTGTGATATTGAAAATTGTGTTGCTATGATGTTCATAAATGTGTCGCTGTAATGTCGATAATTGTGTCGCTGTGATGTTCATAATTGTGTCACTGTGATGTCGATAATTGTGTCACTGTGATGTTCATAATTGTGTCGCTGTGATGTTCATAATTGTGTTACTGTGATGTTCATAATTGTGTCGCTGTGATGTTCATAATTGTGTTACTGTGATGTTCATAATTGTGACGTGATGTTCATAATTGTGTCACTGTGATGTTCATAATTGTGTCTCTGTGATGTTCATAATTATGTCTCTGTGATGTTCATAATTGTGTTACTGTGACGTTCATAATTGTGTCACTGTGATGTTCATAATTGTGTCGCTGTGATGTTCATAATTGTGTTACTGTGATGTCGATAATTGTGTCTCTGTGATGTTCATAATTGTGTCTCTGTGATGTTCATAATTGTGTCTCTGTGATGTTCATAATTGTGTCTCTGTGATGTTCATAATTGTTTTGCTGTGATGTTCATAATTGTGTCGCTGTGATGTCGATAATTGTGTCACTGTGATGTTCATAATTGTGTCACTGTGATGTCGATAATTGTTTCACTGTGATGTTCATAATTGTGTCGCTGTGATGTTCATAATTGTGTTACTGTGATGTCAATAATTGTGTTGCTGTGATGTTCATAATTGTGTCGCTGTGATGTTCATAATTGTGTCTCTGTGATGTTCATAATTGTGTCACTGTGATGTTCATAATTGTCTCTGTGATATTGAAAATTGTGTTGCTGTGATGTCCATAACTGTGTTTCTGTGATGTCCATAACTGTGTTGCTGTGATGTTGATAATTGTGTCACTGCAATGTTTATAACTGTGTTGCTGTATTGTCCATAATTGTGTCTCTGTGATGTTCATAATTGTGTCACTGTGATGTCGATAATTGTGTCGCTGTGATGTTCATAATTGTGTCACTGTGATGTTCATAATTGTCTCTGTGATATTGAAAATTGTGTTGCTGTGATGTCCATAACTGTGTTTCTGTGATGTCCATAACTGTGTTGCTGTGATGTTGATAATTGTGTCACTGCAATGTTTATAACTGTGTTGCTGTATTGTCCATAATTGTGTCTCTGTGATGTTCATAATTGTGTTACTGTGATGTCGATAATTGTGTCACTGTGATGTTCATAATTGTGTCGCTGTGATGTTCATAATTGTGTTACTGTGATGTCGATAATTGTGTCGCTGTGATGTTCATAATTGTGTCTCTGTGATGTTCATAATTGTGTTACTGTGATGTTCATAATTGTGTCACTGTGATGTTCATAATTGTGTCTCTGTGATGTTCATAATTGTGTCTCTGTGATATTGAAAATTGTGTTGCTATGATGTTAATGAATGTGTCGCTGTAATGTCGATAATTGTGTCACTGTGATGTTCATAATTGTGTCGCTGTGATGTTCATAATTGTGTTACTGTGATGTCGATAATTGTGTTACTGTGATGTCGATAATTGTGTCGCTGTGATGTTCATAATTGTGTCTCTGTGATGTTCATAATTGTGTTACTGTGATGTTCATAATTGTGTCACTGCGATGTTCATAATTGTGTCTCTGTGATGTTCATAATTGTGTTACTGTGATGTTCATAATTGTGTCACTGTGATGTTCATAATTGTGTCTCTGTGATGTTCATAATTGTGTCTCTGTGATGTTGATAATTGTTTTGCTGTGATGTTCATAATTGTGTCACTGTGATGTTCATAATTGTGTCGCTGTGATGTCGATAATTGTGTCACTGTGATGTCGATAATTGTGTCACTGTGATGTCGATAATTGTGTCACTGTGATGTTCATAATTGTGTCGCTGTGATGTTCATAATTGTGTTACTGTGATGTAAATAATTGTGTCGCTGTGATGTTCATAATTGTGTCTCTGTGATGTTCATAATTGTGTCGCTGTGATGTCGATAATTGTGTCGCTGTGATGTTCATAATTGTGTCACTGTGATGTTCATAATTGTGTCACTGTGATGTTCAAGTTCATAATTGTGTCACTGTGATGTTCATAATTGTCTCTGTGTTATTGAAAATTGTGTCGCTGTGATGTTCATAATTGTGTCACTGTGATGTTCATAATTGTGTCACTGTGATGTTCATAATTGTGTCGCTGTGATGTTCATAATTGTGTCACTGTGATGTTCATAATTGTCTCTGTGATATTGAAAATTGTGTTGCTGTGATGTCCATAACTGTGTTTCTGTGATGTCCATAACTGTGTTGCTGTGATGTTGATAATTGTGTCACTGCAATGTTTATAACTGTGTTGCTGTATTGTCCATAATTGTGTCTCTGTGATGTTTATAATTGTGTTACTGTGATGTCGATAATTGTGTCACTGTGATGTTCATAATTGTGTCGCTGTGATGTTCATAATTGTGTTACTGTGATGTCGATAATTGTGTCGCTGTGATGTTCATAATTGTGTTACTGTGATGTTCATAATTGTGTCACTGTGATGTTCATAATTGTGTCACTGTGATGTTCATAATTGTCTCTGTGATATTGAAAATTGTGTTGCTGTGATGTCCATAACTGTGTTTCTGTGATGTCCATAACTGTGTTGCTGTGATGTTGATAATTGTGTCACTGCAATGTTTATAACTGTGTTGCTGTATTGTCCATAATTGTGTCTCTGTGATGTTCATAATTGTGTTACTGTGATGTCGATAATTGTGTCACTGTGATGTTCATAATTGTGTCGCTGTGATGTTCATAATTGTGTCACTGTGATGTTCATAATTGTGTCGCTGTGATGTTCATAATTGTGTTACTGTGATGTCGATAATTGTGTCACTGTGATGTTCATAATTGTGTTACTGTGATGTTCATAATTGTGTCACTGTGATGTTCATAATTGTGTTACTGTGATGTTCATAATTGTGTCACTGTGATGTTCATAATTGTCTCTGTGATATTGAAAATTGTGTTGCTGTGATGTCCATAACTGTGTTTCTGTGATGTCCATAACTGTGTTGCTGTGATGTTGATAATTGTGTCACTGCAATGTTTATAACTGTGTTGCTGTATTGTCCATAATTGTGTCTCTGTGATGTTTATAATTGTGTTACTGTGATGTCGATAATTGTGTCACTGTGATGTTCATAATTGTGTCGCTGTGATGTTCATAATTGTGTTACTGTGATGTTCATAATTGTGTCACTGTGATGTTCATAATTGTGTCACTGTGATGTCGATAATTGTGTCGCTGTGATGTTCATAATTGTGTTACTGTGATGTTCATAATTGTGTCACTGTGATGTTCATAATTGTGTCTCTGTGATGTTCATAATTGTGTTACTGTGATGTTCATAATTGTGTTACTGTGATGTTCATAATTGTGTCGCTGTGATGTCGATAATTGTGTCGCTGTGATGTTCATAATTGTGTTACTGTGATGTTCATAATTGTGTCGCTGTGATGTTCATAATTGTGTTACTGTGATGTCGATAATTGTGTCGCTGTGATGTTCATAATTGTGTTACTGTGATGTTCATAATTGTGTCACTGTGATGTTCATAATTGTGTCTCTGTGATGTTCATAATTGTGTCTCTGTGATATTGAAAATTGTGTTGCTATGATGTTCAAGAATGTGTCGCTGTAATGTCGATAATTGTGTCGCTGTGATGTTCATAATTGTGTCACTGTGATGTTCATAATTGTGACGCTGTGATGTTGATAATTGTGTTACTGTGATGTCCATAATTGTGTCACTGTGATGTTCATAATTGTGTTACTGTGATGTTCATAATTGTGTCACTGTGATGTTCATAATTGTGTCACTGTGATGTTCATAATTGTTCGCTGTGATGTCGATAATTGTGTCATTGTGATGTTCATAATTGTGTCACTGTGATGTCGATAATTGTGTCACTGTGATGTTCATAATTGTGTCGCTGTGATGTTCATAATTATGTTACTGTGATGTCGATAATTGTGTCGCTGTGATGTTCATAATTGTGTTACTGTGATGTTCATAATTGTGTCGCTGTGATGTTCATAATTGTGTCGCTGTGATGTTCATAATTGTGTTACTGTGATGTTCATAATTGTGTCACTGTGATGTTCATAATTGTGTCGCTGTGATGTTCATAATTGTGTCTCTGTGTTATTGAAAATTGTGTCCCTGTGATGTTCATAATTGTGTCACTGTGATGTCGATAATTGTGTCGCTGTGATGTTCATAATTGTGTCACTGTGATGTTCATAATTGTGTCACTGTGATGTTCATAATTGTGTCGCTGTGATGTTCATAATTGTGTCACTGTGATGTTCATAATTGTCTCTGTGATATTGAAAATTGTGTTGCTGTGATGTCCATAACTGTGTTTCTGTGATGTCCATAACTGTGTTGCTGTGATGTTGATAATTGTGTCACTGCAATGTTTATAACTGTGTTGCTGTATTGTCCATAATTGTGTCTCTGTGATGTTCATAATTGTGTTACTGTGATGTCGATAATTGTGTCACTGTGATGTTCATAATTGTGTCACTGTGATGTTCATAATTGTGTTACTGTGATGTTCATAATTGTGTCACTGTGATGTTCATAATTGTGTCACTGTGATGTCGATAATTGTGTCACTGTGATGTTCATAATTGTGTCGCTGTGATGTTCATAATTGTGTTACTGTGATGTCGATAATTGTGTCACTGTGATGTTCATAATTGTGTTACTGTGATGTTCATAATTGTGTCACTGTGATGTTCATAATTGTGTCACTGTGATGTTCATAATTGTGTTACTGTGATGTTCATAATTGTGTTACTGTGATGTTCATAATTGTGTCACTGTGATGTTCATAATTGTGTCTCTCTGATGTTCATAATTGTGTCTCTGTGATGTCGATAATTGTTTTGCTGTGATGTTCATAATTGTGTCACTGTGATGTTCATAATTGTGTCGCTGTGATGTTGATAATTGTGTCATTGTGATGTTCATAATTGTGTCACTGTGATGTCGATAATTGTGTCACTGTGATGTTCATAATTGTGTCGCTGTGATGTTCATAATTGTGTTACTGTGATGTTCATAATTGTGTCGCTGTGATGTTCATAATTGTGTTACTGTGATGTCGATAATTGTGTCACTGTGATGTTCATAATTGTGTCGCTGTGATGTTCATAATTGTGTTACTGTGATGTCGATAATTGTGTCGCTGTGATGTTCATAATTGTGTCTCTGTGATGTTCATAATTGTGTTACTGTGATGTTCATAATTGTGTCACTGTGATGTCGATAATTGTGTCACTGTGATGTTCATAATTGTGTCGCTGTGATGTTCATAATTGTGTCTCTGTGATATTGAAAATTGTGTTGCTATGATGTTCATGAATGTGTCGCTGTAATGTCGATAATTGTGTCGCTGTGATGTTCATAATTGTGTCACTGTGATGTTCATAATTGTGTCGCTGTGATGTTCATAATTGTGTCACTGTGATGTCCATAATTGTGTTACTGTGATGTTCATAATTGTGTCACTGTGATGTTCATAATTGTGTCACTGCGATGTTCATAATTGTGTCTCTGTGATGTTCATAATTGTGTTACTGTGATGTTCATAATTGTGTCACTGTGATGTTCAAGTTCATAATTGTGTCACTGTGATGTTCATAATTGTCTCTGTGATATTGAAAATTGTGTTGCTGTGATGTCCATAACTGTGTTTCTGTGATGTCCATAACTGTGTTGCTGTGATGTTGATAATTGTGTCACTGCAATGTTTATAACTGTGTTGCTGTATTGTCCATAATTGTGTCTCTGTGATGTTTATAATTGTGTTACTGTGATGTCGATAATTGTGTCACTGTGATGTTCATAATTGTGTCGCTGTGATGTTCATAATTGTGTTACTGTGATGTCGATAATTGTGTCGCTGTGATGTTCATAATTGTGTTACTGTGATGTTCATAATTGTGTCACTGTGATGTTCATAATTGTGTCACTGTGATGTTCATAATTGTCTCTGTGATATTGAAAATTGTGTTGCTGTGATGTCCATAACTGTGTTTCTGTGATGTCCATAACTGTGTTGCTGTGATGTTGATAATTGTGTCACTGCAATGTTTATAACTGTGTTGCTGTATTGTCCATAATTGTGTCTCTGTGATGTTCATAATTGTGTTACTGTGATGTCGATAATTGTGTCACTGTGATGTTCATAATTGTGTCGCTGTGATGTTCATAATTGTGTTACTGTGATGTTCATAATTGTGTCACTGTGATGTTCATAATTGTGTCACTGTGATGTCGATAATTGTGTCACTGTGATGTTCATAATTGTGTCGCTGTGATGTTCATAATTGTGTTACTGTGATGTCGATAATTGTGTCACTGTGATGTTCATAATTGTGTTACTGTGATGTTCATAATTGTGTCACTGTGATGTTCATAATTGTGTTACTGTGATGTTCATAATTGTGTTACTGTGATGTTCATAATTGTGTCACTGTGATGTTCATAATTGTGTCTCTCTGATGTTCATAATTGTGTCTCTGTGATGTCGATAATTGTTTTGCTGTGATGTTCATAATTGTGTCACTGTGATGTTCATAATTGTGTCGCTGTGATGTTGATAATTGTGTCATTGTGATGTTCATAATTGTGTCACTGTGATGTCGATAATTGTGTCACTGTGATGTTCATAATTGTGTCGCTGTGATGTTCATAATTGTGTTACTGTGATGTCGATAATTGTGTCGCTGTGATGTTCATAATTGTGTTACTGTGATGTTCATAATTGTGTCACTGTGATGTTCATAATTGTGTCGCTGTGATGTTCATAATTGTGTCTCTGTGTTATTGAAAATTGTGTCGCTGTGATGTTCATAATTGTGTCACTGTGATGTTCATAATTGTCTCTGTGATATTGAAAATTGTGTTGCTGTGATGTCCATAACTGTGTTTCTGTGATGTCCATAACTGTGTTGCTGTGATGTTGATAATTGTGTCACTGCAATGTTTATAACTGTTGCTGTATTGTCCATAATTGTGTCACTGTGACGTCCATAATTGTGTCAACATGATTGACTTAAAACTTTAAAAAAACTCACTATAACCGCTTATTAAAGAAATGCAATTAAACATATTTTTACCTGGGCACTATTTGTGTCTATCAAAGTCAGATAAGGTATGGTACCATCAAATTTTTCCACACGAGCAACTATAACTTTCCATTTGGCACAGTAGGTGAGTGCTTCAAACCTGTCAAAGGCCTCCTCTGTCCATTCACCTGGTTGAGAAAAAAAATCAAAGTTCTTGTTAAAAGCAACTATTTCACATGTACCTCATCTCTTTAATTCTAATCCTATCATGTCTAATTTTCCCGTCATCAACTACTATAATCCCCTATTGGTATATTCCTTAGATCAATAATTCTAATTTAGTCAGCTCCCTACATCATCTATTTCTTCTTCCAGTTACTTCAGATATGGTGCTGAACTGACTTACTGTGGGCCTAGAGTTCAAACACACACACACTTAACACGAGCAGTTATTTTCCTGGCATTTACTCAGGTAGATAGATCTAAGTACTAATTCAACTCAAGAAAATGACAGGGAAGATGGATAAATAGATAAACTAAATGCAAAAAAATAAACAAGAGCTGAATTATACAGTGCAGGCCATTTTTCTCAGTGCTGAATTAACATAAACCTTACCACAAAATCAATTAAGTCAAAAGGGGCATAACTGTGCCATAATGATTTGATGAGTTAGCTTCCCTTTTGAATTGGGTTCTGCTTTTGAAAGTGAACAAGTATGAAATGAATAATAGGTGAATATCTTTTAAGAGAAGGTCCTTAACAAAAAAGGTTAAATGAGTCAACAACAGGGTCATGACAATAGCTCGTCTTTATTCAAGAAAAGTAAAATGATATATAACTGTGCAGTTTTTTCCTGAAACATGCCAATGCTATGCTTCTGTAAGATAAGGAAGTAAATGTCCTAGATAACACCAATTGCAAATACACTTACTATTTGGCATCACATTGGCAAGTCGACACTCAATTGCCTGAAAGGGAAGCTCCAGGAATTCTTGTCTGTGAAAAGTAAAAATTTATGTAAATGCCAATGATAAAGTAAACCATTAAATCTAAAGACTCAATAGAAAATGGCCGATTATTTTAGGGATGGCAATGATTAATCAGTTAACAGCTGTACATGTAGGTAAACTGGTTACGAATATGTTACTAGTAAATCATCCGTTCTACTAATAAAAAGCATTCCTTGGATACTGATACTGATTTATCAATTTCTTGTGAGTGTCAAAATTGCTACATGAAGTCACTATCACTTCCCACTTGTCCACTAATTTTTGGGTGACAGGCAGGTGTAATTAAATTTAAAAACAGGTTCTACTGAAAACAGCCATTTATTTATCAACTTAGAAATATAAAAAAGCCCTCAAAAGAAAAAATAAACACTGTCTCGTACAAGGCTACATATTAATGCCATACTAACTCCCAATAAATGATACAAGTGGTACAAAACAATTCAATGAATCCCAAAGACTGATCAAAAGGTTAGTGAATGATCCTTCCACTGGTCCAACTGAAATCCAATAATCCTACTACACTTATAGCGCTGGTTAAAAAACATCATAAACGTAACATAGGTTATGCTGAAATCAGTATGCAAACATTGAACAAGGTACAAGGTGTCATAAATCATAAAACTTTATAAACTGTCATGTCTCACTAGGTTTAACATTGTGGGCTATGAAAGTCCTACAACTCACTAAGTTCAACATTGGACTATGTATGTCCCATGAGCAGCACTAAACACTCAGCTTACAATGATATGCCACATTATGGGCACCACTCTACACTCAGCTTATAATGACATGCCACATTGTGGGCACCACTCTACACTCAGCTTATAATGACATGCCACATTGTGGGCACCACTCTACACTCAGCTTATAATAATGTGCCACATTGTGGGCACCACTCTACACTCAGCTTATAATGACATGCCACATTATGGGCACCACTCTACACTCAGCTTATAATGACATGCCACATTGTGGGCACCACTCTACACTCAGCTTATAATAATGTGCCACATTGTGGGAACCACTCTACACTCAGCTTATAATGACATGCCACATTATGGGCACCACTCTACACTCAGCTTATAATGACATGCCACATTGTGGGCACCACTCTACACTCAGCTTATAATGACATGCCACATTGTGGGCACCACTCTACACTCAGCTTATAATGACATGCCACATTGTGGGCACCACTCTACACTCAGCTTATAATGACATGCCACATTGTGGGCACCACTCTACACTCAGCTTATAATGACATGCCACATTGTGGACACCACTCTACACTCAGCTTATAATGACATGCCACATTGTGGACACCACTCTACACTCAGCTTATAATGACATGCCACATTGTGGGCACCACTCTACACTTAGCTTATAATAATGTGCCACATTGTGGGCACCACTCTACACTTAGCTTATAATGACATGCCACATTGTGGGCACCACTCTACACTCAGCTTATAATGACATGCAACATTGTGGGCACCACTCTACACTCAGCTTATAATAATGTGCCACATTGTGGGCACCACTCTACACTCAGCTTATAATGACATGCCACATTGTGGGCACCACTCTACACTCAGCTTATAATGACATGCCACATTGTGGGCACCACTCTACACTCAGCTTATAATGACATGCCACATTGTGGGCACCACTCTACACTCAGCTTATAATGACATGCCACATTGTGGGCACCACTCTACACTCAGCTTATAATGACATGCCACATTGTGGGCACCACTCTACACTCAGCTTATAATGACATGCCACATTGTGGGCACCACTCTACACTCAGCTTATAATGACATGCCACATTGTGGGCACCACTCTACACTCAGCTTATAATGACTTGCCACATTGTGGGCAGCAGTATATAAAATGATGTATCTTACCTAAGAGTACAAACTTGTGATATATCCATATATTCACTATCCCCATAATCAATGTAGAAGAGGTCCAGTTCCTTCCCATTAATCTCCATGACTTTGGCACGATACCAGGTATTGTCATTATTAAACTGGGCTGCCACCATGTCTCCTATTGTTACTGATTGTACTGCAAGTTCCTGTAGAATCAGGAAATATGTCAAATATGGCAATTTTCTTTGTTTCGGAAGTTTTGTAAATGGAAGAATGTGTTGTCAAATCAGAAATGAAATATGTTTTAATCTATAAATGGCTGATATCAAAAAGCAACTATTTAGTTAGAGCATCTGAGGACGCCATATCACTAACATCTGCAGTCATAACATAGTCATCATTCTTGTTAAATGTTTCACCTTCAACTCAGATAATCCTGAAAGAATTGGGAGAGTGGGGCTCACTCCTTTTCAACAGTGCACTCCATAAATTTATCTGTTGTACATTCAGATTTTGACTCATTATTTACCCACATATCAAAACAAAATGTTGTCATGCTGAGCTGCCACTGAAGAATTTAAACAAAGACTGTTTTAGGTAAAGACTTTGCTTTAGAAATAAGAACTGCATAAACGAAGCCCACTATAAATGCAAAATAGTTTTTAGATGACTAAAGCAAGTTAAAATAAAATGTCAACCTTAACCCTTTCACTGTAGAATATATGTTTCCTATACTGTCATGAATACTAGCTGTCAGCTAACTGCTCTGGTACTATTTATTGTTTGAAATTTTGTTTATTAATTTCCCCCCCCGGTCCTTGTTGAAGTAGATAATGCAAACTTCCCAGGTTTCTGTCTATTACTAACATCAATATACCCCATAAGTTTTATTACACTTTGCATCAAAGAATTGTGAACATGGTTTATTTGATATCATCTTTGACAGTGTTTTCTCGTCCACTCTCTGTTTATTTTGTAATGCTTTAGTTACAGATGACTTAGACTCACTTACATCTGTCACTGTCTGAACTTACCCTGGTTAACATAAATCTATATTGTTAATATAAGTCCTTAGCATTTACAGAATTTCAAGATGAATTTTACTGCATGCAAATGCCATTTGTTAAGACACCACATAAAACCATGTAATTGGTCCATTTTGCAATGTGACTTCATCATAGAATCTTAAACAAAACAACTCCACACCATTTTCTAATGACATAATGATTGGAAGAGTTATATTTCTTAAAAGAATAAGCAACTAGGCAGAGTAATTCTAAGGGATGCTTGTTATGGAACTCAGGAACCACTTGCTTCTTCCATTAGCACTTTTGACAGGGTAGTGTAAGGGTGATCAGCTTGTTTTGTTTTTTGTTACATTGCCCCAGCACAATAATGGTCATACTGGCGACGTCCAGCAAAATAATTGGATGACCAGCACATTGACAAGTCAGCTGGAAAACCTCCCCACATGAAAGTTTTCATCCTGACCGAGACTCGAACCCATGTGGTGGTGGGCTGAGGAAATACTACATGTAATCATTGACAAGGGCATCACCTTAAAGGATTAAATAAATTTAAGAAACATCCATGTGCAGGTAACGAACATACAGTTTTCTTGTTAACGATATGCACATGCATATACATTTGCCATCTATAAAAGCAAGAAAAAGAGAATTCCAGAGTAACTAACCTAGTGTATGATACAAATGAACCAAACAAATAATGACTGACTCCTTAATCCTAGGTAGAACAAGAATGTTGTCTTTGAGACTGCAGCAAGAAAGTATGTAAAAGTGTAAGCAACAAAAATCATGAAGGAGGTTGAGTGGTGCATACCACTATGTCTCGCATTAATAATTTCATTCATAACAACCTCCAATAAAAATCTGTACATACCTTGCAGTTCAGCTTATAGAAAGCAGTCATTTTATTCGATATTTCATCTAACTGGACAGACTGGTGTGTCACTAACTGGACCCAGAAATGTCCCGGATGGGCAATGGCTGATACATAGACGTTAACATAGTCGTCACCTTTAGGAAACTCAACAGTAGCAGTCGCTGTAGTGATTTTACCAGCATCCCAGTTTTCATTGCTTCGAGACACTGTAACAAAAATATAAAATGTGAAAATATACAACTTCTAATGGATATCCCTTAAATTAACACCATTTTTTCAACAACATTTTATATGAAATTATATCGTCCAGTAACCTAATTTGACGCTCACCTATTCGATGCCATTTTTATTTTCATGTCAAACTCTGCGATGTAACTTCTCACGACATTTGTTGACAAACATGTATTTTGACTGCTCAGGCAGAACAATGAGGCTAATCTGAGAGTCCAAGGTAAGGATATCTCAAATTGAAATTAACTCACATTATTTCACCGATTTTTCTTATTTCCATAATAAGTGAAGGTTTGCATGTTGTTATCAATGATATTTAATATGAATCGCATACCAAGCATCCTTCTATAAGAAAGCCCATTTCGTTATGTCATAGGTCAGGTGAAGATTATGTGCTAAAAATGTTAGACTATCTCGAGAAACACTGGTTTTGTAAGATGTACGTGCTAATTACGATGATTCTGTAATTCTGACTGAAACATGTACAGCCATCTTTCGAAGTAGCGAATAAAGTTAGACATTGCAGGTTCAAAATGGTATCTTGGTTTGCCAGAGAGTTTGGCCTACCTGTATCATCAGAGAGACACAAGTTAAGTAGAATGGTTGACCCAGAAGCAATGAGATCAGGACCAGCCAAACCAAAAGTGGAAAATTGTACTTCAGAACAAGTTTCCAAACCATAAACTAAGGAACTGTCGATCCTTTAGTGCCAGTTGAAACAGACATTTAGCAGGATGAAGAGTTTTGTTGTGTTTGTGGGTTATTTACACTAGAGGATGTATGCTTGAGTATTTCTCTGGTGTTTGGTAAATGGGTTGCATGCGATACATGTCACTGGGTCCATTTGGCCTAAGTACTGCTGTGAAAGTAAAATGACAGAAGGAGAGATATAGTCAAGTGTCCACATTGCCTTCTTGATATGATTTTATATGAATGAATGCTGAACATTTATAAGTGTAAATAAATAAATGAAGCATACTGTTTTTCTTTTGTTTTCCAACATTTATGTATTGCTATTCCATTTGTGAAACAACTAAGACTAAATGTACACCGCATTACTTCTTCCCAAACGTTAAATTATTACAAACGAGAACAGCCAATCAAAGGCGTCGTTTCTAGTGTCTGTCAAAATGTAATGGCGGTTCACTGCTATAAGTAAACAATCAGTATCATGAACAAAAATGTTAAATACAAGCATTAAAAAGTGATACTTTTTGATAAATAAGGGCTTACTTGAAATGTTAATGACAGATAGTTAAGAATTTAATACAGTTCACTTCGCAAGACGGCAACAAATAACTTAAGCTATAAATGAGCTAAGAACTGACTATCAAATCTACCTTCAGAAATAGAAAGCGCCTGTTTGGTCATAGAAGTTACTGTCTGGCGTTGCCTAGTCTTTTGGTTGGCTGCTGAAACTGCATCTTTTGCCCTATATGCTTCCTCTTCTTCTACTTTTTCTTGGATCATGTTCTGTAATGAGAGGAAAAGATGCTTTAGAATAAACATATTGGGTGGTTTGGAAGAGAAGAAAATAGCAGAATAAAGATGCATTGAAACCTCATCAAAAGCATTTTTGGGTCAGAAAAGTGCAGCTCCCAAACCCAGGTCAACATTAAATATTACAGAAAACAGGGGCAATGGCACCAGTCTCCAGGTCAGAAGTCACATGCATATTAAATAGGACTGTTGCAGTATACTGGTATATTGCAATACTGAGTGAAGTCAATACTGTACCATGATACACAATGGTCCTATTGGTTTTGGGCAATGTTTTGTATAATTTGGTTGCTGCCACCATTTTGTGCATCCAAAGTCAAAGATGCTGGTATCGATGAAAGGCTATCGCCAGTACACGACTGAAAATGTAGTCTGAAGTAAAATCCATGCCAGAAGAGATCATTCTAAACAGCCCGGCACTGCGGCTTAATTGATTTGAATTTGAGGTATCCCCAACAATAAGAGTTTAAAATTAGGTTTTGACTTTATCTGCATAATTTAATTTCTCAATTTAAGAAAAATGAATAATGGAACGAAGCATAAATTGTAGTGGCCATACAATTTACTGTAATGGCCATATTGTTTTGAGATATTTCATTGCAGGATGGTTAGAACACTATTATGAACTATTGTTTGGCAATTTAATTGATAGTGACTGTTGTGATTTGTAAACAACATAGGCTAGCCGATTGATTCTTTTGCCGAATTAAAGTGATATGTGGGATCACTTTAGGCTAACGGAGGACAGATCAACAAAGGTAATTCTTTAAGGTGTTGTATTGGACATTTAATGTGCCTGGAAGATACGGTTGAGGCCCAACCAACTTAAATACACTCGTATATCACCACTAAAATACATCACACTACACTGTTGTTAAGTTTTGCAGTTAATTTGCTATTTGACTATTTAACTGTTTATACTTTATGACATTCTACTTGTATTACTTTCTTGTTTCTGTGTTTACCTGTTGTAAAGCTTAAAAAGCTCTGTCATATTTTACTCAGGAATTTGTTCTTTATTCTACTCATTATGTTGAGTACAATAGCTCCTTATAATAGTTTGTTCAAATACAGCAATATATTGTGGTACAAATTGCAATACCGTCTTTCTGTATCACAATATATCATGGTACGCTTTCAGCACTGCAATACCATCTTTCTGTATCACAATATATCATGGGACACTTTCAGAACTGCAATACCATCTTTCTGTATCACAATATATCATGGTACACTTTCAGAATTGTAATACCATCTTTCTGTATCACAATATATCATGGTACACTTTCAGAACTGCAATACCATCTTTCTGTATCACAATATATCATGGTACACTTTCAGAACTGCAATACCATCTTTCTGTATCACAATATATCATGGTACGCTTTCAGCATATCATTACAGACCTACAGTTACAATAGATGACAGTCAACCTCTGCTACCATGAAGAAATATATGAAGGTAGGGTTTGACAAGCAAGAATTGAAAAAAAATTTTAGATTTTTTTTAAATACCAAAATATTTTTTTTAACTATCAAGTCTTAGGAATGTTTACATTTTATTTTATTTTTATTTATTTTATAATACTTTAAGAGTATGGAGCATTTTTACATTGACATGGATTTCGTATAGACAAGTATGATCTCCTTTATGGTAACATGGTTTTCAAATGTTTAATGAAGCACAGCAATGTGTAACTGGTGTGAAGAACCTCAAAATTGTCCCTAGCTACATACTTTCTTTGTCAAGCTCTTGTTGCTGTAACTGGTGTAAAGAATCTCCAATTTGTCCCTAGCTACATACTTTCTTTGTCAAGCTCATGTTGCTATAACTGGTGTGAGGAACCTCCAAATTGTCCCTAGCTACATACTTTCTTTGTCAAGCTCTTGTTGCTATAACTGGTCTGAAGAATGTCTATATTGGCCCTAGCTACATACTTACTTGACAAGCTGATGTTGCTATAACTGGTGTAAAGAACCTCCAAATTGTTCCTAGCTACATACTTATTTGTCAAGCTCATGTTGCTGTAACTGGTGTGAAGAATGTCTATATTGGCCCTAGTTACATACTTACTTGTCAAGCTCTTGTTGCTATAACTGGTGTGAAGAATGTCTATATTGGCCCTAGCTACATACTTTCTTTGTCAAGCTCTTGTTGCTATAACTGGTGTGAAGAATGTCCATATTGTCCCTAGCTACATACTTTCTTTGTCAAGCTCTTGTTGCTATAACTGGTGTGAAGAATCTCCATATTGTCCCTAGCTACATACTTTCTTTGTCAAGCTCATGTTGCTATAACTGGTGTGAGGAACCTCCAAATTGTCCCTAGCTACATACTTTCTTTGTCAAGCTCTTGTTGCTATAACTGGTCTGAAGAATGTCTATATTGGCCCTAGCTACATACTTACTTGACAAGCTGATGTTGCTATAACTGGTGTAAAGAACCTCCAAATTGTTCCTAGCTACATACTTATTTGTCAAGCTCATGTTGCTGTAACTGGTGTGAAGAATGTCTATATTGGCCCTAGTTACATACTTACTTGTCAAGCTCTTGTTGCTATAACTGGTGTGAAGAATGTCTATATTGGCCCTAGCTACATACTTTCTTTGTCAAGCTCTTGTTGCTGTAACTGGTGTGAAGAATGTCCATATTGTCCCTAGCTACATACTTTCTTTGTCAAGCTCTTGTTGCTATAACTGGTGTGAAGAATGTCTATATTGTCCCTAGCTACATACTTTCTTTGTCAAGCTCTTGTTGCTATAACTGGTGTGAAGAATGTCTATATTGGCCCTAGCTACATACTTATTTGTCAAGCTCATGTTGCTGTAACTGGTGTGAAGAATGTCCATATTGTCCCTAGCTACATACTTTCTTTGTCAAGCTCTTGTTGCTATAACTGGTGTGAAGAATGTCCATATTGTCCCTAGCTACATACTTTCTTTGTCAAGCTCTTGTTGCTATAACTGGTGTGAAGAATGTCTATATTGTCCCTAGCTACATACTTATTTGTCAAGCACTTGTTGCTATAACTGGTGTGAAGAATCTCCATATTGTCCCTAGCTACATACTTTCTTTGTCAAGCTCATGTTGCTATAACTGGTGTAAAGAATCTCCAATTTGTCCCTAGCTACATACTTACTTGTCAAGCTCTTGTTGCTATAACTGGTGTGAAGAATCTCCATATTGTCCCTAGCTACATACTTTCTTTGTCAAGCTCATGTTGCTATAACTGGTGTAAAGAATCTCCATATTGTGCCTAGCTACATACTTTCTTTGTCAAGCTCTTGTTGCTGTAACTGGTGTAAAGAATCTCCATATTGTCCCTAGCTACATACTTTCTTTGTCAAGCTCTTGTTGCTGTAACTGGTGTAAAGAATCTCCATATTGTGCCTAGCTACATACTTTCTTTGTCAAGCTCATGTTGCTATAACTGGTGTAAAGAATCTCCATATTGTGCCTAGCTACATACTTTCTTTGTCAAGCTCTTGTTGCTGTAACTGGTGTAAAGAATCTCCAATTTGTCCCTAGCTACATACTTATTTGTCAAGCTCATGTTGCTATAACTGGTGTGATGAACCTCCATATTGTCCCTAGCTACATACTTTCTTTGTCAAGCTCATGTTGCTATAACTGGTGTGATGAACCTCCATATTGTCCCTAGCTACATACTTTCTTTGTCAAGCTCATGTTGCTATAACTGGTCTGAAGAATGTCAATATTGGCCCTAGCTACATACTTACTTGTCAAGCTCATGTTGCTATAACTGGTGTGAAGAATGTCTATATTGGCCCTAGCTACATACTTATTTGTCAAGCTCATGTTGCTGCAACTGGTGTAAAGAATCTCCAATTTGTCCCTAGCTACATACTTACTTGTCAAGCTCATGTTGCTGTAACTGGTGTGAAGAATGTCTATATTGGCCCTAGCTACATACTTTCTTTGTCAAGCTCATGTTGCTATAACTGGTGTAAAGAATCTCCAATTTGTCCCTAGCTACATACTAACTTGTCAAGCTCATGTTGCTATAACTGGTGTGAAGAATGTCTATATTGGCCCTAGCTACATACTTATTTGTCAAGCTCTTGTTGCTATAACTGGTGTGAAGAATCTCCAATTTGTCCCTAGCTACATACTTACTTGTCAAGCTCATGTTGCTATAACTGGTGTGAAGAATGTCTATTTTGGCCCTAGCTACATACTTATTTGTCAAGCTCTTGTTGCTATAACTGGTGTGAAGAATGTCTATATTGGCCCTAGCTACATACTTATTTGTCAAGCTCTTGTTGCTATAACTGGTGTAAAGAATCTCCATATTTTCCCTAGCTACATACTTTCTTTGTCAAGCTCATGTTGCTATAACTGGTGTGAAGAGTCTCCATATTGTCCCTAGCTACATACTTACTTGTCAAGCTCTTGTTGCTATAACTGGTGTGAAGAATGTCTATATTGGCCCTAGCTACATACTTATTTGTCAAGCTCATGTCGCTGCAACTGGTGTAAAGAATCTCCAATTTGTCCCTAGCTTCATACTTACTTGTCCAGCTCTTGTTGCTATAACTGGTGTGAAGAATGTCTATATTGGCCCTAGCTACATACTTGTCAAGCTCATGTTGCTGTAACTGGTGTGAAGAATGTCTATATTGGCCCTAGCTACATACTTACTTGTCAAGCTCATGTTGCTGCAACTGGTGTGAAGAATGTCTATATTGGCCCTAGCTACATACTTACTTGTCAAGCTCATGTTGCTATAACTGGTGTAAAGAATCTACAATTTGTCCCTAGCTACATACTTACTTGTCAAGCTCATGTTGCTGTAACTGGTGTGAAGAATGTCTATATTGGCCCTAGCTACATACTTACTTGTCAAGCTCATGTTGCTATAACTGGTGTAAAGAATCTCCAATTTGTCCCTAGCTACATACTTTCTTGTCAAGCTCTTGTTGCTATAACTGGTGTGAAGAATAACCATATTGTCCCTAGCTACATACTTTCTTGTCAAGCTCATGTTGCTATAACTGGTGTGAAAAATGTCCATATTGTCCCTAGCTACATACTTTCTTGTCAAGCTCATGTTGCTATAACTGGTGTGAAGAATGTCCATATTGTCCCTAGCTACATACTTTCTTGTCAAGCTCATGTTGCTATAACTGGTGTGAAGAATGTCTATATTGGCCCTAGCTACATACTTACTTGTCAAGCTCATGTAGCTATAACTGGTGTGAAGAATGTCTATATTGCCCCTAGCTACATACTTATTTGTCAAGCTCTTGTTGCTATAACTGGTGTGAAGAATGTCTATATTGGCCCTAGCTACATACTTATTTGTCAAGCTCTTGTTGCTATAACTGGTGTGAAGAATGTCTATATTGGCCCTAGCTACATACTTATTTGTCAAGCTCATGTTGCTGCAACTGGTGTAAAGAATCTCCATATTGTCCCTAGCTACATACTTATTTGTCAAGCTCATGTTGCTGTAACTGGTGTGAAGAATGTCTATATTGGCCCTAGCTACATACTTAATTGTCAAGCTCTTGTAGCTATAACTGGTGTAAAGAATCTCCATATTGTCCCTAGCTACATACTTTCTTTGTCAAGCTCATGTTGCTGTAACTGGTGTGAAGAATGTCTATATTGGCCCTAGCTACATACTTATTTGTCAAGCTCTTGTTGCTATAACTGGTGTAAAGAATCTCCATATTGTCCCTAGCTACATACTTATTTGTCAAGCTCATACATTTTCACAATGGACAGACTTCAGACTTGATGACAAGGCTCCTCTACACAAATATGTAGTGTGTATATGGTACTTATGCTGGTAAATTGTTATTTGTCAGTCTTTTGTTAATATCTTGACTTGTCAATAGATAAGTAGCCATTTCTATATTCTATCACTCTGCTTTAAGTGAACTCTGTTCCTTTATAACCGAAGATCATAAATCCATACCTTTGCCAATGTTATTTGATCCAGTGACCCAGTTATGGTTATTTGCCTGGGTTTGTCTCGACTGTTCTCAGTAGTTCTGTCAACGTAAATTTTTGCTTTGGATGCCCGAGATAAATTCTTGACAGTTTCCCCGCCTCTTCCTGAAATGGTTAAAGGCACAATATATTTGGTAGATAGTAATGTGGAACAGTGTGAAAAATATGTGCACTTTATTTTAATTTTCATTGACTTTTTACTTAAAGAAATCATTTAAATGCTCAACTTCTTTATTCACCTAAACAGTACCAATCAATTTCATTGGTTTTAAAAAAAGGGAATTAAATCAAAATGAAAATGGATGATTACCTATAATTCTCCCAACAGAATAACCAGGGACCATCATTTCTTCTTGGAATTGCTCAGGAATGTTGGAAATTAGTTCTAAGATAGAGCACTCTGCAATCTGAGCTGCTTCAGCTGTCCCACGTATAATAACCTTACGCGTTCCAGTCTTCTCAGCATGGTGGTCATCCTTGAACATTATGCGTGCCCCACTATTTTCTTGCAGCTGTATAAACAAAAAACAGTACTGTAATTAAACTTACTAATATATGATCATCCGATCAATTAACACTGCTTATTTCTTTCTTTTTTTTTTTGGATACTGTAAACTAAATCAAACAATTTTTTTAAACAAAAGGCTGACAGTGCTACTGGTACAAGAAATAAGTCTTATAATGTTGCCTTAGTAAAATTCATTGCTGGTACTTATTGGAATTGCCGTATAGAGACCGATTCCAATGAGCGTAACAAGTGTCAGGTATACTGGAATGAGAGGATAATTAAAGGAGTTAGCTGGAGCTGTACCTCTCTTATCTGCAATTCTGGGAAGAATATAATAAATTCATATAAACCATCCAAAATGGCATGTATAAATTACAAATTTGTCGTATTTATGTTTTCTTGTATATACATCCTTACGCTTAAGGTCTACTGACTGATCCTGGTAGCACCATCGATAGTGTTGGCTCCAGGTACGGGTGGCCCCCAAACCATGGGGAAAAAATCTCTGGCCGCAACCAAAGAGGTAAAAAATATAGTGGTATAGCTCTCTTGCTAATGCTCAAGCAAATATAAGGTTCCAAGACTGGTTGGCATGGTGTTAGAATAATTTGATTGGGTGTGGTTTCAAGCCAGGTGTTCACTGCATGCTATACATAGTAAAGGAAGCAATATATCTGCTTTAAGTGGACCCCATCTTCAGATAAAAATACTGTTGAGGGGATGATAAATCCAATAAACAACATCCAAAGTCTACTGAACAGCTTTTGCTTTTTTTTCATGTGTGCATTCCCTTGCTTTAAATTACCATGTGCCAGTACACTAAGGCAATACATAAATCAAAATGTGGACACATTTTGTGATAAGCAGGTATACTGCTTAAGTAAAAAAGACCTAAACTTTATTACTCATGGATGGTCATAGGCAGTAACAAGTGAGTGAATGAAACTCACCAGCATGTGATAGCCTTGGCACTTTCTGTAAGTGAAAACAATGCTGCAAAGTGTGCATTTCGACTCGTAGAGAATGCATCAAAGGCATGAACAGCTAAAACATAAATCATTCAACTATCAGTTGAATGTAATGTCATTTTATTAATTTAGGACATGCCTCTCATATATATTCAATGTTTATCAAACATATTCTTACGTTGCAGTGATTATTCAAAGATAAGGTCTTAATGAGGGTAAAAGAGAATACAACATCTGATTAAGAGAAGCAGTAGGTGTCTGACTCGAACAAACATGTTCATACATTCATTCCTCAGATACGGTGCCAATGAAAACATCAGCATCAGTAATTTGTATACAACTTTATTACCATGGGTCCTGGGACTCGGCTGGAATAAAAATCTATGAGACCCAAAATTTAATGTGCGAGTCCCAAAATTTAATGTTTCAAATCTCATGATGTAATCGGTCAAGACTTACGGTATTATTGATAGCCTTTAATCTTTTATGATAAATGGCAGACTTCTTTCTTTTATAGAAAAAGGAAGTGTTATATTTATATATACACTGCTTCTCTTAAAAACATAACAATGAATTTCATTGGTTATTCTCAAAATGTTTATTCAATAATAACCACTGAAACAACAAACGGACAAAACGGCGCGAGTGTAAACTTTACCCTTTAAACTATGTAACTAGCATCAGATAGGACTTGCTAGTAGAAAAAAACATGCATCATGCAAACGCAGTTAAACTAAAACTTTGCGTCCATGGCAATTTTATTGTGTCCAGGAAAAACTCATTGCTGCATCCAACTGCCATCCATCAACAGGTGCTACACCAGATGGCAGATAGACAGCACTGTTTGCTAAAGTAGATCGACAGTTTCCTAGACATCTATTAACAAAACTATTAAACAAAAGAAAAGAGGTTTTATTTGTTTTTCCTACTTGCCTTTTTAATGTTGGCGCCCTGCCTGCCTATAATCTGACCTGCAACAGAGCTGGGTACGGACATCTCGATGACAGTCTGCCTGGATGTGACACCTTTCTCCCTGGACCCACCCTTACCGCCTTCATCTTCTATAGGATAAAAGATGATACATGGTCTCAATCAATTGATTTAAAGGTTGGATTCTTTTCCCATTTATTTATCTGTTTATGGTGTTCACTAGGGGAGATATATAAAACAAAGAAATCAGTTATTATTGTTCTCAAAGATTGTTCTATACTTTTAACAAATGGCTTAACATTTCAGTCAGTTTCATTATCCTGACAATGTCAGCAAGGTCGAAATGCAGTCCTTGAATAAAATGTCATTTTATAAAGTTCTCATTACTTTTATGAAGGCTCTATATAGTTTATTTGTTTGTTGGCCCGGTGTCAGGATAATGTGACTGGGTGTGGTATCATGCCAGGTGTTCACAGCATGCTATACACAGTGAAGGCAGCACTACATCTACTTCAACTGGACTGTCTCCAGATGACTGCAATACTGTTGGTGGGATGATAAGCCCAATAAACAAACAATTGTTTTTAGAAAAAAGTTTTAAAAGAAAAATTGCAAAACCCATTTGTAATTTACCATCATCTTGTGGCCTCAGCAACCAATAGATAAGCAAGGCAGAGGTTGGAATGGCAACACCAAGGATGATGAGGCGACCAGTGGGGGACAACTCAAACATTTCTCAGTTTTCTGGAAACAATCTGACAATTAAAGACAAGAGGTGTTTTTATCAAATTTTAACATTTTTTTTATGTAATGTTCAAATATATTATGATCATTAACACAACTTTTTGTTTTTGCTTTTCCAGTACATATTATTGTAGTCTTAAATGTGATCTACCAATAACATCTGACATGATACAAAGTCAATTGTTTATTATGACAGTGGCAAACCAAACATACATTGTTGGCAATACATAAACCCATAGTCGCGCCTGAGTTTATATCCGTAGACATACAGGGTACGGATGTGAATGTCAAAGTCAATATTTATATTCATGTATGTTACATTTATGTTTTCTAGAAAATATATTTTTTCTATAAATAAAACAATGTAACTGTTGTTTTTTTTGTTAAAAATGCAATTGTGGTTGATTAAACGAACATTGTTGTAAGGTAATTCAATAAGATTGCCATCTACAGCTCTTTTTATATTTCTATAAATTGTAAAGAAATATAATAGTTTTAAAGTTTTTACATAGTAGAGGTAAAGCCTATTTTACACATTTACTAATAATAAATATACTGATTGCAGCACAGACTTTCATATCCGTGGACATACGTGGACATATGAACATTAAACTATCTTCCAACACTAAATGTTGTTTTTCTGTAAATTTGGTGTAATATAGTTATTTTTTATTTAACCTCTTAAACACTTTGATGAAATTCTACGAGTCTTTACATAATTGTTGTTATTAAATATACCCAAAGCCGCGCTTAAGTTAATATCTGTAGACATACAAGGTATCAGGATATGAATGCAAAAATCATTATTTACACAGATCTCTGTTACATATAATGAGTTTTGTAGGAAATTCATTGCATTTTCTATCAATACAATAATTTTACTTGGGTATTTTCATAAAACTTACAACTATAATTGATTGATTCAATGTAAAAAAGCTATAAGGTAAGCCATATCCGTTTCGTGTTTAGCCAAACCGAAGTTCATGTGATTGTTCAAACGGCATGAATGTAAAATACTGAAAATCTTTATCAACAGTGTGGTTTCTTTTCTGTTTATGTTGATATTGCACTCCTACATTTAATTCTTCAGACCATTAATTGAAGATCTAAATGACTCTTCCTTCAAACTGAACTAGACCTATCGCTGAATGCGATTCATACCCCCACCAATGTTCTTGACAAAGCTGGTACAAGGGTAAGATGGGTTCTGCACATTGCCCAGTTGGGGTGAACATTTGAGTCAAGTTTGAAGAAAATCCTTCCAATAGTATAGAATTTATAGAGCAGACCTGACATATTGTCTAGTATTGATTGTAAGTAAATTAAAAGACTTAAAAAGGGGCATAACTTTGTCAAAATGCAATACAGAGTTATGAAACTTGACCTGCATATCTTACTTGTGATACGTCATATATCTTTTAAGTTTCAAGCAAATACTTGTGCTAATTTCAGAAATATTTAAGTACATGTTAAAATTTAAGAACATTTTCTAAGTCAATTTTTGACCTTCAAATGTGACCTTGACCCTAAGCCGGCAAAAGAGTAACATGGGTTCTGCACATCCCCGTGTTGAGGTGAACATTTGAGCCAAGATTAAAGAAAATCCTTCAATTAGTGTAGGACTTACAGAGCGGACAGGACATAATGTCTTATATTTGATTGTTTGATATTTAACCTTCAATTGTGACCTTGACCTTGAGCTGACACATGGGCAATATGGGTTCTGCACATCCCCTTGTTGAGGTGAACATTTCAGCCAAGTTTGAAGAAAATCCTTCAATTGGTATAGGATTTATAGAGGGGACACGATAATGGAGACGGACGGACGGACAAAGCAAATCCATTATAGCCCCCCCCCACACTTTGTGGTGGGGGTATAATAATCAGTATTTATCAACTTATGTACATGGTAAATAATAGTGCTATTGAACAGGGGTAATAACATTAAAATTACTTTACAGTATTGTACCTTATATTTGTGCTCTTTTTTATTGTGGAAAAATTTATCCAATTCTTTAATGAACCATAAGGCTGTATAAAACAATATATCCGTCTTAACCTAATTGTTCATTGTTTAGAAATTTGCAAATATAGGTATACAAAAATCAGTGGCTACTAATAACAGGTGCGGATATGTGCACACGCCAAAGTATGTGATATTTCTGTGATAAATATGTAAACCAACATATTTTGTGATGTAGATAATCATTTAAATGATGTACGTTCGTACTGATATAAATGTTTTTATAATGATAAAATATAAAGGTAAATGGCAATTTATATCAGCGGACATAAAGAGTACAGATACGGATATGAATATTGGTACCACTTTATTTTGAAATATTGTTTTTATATGATATGAAATACTGGAGGTGGACAAGAAAAAGAAACTATTTGATACAAAATGGAGATATAGTAAATAAGTATGATATTATGAAATGTAATCATGGAGGTATTTGATACAAAATGGAGATATAGTAAATAAGTATGATATTATGAAATGTAATCATGGAGGTATTTGATACAGGTATTGGGATACAGGATTTTAAATGGAGATACAGGATATAGACATGTAGATCCTGAATATGGAAATGGGGATACAGGATATAGACATGTAGATCCTGAATATGGAAATGGGGATACAGGATATAGACATGTAGATCCTGAATATGGAAATGGGGATACAGGATATGGACATGGGGATGGTGGACATAGTTATGAAGGACATGGGTATGACATGAACATGGTGATACAGAACATGGACATAGTAATGAAGGACATGGGTATGACATGAACATGGTGATACAGAACATGGACATAGTAATCAACGACATGGTTATATATGACATGAACATGGTGATACAGAACATGGACATAGTTATGAAGGACATTGACATGGGAGATACAAAACATGGACATAATAGAACAGGACATGAACATGGTGATACAGAACATGGACATAGTAATGAAGGACATGGGTATGACATGAACATGGTGATACAGAACATGGACATAGTAATGAAGGACATGGTTATATATGACATGAACATGGTGATACAGAACATGGACAAAGTAATGAAGGCCATTGACATGGGAGATACAAGACATGGACATAATAAAACAGGACATGGACATGGTGATACAGGACATGGGCATAATAATACAGGACAAGGACATGGGGATACTGGACATGGACATACTTATACAAGACATGGACATGGTGATACAGGACATGGGCATAATAATACAGGACAAGGACATTGGGATACAGGACATGGGCATAATAATACAGGACAAGGACATGGGGATACTGGACACGGACATACTTATACAGGACATGGACATGGTGATACAGGACATGGGCTTAATAATACAGGACAAGGAGATGGGGATACAGGACATGGGCATAATAATACAGGACAAGGACATGGGGATACTGGACATGGACATACTCATACAGGACATGGACATGGTGATACAGGACATGGGCATAATAATACAGGACAAGGACATGGGATACAGGACACAGGCATACTTATACAAGACATAGAACATACTTATACAGGACATGGCCATGGTGATACAGGACACAGGCATGGTGTTACAGGACATGGCCATGGTGATACAGGACACAGGCATGGTGATACAGGACATGGACATTTTGATACAGGACATGGCCATGGTGATACAGGACATTACCATGGTGAAACAGAACATGGTCATGGTGATACAGGACATGATCATGGTGATACAGGACATGGACATGGTGATACAGGACACAGACATGGTGATACAGGACATGAACATGGTGATACAGGACATGGCCAAGGTGATACAGGACATGGGCATGGTGATACAGGACATGGCCATGATGATACGGGACATGGCCATGATGATACGGGACATGAACATGGTGATACAGGACATGGCCATGGTGATACCTGACAAGGCCATGGTGATACAGGACATGGTCATGATGATACAGGACATGAACATGGTGATACAGAACACGGACATGCAGGGTTGTCATTAGGAGGCGGCTGGCGACCGCATTGACAGCCTCAAATGAAAATCAGGCAGCCTCAAATTTGAAAAAAAAAGAAAATCGGTCAAAAGTTACGACTATTAAAATATACAAAATTTAGATTTAGATATTGGCGGCTGGTCTTGTCACCAGTATAAAGAGACAGTAAGTTACTGAGACAAACCTTTGATCTTTTCGGCATGTCTCAAATATTCCAGGGCAATGCCTGAGGTGACCTTGGCCGTTCTCAAACAAAACACCGTGATATCGGACCAAAATTGTCAATTTAGTAAATGTCATACTTCGTGAGGGATTAAAAATGTAGTGGTAGAGTACAAAATTGATCACCATTAATAATTACACTTTCTTTTATTTAAAACAAATATCGCCGATCTCAACTGAACTTGTCACTCGCCCGGTAGGACTAGCTACAGCAAATTCTTTCTCGCCCGACCTCAACATGGAGTATATTTTTTTTGGGAGGGGGGGGAGGGGGGCTGTCCCTGGACCCTTTAAGCAGCGCTTCGCGCCTTCGGCGCTCGCAAAGCCTAGCCTCCTCAAAAGTTAATTGAGCCTGCTCAAAATATTTCTAGTGACAACCCTGACATGGTGATACAGGACATGAACATGGTGATACAGGACATGGCCAAGGTGATACAGGACATGGACATGGTGATACAGGACATGGACATGGTGAAACAGGAAACGGGCATGGTGATACAGGACAAGGACATTGTGATACAGGACATGGGCATGGTGATACAGGACATGGTGATACAGGACATGGCCATGGTGATACAGGACATGGCCATGGTGATATAGGTCATGGTGATACAGAACAGGGACATGATAATACAGGACATGGCCATGGTGATATAGGAAATAGCCATGGTGATACAGGACATAGTGATACAGAACATGGACTTAATAATACAGGACATGGACATGGTGATACAGAACATGGGCATAATAATACAGGACAAGGACATAGGATACAGGACACGGGCATACTTATACAGGACGCGGACATACTTATACAGGACATGGGCATAATAATACAGGACAAGGACGTAGGATACAGGACACGGGCATACTTATACAGGACACGGACATACTTATACAGAACATGGGCATAATAATACAGGACAAGGACATATGATACAGGACACGGGCATACTTATACAGGACACGGACATACTTATACAGGAAATGACCATGGTGATACAGGACATGGCCATGGTGACACAGGACATGGCAAGGTGATACAGGACATGGTGATACAGAAAATGGCCATGGTGATACAGGACATGGACATGGTGATACAGGACATGGACATGGTGATACAGGACAAGGACATGGGGATACTGGACATGGACATAATAATACAGGACAAGGACATGGGATACAGGACATGGGCATGGTGATACAGGACATGGGCATAATAATACAGGACAAGGACATGGGATACAGGACATGGGCATAATAATACAGGACAAGGACATGGGATACAGGACACGGGCATACTTATATAAGACACAGAACATACTTATACAGGACATGGCCATGGTGATACAGGACACAGGCATGGTGATACAGGACATGGACGTTTTGATACAGGACATGGCCATGGTGATACAGGACATCACCATAGTGATACAGGTCATGGCCATGGTGATACAGGACAAGGACATGGTGATACAGGACATGGACATGGTGAAACAGAACATGGCCATGGTGATACAGGACATGAACATGGTGATACTGGACATGAACATGGTGATACAGGATATGGCCATGGTAATACAGGACATGGCCATGGTGATACAGGACATGGCCATGGTGATACAGGACATAGTGATACAGAACATGGACATAATAATACAGACATGGACATGGTGATACAGAACATGGGCATATTAATACAGGACAAGGACATACTTATACAGGACATGGCAATGGTGATACAGGACACAGGCAAGGGGATACAGGACATGGACATTTTGATACAGGACATGGCCATGGTGATACAGGACATGGTGATACAGGACATGGCCATGGTGATACAGGACATGGTCATGGTGATACAGGACATGGACATAGTGATACAGAACACGGACATGGTAATACAGGACATGGCCATGGTGATACAGGACAAAGCCATGGTGATACATGACATAGTGATACAGAACATGGACATAATTATACAGGATATGGACATAGTGATACAGGACATGACCATGGGTATGAACTCTGGGGCAGCTATATTTATATACAATAATTACGTAGAGGTGTGTAAACTTTCATGAACACGAGTTTTATTAATTAAAAATAATAATATTGCATCAAAGTAAACAAGAATTGTACAAATTAAGTAGTAAATAATGATTTTAGCGTTCATATCCGTATTCCTGTAGGCTATGTCCACAGATATAAACTCTGGAGCGGTTATATTTATATGCAATAAATATGTTAATAAAAATTATAATATTGTATCAAAGTAAACAAGAATATTACAAATAAAATTGTAGATAATGATTTAAACTTTCATATCCATACTCAACATGACCATGGCTTTATTTATATACAATAATTATGTAAAGGTGTGTAAACTTTCATAAAAGGGAGTTTAACTATTTAAAATTTATAATATTGTATCAGAGTGACTAAGAATATTACAAATATAAGGGAAAATATTATATTAATATAGGAGTTAGTCCGGTTGTTTCAGTAAATAGGTAAACACATAGTAAAATACCTGATTGAGATGGAGAATTGGGTATGTCCACATGTGAAAAGATTTACAGAGACAGATAATTAAAGATTAATTAGCTTTTGAAGTCCTATGAACATATTATATAATCTTCAAATAGGGGAACAGGATTATCATAAATTTATAAAATTGCCATGGTGGTATTATAATAATAAAATACTTTTTATTTTAGTATTGCAAGTAAATAAATGAATTATCTACTCTGATAAAGGGTTCTTACCTATTAAATACATTTGTCTCCTGGTTTAAGCTATCAGACACGCAGAGACTGGTCTAATAGAAATATATTTCAACAAATGCTGGAAATAACAACAATATTACATAATTATACACCACCATATTTTAATCATTACAGCTACAATTGATCAAAATGATGCATACATAAACAAATTTTTAAATTATCTGTCTCAGGCAGAGGTGTGAAAATCTTTTCACACGTGGACATTTCCAATTCTCTGTCTCAATCAGGTATTATACTATATGTTTACCTACTTATCGAATCGACCGGAATAATCCCTATATAATATAATCCCTATATAAGATCAATTTACCGAAATGGTCATTTACTGACGTGACCGGTACTGTACCTTATTCAGTAAATAATCTTACCGTTGCCGCAGGCGCTGAGGTCATTTGCAGGAAGACAGTAAAATTGGACTGTGACAATGCATTCAATATATTTATCTAAATGCAAGAAAAATCGCCAGCAAAAAGCATGAGAGTTGAAAGTCACACTTCAGTGTACAATAAGAAAATATGAGGACTGAACTGAAACTTACTTTTAGCAAAATTTTCATGCTGTTTTGTACGTAATTATTCTCTCTATTTCGGACTATATTGGATAATGAAAAGAACAGAACATATCCGAATGTCCCCCAAAATTCAGGTTTAGTAGCAGGTTACTTTACGTATATATCGGGTTTCGTAGTATTGGGATAGGATTTGGCGGCATTTTTGCTGAAACTGTGCAGCGACATTTCTATCAATATAGCACAGGAGCACCTATGAGGTGCCCAGGTACTGAACCCGGCCGGTCCATTATACTGACACCGACGAGCCCCGAGCGTAAGGAGGGAAGCCACTACTACCAACTTTAAAGTCTTTGAAATAATATGAGGGGATTTTATTTAAAAAAACCTAGATGCAATAGACATTCTCAAAGTGTTCAGTAGACATACATATCCCAGCAGTGCATAAATTATGCCTAAATACGTGTTCGAGTTCAACTGTGCTTATTCTTAATGATTTACAGATGTTTCGCTACCCAGATGTTTCGCACTTAGTTATTTCGCTACCAAGTTTTACAGCAAATGTGTATCAGAGATTTATGTGTATGGGACAGTATTGTTTAAAGTGTGACTGATGGTCACAAATGCAGGAGTGGTTTGTATATTCTTTGACAGTTATTTTGAATTATACAGATATCTCTAAATTGCGACTGCACTGGTAAGAAACGTTTATTTTACTTGTATGTATTTATTGGTAATATTGATGCATTGTTTGAATTGTTTATATATTTGAATTATTATGTTTGAAATAAATAAACTGTTTTAACATGAAAGGTTAATAATATATTTTCTGTCGACGATGATTTTCTGTATTCTCGTAGTTATATATTTTTGTTTGAATTTAAACTTGCAGGTTTCAATAGAACCTTAGTAAATTGATCAACTCCAACGTCTTCTGAGTAAAAGTGCTTCTTCAAACCATGGCCACTAATAAACACTGCAATTTGTCATATATGTTGTTACTTAGTCTTTACTATTTGCCTTGGTTACTTTCATGTGGTGTGGTATATTGGACTATATCTAAAATGAATTTTGATAATTTCAGACGATGAGGTTTACCATAATCAAAAATCAAGCTTACATGTACAGATTGAAATATAAATGCATCTTTTAGAGCATTATGTCACTTTCACATGTACAACATAAATGTTCACAGTATTCATCATTATATCATCAACTCACCAACAGTGTTAAAGTTTTTATAACACAATGTAGGTTTTCCTCTATTTATTTGTTGTCGAAATTCAAGCTTTCATAACATTCCAACTGTCGGCATCACAAATATAAAGAAGTACGTACCCTGTGTAAATATATTGATTCATAAATATTCATAAGTACCAGTCACATGATCCTTTCATAGATCACCTCATACATACCATGACCCTCAGAAGGGAAAATTAATTTGTATTTCATAGTGTCAATGTCGCTATCGTTATATTTATGGCAACATTTTTAGTGTATTTGATAGTTCAATGTTAGGATTGCACACTTACATATTTAAAGGTGTCTTAAATAGCATTACTTTGTTGTCTTTGATAACCTTTACATGTGCATTATGTTATTTCCAACTTAAATGCAATTACTGATATTGTTTTTTTTGTTTTTTTATATGTATGATTTTGGAATGCTCAAGCATTACTGTAAAGCAGTTGGTGAGGTATGGTTTGTCTCCCATCAGATATGCAGTTACTGTAGGAACACATACCTGAAAACTACTTATAATATCCACTACATAACTATACATATTGCACACAACAAATATGTCAGACACCTAAAAGTAAATAGTCTTGCATGGATCAGCTATTCAGTTTTTATTCTTTTATTTGTTCATTTTTTGTTGTTCATTTGTTCATTCATTCAGCTTATTTTTTAAAACATCTTTTAAAGGTTTTACTGGAACACAGTACATTTACGCCTTAATTTCATTGTACATGTAAATGGTTAATAAATAAAGAAGAAATCAGCGGTTACTTCAATTGTTTGTTTATACAAATTTATTGCATTAACATGACTGCAAAGAAACATCAACTTGACAGACACAACTATGCAACATAAAACAGTATGGCACAGACAGAAATTGAAATAAACATCAAATCTGGATTAATATAAATATATCTTTTTACAATGTATAAAGAATAGCATGTCAGTGATATGGGTTTAGGACTTGAGTATAAATTCCAATTCAGACTAGATAGATGTGCCTATATTATGGCCTTCTTATATGTTAAATAAAAATCAACAATGTTAAATAGCTTCACAATGTTAAAAGCAATAAATATTTAACTTACAAATATAAGATATACTTTATAGGAATGCCTTTCATGTGATAATAGTTTTGGGTCACCCTTTTATAGCTGAAAGCGGAAATATTTGTAGCATTTTTTTTTATAAAGAATCTAATGTACAACTTCTTTTTTAATTAAAATATAGCATTTGATTTGTAATTTTTGATCATTAAAAATGGTGATTCCATTTATTTAAACATGCCTGACTTGTTTTTCAAAAGCAAAAGTACTTTTTTTCATAATATCATTGTAGTAATTTTTATATTCTGCATTAAGGCTATGTAGATATGTTATTGGTTATTACAAATATGGCCATATGTTGAAAACAAAGCATTTAAATATGTATATTGACATGTGATGTCACTTTATAAACATAGAAAAGCAAAACAAATAAACAAGTACCGGTAACAAAAATATGTATAGATAATACTATGAGGAACTTTAAAGCATTTTACTCCCATAATACTATTTAAAATAATATCATTTGCATAAATATTCATATATTAACACATTTCAAATTCTTTCCTTTCATTTTAATTTTTTCAGAAGCAGTATCAGCTAATTTCTTTGAAATATGCAATTTATAATTATACACATTTTAATGTTTTTCCATTCTTACACAAGCCTACAATATTGAATATACTTTAATACTGAAAGTTTCTGTTGTATTATTTTTCTTGCTGAGATCTATGTACAAGTACATTTAACATGATGCCAGGAGGCAAATTGAACTTTTTCTCATACTAAAAAAATTATTTCGTAAAGACATCTCGAAAAAAAATCAGTATAAAACAATGAAAACAAGACATATATGGCACAGAAGACTGACCAAAGCAAAAGCGAATGACCTTTCCTTGAGTCCACCTTTACTATATCCACTAGTTGAATCCTGTCAAAATCAAAGAATAGCTTATGATGATCATGTATGTACTGGTAAAACTGCGCTGTTGGCAATACATAAAACTTCTTTATACACAGGCACAATCTTTAGAATATAAAAATTTATCATATCAAAAAACAATAAACTTTTTTTAATTGTTGATTTAATTATTTTTGCTTTCTTCCCATATTAGCCCATTTACAGCTCCTAAATATATTGACAAATATGTCATATATTACATTGTATTATTTTTACACCACAGACCATCACAGGTATCCAGGATGTTTGATTCGTCTACTACAACCTCCACAAAAAAACATTTCCTCTCTTAACCAAATTCAGTCAATTTTAAAAAAAGGGTTTTTTATTCGAATATCACCAAAAATAACTTCATACTCAGTTTCTCATATAGCTAAAACAAGTGTGATATATAACATATATCAACAGAGCTTTAACGGAACCCTATATTTTATATCAAACATGTTTTATTGAGAATTAGTGGATATATTGTCTCATTAACTACTGCACAAATTGGTAAAATATATATATATATATATATATACACAAAAAATAACATAGACAAATACATAAATGTAAATAAACCAAGTTCTAAGTTATATGACTAGTTGCATTGGACTAGTTTCATGGTAATAACATAGTTTGTGCTGTGAGACAAAAAACCCTCGCTAGATACTTTATCAGCCCGCAGAGAACGACTGACAGTAATTATCCCCCTACAACATGCATGCAAATATTTCAATATGGAATGTGCAACAGAAGAAGCAACAACATTTTTCTGTATCTTATGTTAAGTTACAATTTATGGTGCCAATCCCATTAATTAAATAACAAATAACTAAAAGGTGGTATCCAACAGTTTGCCTACATTAAATACAAGTACCAATATCTAACCACTGATTTGGGGGAATTTGCATAAGTCCATATTTTAGACATTATAAAGATGATTTTGAACACTAACTTTATTGTTAGACTGTACTAATCGTGAAAAAAAAAATACTCGAAATGTTCAGTCTTTCCACTCTAAAAAATATGCGATAGTGGTCTCTGCTAAAAATAGATAGCGATGCCAGTGAGGGTTTCTAAGTTTAAAAAAAGCAATCTCTGCAGCGTGGCTCAGATAGGAGACACATGTTTGCTATGACGAATTGAGATTTATCATGGTCTGTTCACAATGACCAGTGTGAACATTGGCATCAATGAACAGCATTTTGTAAGTCCTTTTCAGGTACCAATGACTTATTTGGTTATTTTGAGAAAAAAAGTCTGGACCAAACTATTGGATACCACATTTAAGGCACCATTAGTTAATTTGCATGCTGTAAGACCAAACATACAATCTGTGTGTGTACCAGTCTCTTTTTTTTAATTACTGATTGAAACAATAAGAACGTGTCTTTAACATTCAAACAAATGTTGTGCATAGCTTTATTTTTTAAATTAAATTAGAACATTGTTCAAACAAACTATTTGGAATGTTTAATAAAAGCCTATATTATTGTAGCATAGGACATAATAACATAAAACATAACAACCATAACTGTTTGCTATATATACAGCCTCAAAAAGCACATGTTTGAAAATAAGTGACACAACAGAAGGAGCAAAACAATTTTAAAAAAAATAAAAAAGATATTTTTTTCCAAAATGGTACATGATTCCTATTAGATAGCAAACTCTGCATAGGATCATTTTCACATATTTGTTATATTCTGTTTGTTTAACCTTTTGATTCTTCTTCACCTGTCTTTTCTTTATTCTCAAAAACAAACACAGATCGTCTAAAGCCAACATCATTGTCATCATTGTTGTCCTCTGTAACAGGGACATTTTCAGCAGCATTGGTAGAGAGACTATCCCCATGAAAGGTCTCGTAGACTGGGTTGCAGAAATTAGTCGATGTTGAAGAGAAATCAGAAAGACCTGGCTGAAATTGTAATATTTTGTGATTTTTTATAAAACATGTTAACACTTAATTAAAAAAATGTTTTGTGTTTTTTTATATTCACAAGATAAGTAAATGAAGTAAATTCCGAATTTTTCTTCTTAAAATATATAAATGCGTTTTAAAGCAAAGTATGAATATGACATTTTCAATTATCAGAAAGGTGATATAATACTCTGTGTATATAAACTCAAGTAATGGCTGTTTTCAAGTAATATGGTCGACACTTTTGTCTTTGATTTTTAAAAAGAAACATGTATTTAAATTATACTAATAGCTGTGCAGAGTAAAATGCCTGCTACAAACGTTGGTCAAATTGTGATTTTGCAAAAAATGTTTGAGTAAATTGACTGACAAAGCTAACTCAAGAGACATGAAGCTGGCAACAATGAAGTGTTCCATTTGAAGTTCCTTAAAAGTGTTATTTTCACAGCGAAATATCACTTTTATCTCACTGCTAGTTGACTACTTGGAATGAAATTCGTTTATCCATTTTGTGTAATTTACCACTACATTGAACTCTTTACTTGTTGGAATGACCTTAGTGGGGTTGTTTTATATTAACAGGCCATTCAACTATATATTAAAGCAAGTAAAAGGTCAAGTTAAAAGAGTTAAGGGCCTTATAAGACTTTAAAAATGATAACTGACAAAATAGTACATTGTTAATTGGTTACAAAATGTAAGTTAAATATAAATAATTTAAACATGCAATACATTTATATACTTATTCAATATCTGAAAAACTAAAACTATGAGTACAATACAATAAAATGCAGTCTTTGTTATGCCAGCCAAATGATATCCAGTATTTAGTAAACAATTATGTAATCTCTTTTTCTTACATGTCACTTAACTGAGCTAGAGATTTTTAGTATATTTCAAATTTATTTAATAGAAAAATCTTTAAAAACAAGAGGGCCATCATGGCCCTTAATTGCTCACCTGAGGACACAGACTTTCAGCAGATCTTTGGTGAAGATTGGACCATTAGTGTGGCCACTGGGCTTATAACATTTAAATTTTCTAGAATTTTACCTAGTGACCTAATGAATCCATGTGACCCACTTCAAAACATTCAATAGATTGAATACTGGCAAACATTTTCGCCAAGTTTTTTTTTTTATCCCCTATAACCTTGTTACAAACTCACCCAAGATTTCTTGCAGGCAAACATTTAGGCCATGTTTAGTGAACATTGGGCCATAAGAATGGTTTCCTGTGTGTTAACAAGGGTTTCCTGAGATTTGACCTAGTGACCTCTTTTTTGACCCCATGTGACCCAATGACAAACTCAGTCAAGATTTCATGGAGGCAAACACGCTGACCAAGTTTGGTGAAAATTGGACTAGAAATGTGGTCTCTAGTGTGTTCACAAGCTTTTCCTAAAATCTGACCTAGTAACCTACTCTTTAACCCCACGTGACCCAATAACGAACTTATTTAAGATTACATGCAGACAAACATTCTGACCAAGTTTGATGAAGATTGGATAAAAACTGTGGCCTCTGGCCTGTTCACAAGCAAAATTATTGAAGACAGATGACAGACAAAGCGGTATCAGAAAAGCTCACTTTGCGCACGTTGTGCTCAGGCGAGCTAAAAAAAAAAGATCTATAATTAAAGATGTAACACAAAGAAAAACATACTGTAAAGTTTTGTGGCAATGAATAGGAGGTTGATATTTGCACATGTCCTTCTTCTGTGTAGTGGACAGTTGCAGCCTCTTTCAATTTTTTAAAGATGATTCTGGAAAAAAAAACACCACTGAACCTTACAAAGTTTATACCATGGAGAAAAACAAAACAAAAAATAATTCCAACATGATTAACATAATATTAGATAAATATACAAGGTGTGAACTGTGCATAATTTCCCAAAGTGTGCATTACACAGCCCTTGACTAACATCACATGATTTTTAAGCAAAATTATCAACCATGCTCTAGTTAAGTAAGATTACATTTTATTTCATTCTTTTAGGTGAAAGTGTTGAGAAATACTAGTCATAGAAAAACTTTTCATTTCACTCAGGCCCACAGTGAAATGATAGGGTTATTTTATTGGTCTTATTAATATATATATATACCTGGTAGTAGTTAATTTACTAAGGTATTTTATAATAAATACTAAAAACAGCAAATGACATCATAAATACAATGAAAGTTAACTGAATGAAGTATAATAAAAGATTCTCTTTTTGAAATTGATTTTTTATAATGGAATGGTAATTTGGAGTTGTGATATATATTATAATTCAGATTTTTTTGTTCAAATGTATTCTAATTTATGACTCAAGCCTGCGGCCTTAGTGTTTAGAATACTGCATGTGAACTAGACACTGTGTTGCAATTATAGATACAGACAGATTTATTTCAGCATAAGAAACAATGATTTACACATAAATATGAACAATAGATACTACTAAAAATAACAATAATAAGTTTAGAGGCAGAAATAACCATGGAATGCTTCAAATACCAAGGATAACACAATAAAGTGCAAACACTTATTTCCATGTAATTGAGCAAAATAAAAATCTACTTCTTTAGTAATACTGCCATTGCAACATTTATCACAGGCAAATCAGTGCAAATCAATGCTTCCACTAATTATATTAAAATAGATTAAAAGAGAAAACCCAAATAGGCCAATGAAAAATATTGCTGATTTCATGTAGCATGGATTTGGGATTTGTCTGCATTTTTGTCGATACTGTGCAGCGACATTTCTATCATTATAGCACAGGGGCACTTATGAGGTGCCCAGGGACTGAACCTGGTAGGTCCATTATATAGACCCCGACAAGTCAGGCGTAATGCTGTTCCCTTAGCCCCAAGTGTTAGGAGGGAAGCCACTACTACCAACTTTAAAGTCTTTGGTTTGACCAGGCCGGGGTTTGAACCCCCGACCTCCCGATCAGCATGGATAGGAATACTCTGAGTCTGTACTTTATCGACAGTAACGGACACTATTACTGACTACCAAATATTTTTATAGCAGCCATTTTATTGCCATTTCTTGTCATACAAAACAGTAGTAAAGTTTCTAGATTAAAATAAAAAAAGAAAGATTTTCTTTTCATTTGTAAGATGCATGAGAGGAGACAACATAATCATTCAAATAACATTTTGTTATCTCCCTTGTGGGCAGACTGCAAAATTATATAATAAAATAAAATAGGTAAAAGGTACAGAAGCATTATGAACTTTGTTTACAAATATAGAATTAAAAAATATGCAAGGGAGACAACTGAGACATTTCCTTAATTCATTCATCCATTCTAGATGGTGACATCACTAGATTTTTATCACCCATTTACTATGACGATTCTGGGGATTCATGCTTGGTAAAATACTTCAGTACATGCTTTAAACGATATAATCATATTTTATTTTTACAAGTAAATGTTTACAAATGGCAAGTAATGTGCTAAATGCACACCTAGGCATCACCGTCTTTGTCAGCATTGTTTGAAAGTAGTCTATGCCCATAATACTTTGAGCACTTTAACATAGAGTTGCCATTCAGTCTGATGTTGCTATATAGTCATAAATCAGGAATTCTTACCCTTTCTTACGAAGATATATTATCACCACCAATATTCCAACCAAGGCCACCAACGCTACCACGGATGGGACTAATACATTTGTGGTTAGATCTGGAATATTAACAGAAATAGAGATTACTAAAAGGAAGGAAACAAGTCCCATAGAAGGCCATAAAAAAGGATTTTTATAAAGGTTCAAATTTATCAAAAAATGTATCTGTAATATAAATTTGAGAGCTGTGATTCCAAGGTACTGGTTCTTCTCAGGAACTATGTAGGTGAGCAACATTTATATAAGTTGAAAGAACATTCCCAAACCAATATAAAGGATTGGTTTAAACTAATCAGTTGTTTATAAGCAGTTGTATTAGAAACCAAGTCTTGTTTTTTAATGTTTTCCCAAAGAACATAACTTTGCTGCAACACAATAAATAATGAATTAAAAATCTGATAAGCTATTTTTAGACAAAAGAAGCTGTACCTATGAAATCATTAAAGTGGCCTGGTGACTGTTTAGTACATGGCACAATTATAACCTCATTACACCTGTAACTGTTATTTTAATTACCACAATCATGTCCATATGGTACACACTAGTGTATTGTGCACATACATAGTTTGGGATGGCAAAATAAGGAGAAAATCAATTTCTCATGTGTTGAGTGCACTTGAGCCACCTGATTCTTAAGGCAAAATTTCTTGTTGTTTTTAAATTAAAAAGCACAGATTTGACCAACTTAGACTATGAAATCAAAATATGTGTAACTGTAATATATGTAATTTTTCTCCATGAAATAAACGACCTACTGTTAGAAGCCAAATGAACTGGAAGTTTTGTTGGAAGGGCTGTCTCGCATTGGTCCCCTGTATAACCTAGACAGACAAACAGAAATTTTAACATAGAATAATTGCTTCACATTTCGGACATAAATAAGGTGTTCTTTATTTTGAAAATCATTTACACCAGCTTTGCTTTATTTTTGTTATCAACTAATGCTAATTGTTTGTCATCTTAAATCTATATGCAGCAGTACTTAAACTTATGCTCTTAATGGAAACTAGATGATCTGGATGTACATTGTTTGCCTTATTTGTATCAGTTGGTGTTTAGAAGGCAAAGAGTTATAGAAACAACATTTCCAATCCTTTGTATAGTTGTCCATCATGAAATTGGCATATCTTATAAGTATGTGTAACAAGTATCCAGTATAAATTTCCATTCAACTTCGTGACAAAATGAAACTGCACTGTCTATTGTTTCACCACAATAGTTGGGCATCATTTGAAGGAAGTGCTGTTATGGGGTTTTCAACAAATGTTGTTAAGGGCTGATGGCAGGGGTCGGTGGCAATCGGTGGGGGAATGGGTAGGGTACAGGGTGTTGGGCAATCGGTTGGGGAAGGGATTGGGGAAAGGGTTGGGCAATACTAGAATAGTTTTGCCATGATAACGTAAGAAACAAATATTTTGTATGTATATGTATGTTATATATAAAGCAAAGTGCATGTATGCTGATAATATTCTAAAGAACGCACTAAGCTAACAATTTCACAGAGACCCAATCAATGTATAAATACTTAATTATTATCACTTAAGCGCGTTGGCAAGCGGATGTTTCAATCACGCACTTCTTCTATTCATCTTAGTAAGAAACATTACTTTTTTATTTAGTTTAATCTGAAAACATGCTTAATTAACAAAAATACTGCTTTTTTTGCCTGTTCATACTTATTTAGTCATAGTGTTAAATCTATTATTAATCGTTAAATAAACAAACAGCGATTGGTATACAGGTAGTGATAAATGTTTACACATGTAAAAAAGTAAACATTTTGCCTATGAGTGGACTGCCCTAGTTCATCAAAGTATACATCTACAGCACATCTACGCTATTGCGGAAAACACATATATAAATTACTTATGTAATATATATTAGCTTGCTCATCAACTTGCTACGAGTGCGTTTTTTCTTTTGAACAGAAACACATATTTAAGGTTTAACTGATACTTTCATCACTATTCGTGAATTAATAATAATGTTTTCGTTGCTGTGGATTTTCACTTTTGACAAAATAAATACAAAAGGTGACAACCATATATATTAGGACATTACGGTGATAGCTGTGCTGCTAGAATTTACTCGACGTACGTGCACCTGCCAGGGTATACTTTGTATACTGCGGGACACGAGTTCACTGTAAACTGGCATTTTACACAATACAAATACTATAAAGTCAACAATTTACTTTAATGTCCAGACTATTCAACTACATCAGATCAATTTACCGCACCGGCCATTAACCGAAATGCCTGTACATTGCTGATTCTGTCACGTATGTCCTCGTTCTGAATCTGGCAGGTCTTGCGACTTATTAAAATCATTTGAATGGGAAAAGGGCCTATTGATCTGTCTATTATCCAGTAGTCTTAATCATTTAAGTAACAAGGAACATCACACCAAACATTCAAGTTATTTTAACATATGCCGGTACCCCATATGAAGGAGTCTGAGCCTATGACAGAGAATAATCGACCATCCCGCAAAAATGTGTCCATGCAATGTATAAAATATGTATACAAAGAATATTAAAACATATTACTATCAGAAATAAGTCACTTAAAGTTTTGTCCAAAAACAAAGATTCATAAATAAAGTTCTCTAAAACATACAATGATATATATATCTTGAATCTGAATTCCTACCTTCCTCACAGTGACATGTAAAGTTTCCCATCTCAAGTTCCACACACTGTCCACCATGGTAACATGTGCAAATGTGTGGTGCGACTTTGGTAATCTCTGAAGCTGGCATTTGAAATTAAACAGAAAAAATAATATTGATTATCATAGCCATATACCCAGTATATATATGCTGCATAATTTTTATATGAAGGATAATATAAAAATATAAATAATATCCTTACTCTATAGGGAATGTGAGATATCCTTTGTAATTGTCAAACACAGGTATATATATCTCCTTTCCCTTCTTTTAATAATCTTTTGAGTTGTGTTGTCTCTTATATCTCTGCTTCTATGGTGCATGTGGATGAATAAAAAGAAATCTGACTGCCAGCGGGACCACACAATTAAAATATAGGTCCCATCGTCCACATGTTAACCAGTCTTTTCTAGCTATAAAACTTGTTTGCTATGGAAGATTGTAATAGATACATGGGACAGGCCTGACACAATGTACAATCGAAGACTGTATATAGAAATGTTAATATCATTCATTATTTAAATTTTTGATTTCTTAAAAGAAAATACTTTTAAATGGTCCTAAAAAGGTGCCACTAGCATCGGTTTGAATAATATAATTATATTTTTTACCTTTTTTTTAACTGAACACATTTTTTTGGTTGTAAAATTCTTGTATGATGATTTTTTTAACACCATTATAAGTCCCAAAAGAGGCACTGTATAATAATATATTGTAACTATACAATGAGGCGAATCAAGCTATATACTATGTTAATTAGGTGGACTGAAAAAGAAATGTACAAAAAAAAGGAAGTGCTTACTGAAATATTATACAAATCATTTTTTACGACACATACATCACAAGAACACATATACATCATAGATAATACAATCACCCTTACGTTATATATAATAGCCTATTGTCAATTCATTATCAATTTATAATCACCTTTATTTTGTTTAATTTTTAATCTTTTTAATCTTCCTGACATTAGGCAACCCTCACGCCATTAAAAATAAACTACTGTGATATTCTATTTTAAACTTCTATATATTAATGCTCGCCCTATAACAATAGTTAGGGCGAGGGTAAACAAAACCAAGTATTGATTGATTTATATGAAGGCTTACAGTTATACGGTCGAACTTCACTTTTTTGAGGTCATCAAAGACCACCATATAAATTTAACTCTGATTACTTGATGATTGTAAATAATTGTCAAACCTATCAACACATCATTTTTAATTAATAACTTCAAACTGACTTACTGTATGTTGGGGACCAAAATTGACTTCGAATTATGATGAAACTTTGATGAAGGCAAAAATATATTCAGCTCTTTTATATTAAATTATAAAGGGAAAAATTGGGACCAAACAAAGACTTTAGAATGGTTCGACTGTAAATGGGAACAAATTATGTTATAAACTATAAACTTAAGAGGTGTTACTTTATTTACCTGCATTACAGACAAAAGGATTGTCTAGATTGAAATAGGTACCCTCTGGACAAGCGCACTTGTAGCTGTCAGGAACCAACAAGCAGAGATGGCTGCATTGTCGACCCCTCGTGGGGCACCGAGGCTTTACTGTGGGGACAAAATGTTAGTATACATTGGTCTGTATGAATAAATCTGGTAAAGTAACATTGTTGTGGAAGTTGATGTTGATGGGGTTGATAGTAGGTGTGGGGAAGGCTGAGGTTATAATGAACTAATGATAATAATAAGCATTTTCACAAGGTTTTTTTTTTCAAAAATTTGACCTAGTGACCTAGTTTTGGACCCCACGTGACCTTGTTACAAACTCACCCAAGATTTATTGCAGGTAAGTATTCTGGCTATGTTTAGTGAAGATTGGACCATTAGGGTGTCCACAAGGGTTTTCTAAGATTTTACCTAGTGACCTACTTTTTGACCCCACGTCATCCAATGATGATCTTAGTCAAGACTTCATGCAGGCAAACATTCTGACAAAGTTTGATGAAGGTTGAGCCATAAACATGACATTAAGCTTTTTCACAAGGGTTTTTTTTCTAAAAAATTACCTAGTAACCTACAAAGTCCTGTGAGGATTGCAACATATACAAAAATTGAAAAGTTACAGGACCTAGGTTTTCAAATGCAAGCCAAAAGTAAAAGTGAGAACAAATCTGTGATAAGTCATTTAACAAAAAGAACCCAATGATGAACCTAGACATGATTTCATGCAGACAAACATGCTGAAAAAGATTGGCCTATAAATGTGGTCTCTAGTGTGTTCACAAGCTTTTTCTAAACTCATCCAAGATTTCTTGCAGACAAACTTCGGACCAAGTTTGGTGAAGATTGGAGATTTGACATAGTGACCTACGTTTTGACCCCATGCGACCCAGTTACGAACTCATTCAAGATTTTATACAGACAATCATTCTGACCAAGTTTGGTGAAAATTGGGCTGCAAATGTGGTCTCTAGCACGTTCACAAGAGTTTCCTAAAAATTAACCTTTTCTCTTCGGTGTTGACCCTTGGTGACCAAATAATGACCTCATCCAAGATTTTATGCAGATAAATATTCTGAACAAGTTTGATGAAGATTGGATAAAAACTGTAGCATCTAGCGTATTCACAAGCAAATTTGTTGACAAAAGAAGACAGATGCCAGACGACAGACGAAAGAGTATCAGAAAAAGCTCACCTTAAGCTAAAAGTATATAAACAGAAGAAGAAGAGGGGAAAAGTAAAGAGAAAAGGGACAATGAGAATTTAAAGGAAAATCACAAAAGAAAGAAGATGTACAAAAATATTGCGAGATAGAGGAGGATGATGAAATAAATGTAGCAGAAAGAAAAAACAAAACAACAATAACAAAGGAACAAACATTCGAATACTTTTACACATTCAATGAGAAGTCTCACCGGCCAGATCAGTCCTTAACCGATGGTACACACGAACACCACTCGGAAAGATCAAACCTGATTGTAGAGTGGTGCGGTTGTTGCCGTTACCAACCTTGTCTGTGTAGTAGACGGATCCATTCTTCTGAGAGACCCAGTACAGCCGGGTTTCAAACACGTCCAGACTTACCACACCAGGGGCTGCAAAAGTATGAAAACACAAGGGAAAAAAGAATCATCCAGGAAGTTTATGAGCCACCTTGCCCTAAAAGATCCACACCTGCAAGTTGTTTGACATCTCCTTCCAGTCTAACTTGCCCGAATAGATCTACACCTCCAATAATTTGACGTCTCCCGCCAGGCTAACTTGCCCTAACAGATCTACACCTGCAAGTTGTTTTATGTCTCCCTCCAGGCTTACTTGCCTGAACAAATCTTCACCTGCAAGTTGTTTGACATCTCCTTCCAGGCTAACTTGCTCAGACAGATCTACACCTGCAAGTTGTTTAATATCTCCTTCCAGGCTAACTTGCTTAAAGAGATCTACACCTGCTAGCTGTTTTATATCTCCCTCCAGGCTAAGTTGCCCTAACAGATCCACACCTGCAAGTTGTTTGATGTCTCCCTCCAGGCTTACTTGCCCTAATAGATCTACACCTGCAAGTTATTTGTCGTCTCCCTCCAGTAAAGGCCCCTGTTTTGAGCTCTTAATGGTAAACACTCAAGATCCACCAAATATTTTGTAACCTTACCAATCGCAATTGCCAAGAGCATTAAAGTTAAAAATTTTGGTTTTGCTCCATGATTGTATCCAACATCACATATAGGCATCTAATACATTGGTACCTGCTGAATTTGATTGTTTTAAAAGTCTAATGGTATACTTTTATATTGTTTGCTACATTGTCTTCAAATGACTAAAAAGTTGGTAAGTGGAAAATATTTTAATAAACAAGAGGGCCATGATGGCCCTTAATCGCTCACCTGATGACACAGGCTTTACGTAGGCTCAAATCTGGCATTAAGTAATTAAGAGTAATTTACTTAAGAAATCTTTGGTGAAGATTGGACCATTAGTATGGCCACTGGGTTGATAACATTTTCTAGAATTTTACCAAGTAACCTACTGAATCCACATGACTCACTTCAAAACATATGTAAGATTTCATACTGGCAAACATGATGGTCAAGTTTGGTGAAGACTGGGCCATCAATGTAGCCTCTTAAGTGTTTTCACAAGCTTTTTCTAAAATTTGACCTAGTGACCTACTTTTTGACCCCAGGTGACCCAATAATGAACTCATCCAAGATTTCATGCAAACAAACATTCTGACCAAGTTTCATGAAGATTGGATAAAAATTGTGGCCTCTAGTGTGTTCACAAGGTAAATGTTGACGACGAACGACGGACGACGAACGCCGGACGAAGCGGTATCACAAAAGCTCCCCTTGAGCACGTTGTGCTCAGGTGAGCTAAAAATTACTAAATTATTAAATAAGAAATAAACAAGACGAAAACAAAACGTACAAAGCAATTTACTAACTTACCTCCCCTTACAATCACTCTCCTATCTGATCCATCTGGACCCATGGATTCTATGGTTTCTAGCTTGTAGTCTGCCCAGTAGACTCGGTTACCATGGTAATTGTCAATAGTGAGTGCAGACGGCCATAGAATACGCTGGTCAACCAACACCACTCGGTGGTCTCCGTTCATCCAGCTTCGACCAATAGCGGGACGGGTTGGGTTGGAATCAGTCCAGTAGAGATAGCTGAAAAAATAGATTTTCATCAGTACAAGATATCAGACTCTGAGGACATCAACTTTGAGCTTGAGGCTGAAATCATCTTCTAACATCTGATTTGCCATATTTTAAATTTTATTTTAAAATTCAGCCAATCATATCTGTGATGCTGAGATACACATGGAAAAACAGTCAAATGAGAAATGGACCATTCTTTAATCATTATAATAGGTTGTAAAATAATGAGAAAATGTGAGAAACGATGGTCATCACCACACAACGTATGGCCTTAACTTTACCGTAGGGTGAGCAGCATTGTTATTTTTCATTGGCCATTTAATGTTTTTCACTTTTAATGTCCTATCAACAGTCTTTCTGTTATTCAAAGATGTTCAGTTGTGCTGAGCTTGCAGTGAACACCTAGCATAATATCCCACCCCTCGCATTATCCCGACACATAAGCGACAAGTGGTGGAACTACCATTACAGTTGCCTTAAGGAGCAAAGGCAAGGAAGCTATATGACTGCAATTGTTTACGCCTTTTATTTTCGTAGTTAAAGTAATAATTACGTTAATAAGATTTGATTTTAATTTCATTTATTTTACACAATGAAAAATTATTTTATCATTTTGTGAATGTTGGGGAAATGGTAAAACATTAAGACAGACTTGTGGAGAGTACCTTTAAGACAGATGCATGGGCAATGATAGGTCTATAGATAAAATCATAAAAAATCATAACCTACCCAGTTGGTGGGTTTACTGCTATGGCCACTGGTTGAACCAGTCCATCGACAATGATCCTCTGGTATCGTCCATCAAACAATGCAACGGAAATAGATCCTTGTAGAACGTCTGTCCAGTAGATATTGCTGTCAAAATGACATCAGATACATGGAACATATTTGGTGAATTTGGTGTATGATGGTATTTTATTTCTGGAGTGGTCACAGAAAAAAACGTTTCACAAGTGGCACAGCTAGGAGTGAAAATATTATTTTTCTATGGCCACCAGTGAAATATAATACAATTATAAACTATAATAGACAAACTTATTTATCAGCTGTTTTTGCCATACTTCCAATTTTGCCATATCCTCTCTTGGGACCCTGGGTGAATATGATAATCCTATCATTTCACTGTTGGCCAGAGTGAAATGAAAACGTTTTCTGTCATTGGTATTTCTTACTCTTTCACACAAAAACAACAAATAAGGTACCTTGACAGTGTTATTTTTTATCACTAACACAAGCAGCAAGTTGAAACAACATAGTATATTACATAAATACAATATTCAGACGTATTTTAGCCATTGTATATCTTCTGATTCATTGATCATACGTCAGCAGAAACATTTGTTTAATTTTTATGCCATTTTAGAGCCAGTAAACTGTGCAAAACTGCACTAAAACAGGTGCATGTAAGAATGTGAATCTCATTTAGAAGGCAATCAAATAAATTCATCAAAACTCACTTTATAAAAAATAAAAATCATGAATATTTAATTTTTTGCCGTAATAAACAACACCTGTTGAAGATAGCAACAGTTGTATAAATCAACACAATTTCTGAAATATATTTTTTACTACATACTGTTCAATTCACTTTGAAGATATTTTGTAATCACTCCTCTTTGACTTACTTTTCTAGCCAATCAATAGCCAAACCATGTGGACCATCAGTTTTGACACCTATGTTTTGGGGAATGGCAATCTGACCTTGTTTCTCAGGAATAGGGGCTCGGAATAAGGCACTAAGGAAACAGAATTGATCAATTACAAATTGGTTTCTATGAAATACGGTTTCGCAAACAGAAAGTGTGAGGATAACATTACTTGTTTTCCATTAAAGGCAGTACACAATATATTTCATTGAAGTAACCACTACAGAGAGAAGGTGTGTGATACACAAAAATATTATTATTAAAGTTAAGAATTACAGAAAGAAAGTAAAAGAAAATGTGTACCACACAAAAATATATTTGTCAAACATATTATATTTCCTTGATGTTAAGAATTACAGACAGCAAATGTGTAGTACTCAATATATTTCCTAAAAGTAAAGAATTTCTGAGAAGGTGTGCGGTACACATTATAGTTCCTTGAAGTAAAGAATTCCTTGATGTAGAGAATTTCTGAGAAAAAGTGTGTGGAACATTATATATTTCCTTGAAGTAAATAATTACTGAAGGTGTTTAGTACACAGAACATTTCCCTGAAGTAAAGAATTACTGAGAGAAAGAGTGGTACACAATATATTTCTTTGAAGTAAAGAATTACAGAGAGAAAGTCTTGGTACACAATTATATTTCCTTGAGGTAAAGAATTTCTGAGAAAAAGTGTGTAGTACAAAATATATTTCCTTGAAGTAAATAATTTCTGAGAGAAGGATTGTAGTACTTAATATTTTGAAGTATATAATTACTGGGACAAATTATATGAACAATATATTTTCGTTAATGTAAAGCATTTCAGAGAGAACAAATTGTGGTACGCAATATATTTCATTGAAGTAAAGTATTAAAGAGAGAAAATGAGTGGTACAAAATATATTTCATTGTAGTAAAGAATTACAGAAAGTATATGGTACACAAAAATATATTTCCTTTAATGTTAAGTATTTTAGAGAGAATGAGAGTGGTACACAACAATGGCTTGCCTTTGTAGCATATAAATTACAAAAGTAAAGTTTGTGATACATAGCAATGTTTTAATGTTAGAAGTAAAGAATGGCGGTAATTGTGCTTACACTTACATTTTGCTTTTAAAATTAAATAACTTTGAGAAATAGTTCTAGAATATATTGTGGAAAAAATGCTGTTGAATAAAATATAAAACCCTAGAGGCATGGACGTAAAATAAGTGATTTCAGTTTCAGGCAAAAATCACAAGTCAATGCTACATTTTCATACTTTTATAATAAAAGGGAATAACAAACAATTCATAAACAGTAGTTTTCGTTATAAAAAATATCAAATATCATTATTAGCATCAAATTTGGACACAAGTGTGTACAATTCACAAAATTGCTCCCTGCTGACAAGTTTATATCATCGTATTACCCAAATTCTGTCTGAAAATCTGGCTGAAAATCCTAATTTTATAGTAATACTTTACCTCTGCAAACGGTCTGTCCAATACAACAACTCTTTCCCTATATCAATCTCCAGTGATGTTACCATTACACCTTGAGTTATTGCCCCTGAGTACTCCTTTTTGTCTGGTCGATATTGTCGAATCTCACTTAGTGTACCATAGAATACAATTCTGCTGGCATCTTGAAAAAAAATAATCTAGGCTTATTTTGTTTTCCTAAATATATTGATCTAAATTATTAATGGCTTCTTTCAGAAATATTTCCTGTCACTTTTTATTGCAGACATAACTGAACATTTTCAAAAAGCAAATTGCACAATATGTAAAAAGTTATTTATACAAAAATACTTGTTATTTTTTCTCTGACCTACCTATTATTGCGATGGGAAACCAAAAAGTAAGAGGCTCTTACCAATGCCTACATGTTCTCAGCTTTTGATCAAAGACACTACTGTTTCACGTCTTCAGAAACAGCTGCATTGTTGCGCTGTGGTAACAAGCTTTTCTTCTGTAGAGAAGCCAAACTGCAAACTACCGGTACATGTATACACTATGGCTGGGCAGCACTATGGTTGAGCACATTGTGTTAGGTCTTATACTACTAAAAGAAGAAGTATTTTGGCCCCTTTCCATTTTGGTGATCCTAAATTGTAAAATCAGTGCTTTTGTATTATTTTTTGTTCACAACTGTGTACACGCTATACACTGGAGGCAGCGTTAAGAATTGCTCTTTGTGAGCATTTTTAAAGAGGTATATAAGTTGTCCCTTTCTGACTTATTGAATTCAGCTTATTTGAAACAGTCCATAATTCAAGTCAGGAGACTTTCTGTAATTAGCTGCTTATGATTCTAATCTGGTCCTTATTCCAGAAATAAAACCTTTCAGTCAACATATGAAATAAAGAAAATACCAACAACAAAAATCTGAAACCTAAGATTACCCTCTGCTTTACAATCCTTCCCATCTCCCTTGATGTCTCTAAAACCTGGGGCACATAGACATTTGTATGATCCTTTGACATTGTTGCACATCTGAGTGCAGTTGTGATCAAACATCGTGCATTCATCAACGTCTGAAAAAAAGAAATTAATTCAATTAAGTAATCATTCTTAAATTTAATAATTTTTAGTAAGTACTTAACAGCCAATTGCCTTTAAATATAATAATCTTATAATAAGTCATTGGAAAGTGGTATAAGAGAAGGTCACTGCCACTTAGTTAAAGGCGGTATGCAACAGTTTGACTACATCACATACATATCACACTGTTTTAGGGAATCTTGGCAGCTTATCTTACTCTTAGTAAAAGACGATCTTAAACATTATCTCATTGTTAGGACAAATCTTAAAAAATTCTAATGTTCATTCTTTCTAAACCTTTAAATAAGACTGACAGTAATTGATGAAATTGCAGTTTGCTGCCTCCAGTGTATAGTGTGTACATCAGCAGCAGCAGTGGTTAGCAGGTTCTAACTGAAGACTTGAATGCCTATGACCCCTCCCTTACCCTGAGGTGACTGACTGCAGCTTGAAGCTCTGTTCAACCTCTCAACCACGCTGCCTCTTCGTAAAACCCCTTTACTTTTCCTGAACCAACCAGATAAGGTCAGATAAGTTCATAGTGTTGATACATTCCAATTTCTGGTGCCTTCAATACATTCTTATGTCTAAAATCAATTTCCTTAATTCATTTACCAATCTTCCACAAGAATATTTTCTTTATTTCGAAGACAGTTAGCTAACTAGGAAATATCTCGCACAGAATAGGGAAATAAACTCACAATAGATACCCTAGAAGATAATATAAATTATGTGTTCATGCATAATGCACACACCTACATGGGGGATAAAATCACAGGCAAAATTTCTACATCATAAACATTTTACCTTCACATAATTTCCGGTCGACAGCTGATGGTTTGAATCCCTGCTTACAGGAACATACGATCCCATCCCCAAGTTGGGTACAATCTTGATTGCATACTGAACAATTAGTATGAGGTTTGTCTGCAACAAAAATTAAAAACGAAAATTTTATTAATAAGTAAAAAAAGGGTATTTAAATTGGATAAAATGCCATATAAGGTAAACATGCTTTACAGAACATACTTTTGCTCTTGAAGTATTGTCTATATCTGTTCTTTGATAAGGAGAACGTTGAAAGACAGCATGAAAAATAATAATAATAACAACTGTTTAAAGTATCAGAAATGGTTTGTTTGCCCATACTTTATTAGAAAACACCTCTCTAACTCAACACCCCTGCAAAGCAAAATTTTCTGAGAACTACTCTTTCCAAAAGCAACATTTCTCCATAGCAACACCTCTGCAGATTAAAACCTCTCATGAACATCAGCCATTCTGAGCAACACCTAGAGACCAACACCTACTCAGAGCAACATCTCTTCAAATCATCACCTCCCCAGCGCAAAACCTTTTTCAAAGCTACACCTCTCCAGAGCAAACAATCTTTACTGCAGCACTTCAGCAGAATGATTTTTCTTTAAAGCCGCATCCTTCATAGAAACACCTTCGTAGAGCAATACAACTATAGAACACGAAAACTTAAATAATATATAACCAACACCTTTCTTTAATAACACCTTTCTAAAGCAACGCCTCTCAAGCAGCAGATTTTTAAAGCTCTTTCTTTAACAATGACTTATTAAGATAAAATGTCTTAAAAAGGACATAAATCATGATTCTTTAATGTTTGCTTTGACCACTTACCACAACCTTTCTCATCAAAATGGTCTTTACAGTCACTGACACCATCACACACATGTATTCCTGGAATACACTGATCATCTGGACATCGGTACTCTAACTCTGAACACTTGTCCATCTTCATAATACCTGACAGTTAAATAAGAAATTTAATAAAATCACAGTACTGACCGTACTGTGGGAATGGGACCATTACAAGTTGACACAATGGAAAGAAAGTAAAAGATGCATGCACTGTATACATAAATAAGTAACATATTTTACAATGTGTTAAAAGTATTCATTTCTTGTTATGTATGTAACTTATGTTTAATGTTAATACAGTGCTCAAATAATCTTAACGTCTTCTCTGTCACCTATATATACATGTCATATATATTCTCACATTATTGTGATTGCTTGTTACCAAGCTTGAACATTTCTGGCAAGTATGTTTTTGACAACTGTTTGTTCATACCAAATAGTAAATGTTTATTTTGAAACGTTTACAAATGTATGTACTGTTTATAGACATAAATACATAATTTATTTGAAATTGGACATTATTTACTGAAACCTATTTACAGTTTCCTGTTAAACTCCCTAGTATCTCCACAATGAGAAATTAGTAAGGACCAAGACTATCAAAACTCAATGTAGCTTCTGCATTTTAAACTCACCATAAATTCTTTTGGCAGAAATAATAAAATAATCTCCTCTTTGGTGCTTTATGTATCAACAAAGTTATACCGTTTTATCATATTCACTTATACATTGTTGTTTTTTGTTGAAGGTTCATCAATAATTCAGGAGGATCCTACAAGAGATCACAAAGTAGGTCACCAGTTACTACTTTACTATACATCAACCTGTTATGTCCCATTCTTTTTTATATCATTCTTCATTATTTTTACACTAAATTTTCTAATAAAAAAAAACTGGTTTCGTTACACTTGCCTGAGACATATGGCAAGCGATGAAATTACCAGAGGCAACCCAAAGGTGTGACGATTTTAGTAAAAAAGAAAAAAAAAATATAAGCGCACTTCATTGGTTCTTACAAACAGTGTTCTCATCTTCATCAGATCCATCTTTACACTGTGCCACACCATCACACAACTGCCAGCGAGGTATGCATCTCAGATCATTACACTGGAAGTGAGTTATGATATCACATTCACGATGTTCGCATGCAACAGTACTCTCATCTGATTGGTCACCACAGTCGTCCTGGCCATCACATTGCCAATGTAGGGGAAGACAGATCTGTAGAAATGTTTGATTGATTATTCAAAAGTCTGGTAGACATTCTGTAATCAGGGCCCACACAAAATGACAACAATATTGCAATCTTGCAGTCACCACATAAAATATAAATTATAATAATACAACATATCTTATTATCTTTTCATCTTCTGGATTAATTTTCCCCGCTAGACAAGGTAACGATGTCAGAGCAAGTTGTAGTGCGCCAAATTTGTAATTCCAATTTGGCCAGTCCAGTTTTAACATTTCATTTCCCAAGGGTATGAAATGAAAGACAACAGAGCTTTATAACGATTTGTACAGCCAATGTAGATTAAATTAAATGTGAGTGTATAAATCTTCAGTATAAAAAGCTAGGACCGAGACTTACAGTAAAATATCAACTGACATTGACCTCATTCTATTCATGTCAGTATAAAAAGCTAGGACCGAGACTTACTGTAAAATATCAACTGACATTGACCTCATTCTATTCATGTCAGTATAAAAAGCTAGGACCGAGACTTACAGTAAAATATAAACTGACAAAGACCTCATTCAATCCATGTCAATATAAAAAGCTAGGACCGAGACTTACAGTAAAATATCAACTGACATTGAACTCATTCTATTCATGTCAATATAAAAAAACTAGGACCGAGACTTATAGTAAAATATCAGCTGACAAAGACCTCATTATATTTACATAAAATTTCAATATTAACTCAAAAACCAAAAGTTGCCGACTCACATTATTACGGCACTCAAACTGATTTGTAGGACAGTGTCGTCTGCCGGGATATCTTGGCGCACAGCCAATCTCATCCGAGTTGTCTGGACACTGGCCTATACCGTCGCACGTGAAGATTTTGTTGATGCATTGTCCAGTTCCGCATTTGTATTCATCCAGAAGACACTCTTTATAATCTGCAAAACAAAATTCTCCAAAGATGTAAATGTGACGTTGACAACATGTCTACATGATAACTTAAGTTAACAAGAGCACCGCAAGGCGCAGCAAAATACGTCCGTCAATAGGTCAATTTGAAACAAACTGCTGTGCACTCTTGTGCAATGCAGTATGGCAAAGATTTGGATTGCACTCTGGATTATTGCAAGAAACTTATTGCAAGTATTGCAAGAAAGACTGACATTAAAGTAGAATAACATAAAAAAAGTAATCTGCCAAACTGCTGTGCACTTTTGTGCAATGCACTCTGGTATGATTTTGGACTGCAATCTGGGTAATTTAAAAAATTCAAAGGGGAATACCATCAAATATACAAATATTTACATGTGAGTAATGGTATATTTGTGCAGAAAGGGGCATTACTCAAATATTAGAAGAGAAGAGTGACGGTTCTTGTGCACTGCACTCAGTTTCATTAACATCTATCCACCTATGAAGTTTCAAGTCAATAACTTTGATAATGTAGGCGTATGGTCCAGACAAATATAAGTTACAAAAATTGAACTAAGGGTAATCAAAATCATGAATTGTACAGTGACGGTTTTTAAGCACTGCACTCAGTCTAAATGAGATCTTTCCACCTACGAACTTTCAAGTCAACAGCTTTGATAACATATGCATATGAGTTATGCTCCGGACAAGAAAAATAAATAAAGGGGTATAACTCCAAAATCATTAAGTACAGAGTTACGGTTCCTGTGCAGTGCACCTTGTCTCAATAAGACCTATCTATGTATTATGTTGCAAGTCAATAGCTCTGATAATGTAGGAGTTATGCTCCGGACAAGAAAACTAAACAACAGGCAATAACTCCAACATCATGAAGTGCAGAGTGATGGTTTTTCTGCACTGCACTCCGTCTCTATGAGATCTTTCCATCTATGAAGTTTCAAGTCTATAGCGCTGATAGTGTTGGAGTTATTCTCCGGACAAGACAATTAAACAAAGGGGAACAACTCCAAAATCATGAAGTGCAGAGTGATGGTTCTTGTGCAGTCCACTCCGTCTAAATGAGATCTATCACTCAGTTTCATGTTGATAGCTTTGATAACGATTAAGAAAAATAAATAAAGGGGCATAACTAGAAATAATGAAATACAGAGTTACGGTTCCTGTGCATTGCACTCCTTCTCAATAAGACCTATCTATGAATAGAGGTCCAAGTCAATAGCTTTGATAATGAAGGAGTTATGTTCCGGACAAAAAAAATAAACAAAGGACAATAACTCCAACATCATGACGTGCAGATTGATCATTCTTGTGCACTATACTTGGTCTCAATGAAATCTTTCCACTTATGAAATTTCAAGTCAATAGCTTTAATAGTGTTGGAGTCATACTCTAGACAAACATCTGGTTGCCGCCCAATCGCCCGCCAATACTCTCGCGTGTCCGACTACATGCCCGGCCGCCCACCATGGGTGATCCCATAATACGTCCCGTCTTCGAGGGACGCGTAATAATAAGGCTTTCAATTGACAACCACGGCAAATACATCTGAGTTTATATTATCACATAGATATTTATGTAAGATTTTCATATGACTAAAACACCAAATAGGCAAATGTAATTCTATTTTACAGTATTTTTATTTGGCCATGATGTTATTACAACAATTACAAGATTAGAACATACAACATCAGTAATAAAGGTTGACAAAATTTAAAAAAGAACACACAGGTTTTACAATATTTCTATATGGTTATATATGTAAATAATCTTTTTACAAGAGACCTAGATGACCATAGCAGTAAAGTAAATACAACTTCTGCAAGATTTCCATACGACCTCTTACAGATTTCCACCTGACGAAAACATAAAAACGAAGTTATACACATTTTATTTTTGAATTAAAAGCAACTTTTCTCAGCTATTCTTAAAGAGGAGGAAACAACTCTGAATTTATCTTACTAAGTGTTTAAAAGAGACAAGGAACCTTATTCAGAAGTATCGTTATCAGAGAAGAAGCTGATAAAATGATAAGGCTGAATCACTTACGTGTGCAGTTAGCTGGATCCTCATCAGTGCTGTCACCACAATCGTTATCATGGTCACAGATCCACTTCCGACGGACACATTTCTGGTTCTTGCATCGAAACTCGGACTCTGAGCATTGACGGTAAATTGGAGCTAAGTGGAGAAACATGTGTGGCCATAAATTTACATATAGATGAAATATGATGGCATTGTTCGCTCCATTAGTTATATTGATATAACAATAAACAAAAATGAAGGAAAAGTGTTTTCTTAAAACCTTCCAATGGAGCATTTAGTAACAAGCTGGCCATGATGGCCCTTAATTGCACACCTAAGGACATGGGATTTTTGCAGGCCCATATCGGGCGTTAAATAATTAGTTTTTTAAGAGCTATTTACTTTAGAAATATTAGGTGAAGATTTGACCATTAGTGTGGCCACTGGGCTAATAACAACATTTTCTAAGATTTGATCTACTGACCGAACGTGACCCAGTTCATAACTCATTTAAGATTTCATGCAGGCAAACATCTTGATCAAGTAAAGATTGGAAAATAAATGTGGCCTCTAGAGTGTTCGCAACGTTTTTTTTCCTGAAATTTGACACTGTGACCTAGATTTTTACCCAACGTGATGCAATTACGAAGGCATCCAAGATTTCTTGCAGGTAAACATTATGGCCACAAATGTGGTCTCTAGTGTTATCGTCTTTGGCGTTGTTTACCCTCGCCTTTTACCGTACGGTATTAAATTAATTAAAAATATATATTACCGTTAGTATAGTATACACCAGGTTGACCCTTTTTAGGACTGTTTAAAAATACGGATTGAATTAAAATATATGTGTGCTATTTTTATATACATGTATGCGTGTTCCTTAGAATAACTATGTATAACTATGTTCAATTTAGCCACCGGATATTGTAGCTACTCTTTTTATGGTCAGGTCTGGTCTGGGCTGGTTCCTGGTGCCTCGCTGTCCGTGAAGAGGGTCTACTAGGGGCATACACCGGCTCCATAAACATATTTACTATATATCTGGTCATATCATAATTATATTTAATAAATTAGTTTTATCAAAGATTTATATTTGTAATATCTAATACTGTTTTGGGGTACGAAAAGTACATTGCCGAAGTGATTTTTGTACTTTTATTTAGACCGCTTACCGGAAGTGATGACATTGCACGCTGCTTTCTTTTTCACGATTTCTTTTTGGATTGGATTTTTAAGAAAATCTGTTTAAAATGTGAGATTTTTAAAAAAAAAGAGTGATATGTTTTGGATTACCGATGTATGTAGCACACTAGGAGCACGCTGTTACTCTTTTCTGTATTTGGCTTGAAGCAATTTTAAATGAATTTCAACCACCACACTTATCTTTGTTATAGTCAATATGGACTCTATGAGGGATTGTGTTGTCTAATTTACCTATCTACTTCATAGTCTTGATAGAGGAGTAGATGAGTGGTGTTAGTAATATTTTGTTTTGGGACATGACCCTCTATCGTCGCTAAGGGAGTTACCCGCTAACCGTGCCTCTAGTGCGCTCACAAGGTTTTTTAAGACTTAACCTAGTTACCTACTGTTTGTCCCCACGTCACCCAGTTACAAACTCATCTAAGATTTCATGAAGGCTAACACTTTGGCCATGTTAAGTGAAGAATGGGCCATACATATGGTATCTAGCATGGTCACAAGAGTGTATTCACAATGTTTTTTCTAAGTTTGGACCTAATGACCTACATTTGGCCCTATGTAAGCCAGTTTCAAACTACTCCAAGGCTATCGAGCTGGCCAAGTATGGTGAAGATTTGGAAAAAATGTGTCCCCAAATGTGTTCACAAGGTTTCACTCAAATTTGACCATACGTGACCCAGTTACGACCTCAACCAAGATTTATTCAGACAAAAATATTGGCCAAGTTTGGTGAAGATTGGGCCATAAATGTGGCCTCTAGTGTGTTCACATTTTTGTAAAGATATGACCTAGTGACCTACATTTTTACCGCGTTACCCAGCTATAAACTCATCAAAGATTTTATGTAGGCATATATGTTGGCCCAGTTTAATGCAGACTGGGCCAAAGAAATGTGGTCTCTAGCCTGTTCACAAGGTTTTTTCTAAGATTTGACCTAGTAACCTAGTTTTTTGTTATCCCACTGACCGAACAACTAATTAATCCTAAATTTCTTGCAGACAAGAAATTTCTTGCAGACAAATAATCTTATCAAGTTTGATGAAGACTGGATGAAAAATGTAGCCTCTAAGGTCGTCACAAATAAATTGTTGCCGCCGTACACATGAAACTGGTGTATCAGAAAAGCCCACCTTGAGTACATTATAAAAAATCAATATATTGAACATTGTGGGCGTTGATTAAGTGTTATATGCTATTATCTTATGAATATGCAAGAAACTACTTAATCTAGATGCATCTGTAGTTTAAAAATGACAAATTGTGAATATGCAAATCTTAGTAGTCTCTCCATTCAAAACGTGTTTACCTACCACACATCTTAGGGTCTTCATCACTGTTGTCACCACAATCGTTATCGAAATCACACATCCATCTTCTTGGTGCACAGCTGGAAAACAAAATTTAGAACTTTGAATTTATATTGTTTAAAATAATTTTGTTTTTCTCTTGCACAGACAATTTTGTTTTTCTTTTATCTGCAAACTATCACCTACATCAATGCCACATTCACTCTTACACTAAATATGGACAGTCATTTTTATTGAAAGATTTATTGTAAGTTGGGTTTATCATCCCAACAACAGTATTTCAGTTATCTGGAGACGGTATCCACTTGAAGCAGATATAGTGCTGCCTTCACTGTGTATAGCATGCTGTGAACACCTGCCATGATGCCACACCTAGTCATATGTACCCGACACAGGGTCAACCAGCCATGGAACTACCCTTATATTTGCTTCGGCTTTGGCAAGGGAGCTATACCATTACTATCTTTTGCGACTTTTGGTATGTCGTGGTCCGGGGTCGATTTATGATAAACAAATACAAATTGCACTAAAATTATATTCACCGCTTCTAAAGGCACTAAAAATTGATTATTGATTTTAAATTGCTTGTTATCTTTCCATTGGAAATCATTATGTGTTTATTCTTACATTACTGATACAATTTTTTGCAATGATAACCAGCTACCAGCTACTTTGCGCTTATCATAACTTTTAAATTTTTATTGCAAGTTTAAATGTTACTAATCACTGTTTATTCGTGCCTTGAATAATGCATAATGTTGATGATATTATTAAACGCTACGAGGCAATTTGTTTACTTGCACGGAAAAAAATCCCTCGAATAGTTTTCAAACATTTGTTCTTGAACTGATAGTTAATGTACTGTTTGAGCTTGCATAGAAAAATACACACATATTGTTTGCATTTAAATGATTCTTTTTCAAAGACAACAAAAATTTACAGAAAAATAACTCATTGTTCTGGTGTACTGCACAATATGCTGAGCATTTAAAGTATTAAAATTCTCATGATGTAAATTGCTGCACTCACGTACCGTTTATTCTTGCACTGAAAGTCACCTGTTGGGTGGCATGTTGGACAGTTGGCTGTATCTTCGTCTGAATTATCACGGCAATCATTTCGACCATTACAACGTTGCCAGTCGGGTATACATCTATAGTTGGACTTGCACTTCCACCATCCATGCTTACAGGTGCGGTTTTCTGTTAGAACATAAAATAAACAAGTACCATATTCCGCTGTGTATAACGCGCATATTTTTACGTTTCTGTTTAACTCGCTTGTCTCTGTGCGCAGTATACATCCGAATGTTTTTAGGAGCTGCGACATATTGAAATGACTGGGTTTTTTGTATTCACTGCATTTTCACTAAAAACTGAGTTAATGCTTTACAATGGAAGCATCCCGACTGATAATTACTGACTCTATCATGACAAAACATAGTTCTATAATTCGGAATGAAAACAACTCTGTCTCATCTAGTGTTCTGCCTCTCTGGAAAAAATATCAATAATTAGGGATTAAATCTCATTCTGCTGGTGGTCATTCTTTATATATGTAGGTCACGTGCATGCAAACCCATGAAGCACTACCTTCTTACTTTGCTCGCTCTTTAAAATACATTTGTAAAAGTATGAACGTCACCACAATAAGATTAAATCCTTATAATAATATTTTCATTCAAGACACAATTCTGCTCTGGGATTTTGAACAATTTTTCCGAAGGTAAACAATAACCTCATATAAGCACATAAATTCCGAAACAAGGTTTCTTATAACATGCCAACTTTAGTAATTCGTCCAATGACTAAACATTTGTTGAAGAATGAGGATTTTCTATGAAATAAATCACCCACATTATAATTTACACAGATTTACAGAGCTAAATGAATCTGAATAAAACCAGCTGAAACTGATGCATCACAAAAAGCTTACTTTTAGGATTTGAACTTCCCTTTTGCTAATAGTTCTGCATTTGTATAAGAATAATTCTTAATTTTCATATTTACTAAAAAATTATTAAATTCCTTTTAAACATCTGGTGCATTGCATTAACTTATATAATGATTTTGTACTCATTAATGCCAATATTTTATATTTGTCAACCTACCTTCTGTTTTAACACTCAGACTCATTCACCCATACTGACTCACGTCACCGGTCAGTTTTTCACCTATGTGTACATGTGTACACAGTGTTAATAAAAAAATATCAACAATTCAAAGTATTCTGTACAATAACACACTGCGGATAATGTAAACAGGCTTGATTGACAGGTATTTGGTTTTACTTTACAGGTTCCAGCTTAGCCACTATGTACAATCAGAAAGGCTAATTGAGACCAACATAGTACACAATATGATCAACAAAGATATTGTCAGGATGCCTCTTTCTTAATTTCTCAACTGTAATATATGCTATAATTTTGACCGGCTCCACCTTGCTTTAAATAGTTCTGTTTTGATTTGATCAAACTTACGACAGCCTTTCTCCTGCTTCTCATCACTGTTGTCGCCACAGTCATCATCCATGTCACACAACCATGAGGCCGGGATACAGCGTCCATTGTCACACATAAACTGGTCCCCATCACATTTACGCTTGTCTTTTAGCATTGAAACAAAATAAGTATAGACAATGTTTAACCAAACCTCATAACCAAACAATAAATCAGCAAAATCATCAATATGTTTAAACATTTTGCGCTTCTAAATAACTAAAATATGGGCTACATGCTTATGTCGATTGAAGAGCTGTCAAAGTGACAAAATGTTGGAAAAATTAAATTGTTATTTTTATTTGCTGTTTTAATACGTTGTTGTGACACATTTATGGTCTGTATAGCAATAACAAGCTATTGTCGTTGGATAAAGACACTTGATCAATGTTTGTAATACAGTTTGTCAGGTAGAAGAGCTCCGAATATAAACATTTTAGCCCACACTACAAAGCCATAACATTAAGAAGGCAGAGGTAAAAAACTTTGTCAGAAACTTACGACAAATATCTGGAGATTCGTCACTTTTGTCTCCACAATCATCTACTTCGTCACATTTCCAGGCTGAAGCAGACAAGGCTAACATCTAGTGTGTCATTTAAGGGAAAATACGAATTAAAGTAGTTCTTACTAGCTTTCATGAAATATAAGATCGTGTTTTTGATGTCTGAAAAGTAAACAATTCCTTCCTGCTACCTTTAAAAATTTCCAGCAAGATCTTTTTAAACATAAAAAATAAATAAAATCTCAATTTTATTGACAGGGTTTTATTAAGCAAGATCATTATTTTACTCTTAATTGGGTTTTAAATAATTATAATTTATGGAGTAGTTTAATTGTATTATCCCATAATTTGATATGTAAATTATTTTTTTTAACCCTCTAACTTGAGACATGACTGATGCGCTCGTGTGTACTCATAAAGCTTACTCTAGTATTGATTTTCTTTTTCTTAAACCGTGACTGCTGTGTAAAGTTCTACCATGTTAAGGTTAGTGTCTAAATTGGCTGCCCATCCTGGTATTAGAAACCAAAGTGAGCGAAAGAAGCGAGGACCGTGGATTCTATTCCATGAATAAGAATAAGTCTATTTACTCTTTTCTAATAAAAATGATTTGCTATTTATTCCTAAAGTCTTCATGTACTCTTAATTCAATTAACTTTAATTTGTTTAGGCAATAATGGTATCAAAGTGTTGACCACCAATATTTTATAATTATCAAAACTCTTTTGTCACTAACTTACAAATTAAATAAACTATTATTATGCTTGCATACTAATAATTTCAAATGTAACATCTTAGTAAGTACATTAATATTTTTAAGATTTTATTAGAATTTGAATTTGAAGGTAGAATATATTTAGATCAATTTGGAACCTTTTTTTCAATTCATAAGTAAGTGCTGTTGACACTTGACTTGTCTGGCTGTTGTTGTTTTTGTAGGCAACAAGCTTAAAATCAAAGCATATATTTTATGTCTAGATAGTGAACTTAAATATGTTAGATATATTTCAAAATTCATTTAAAAATATTGTAAAGAAGTTTTTATCGCTGAAATTACTATGATTATTGATAAAAAAGACAAAAAATATTGTTTTACATATAAAAATAAGTCAAACAGTCAATTTAACTCGCATTCACGGAAATCTCCCTCCCTGGCACCCCAAACTCCCTCGCTGGGGGCCTTTGGGACCAAGAAAAGATCACGTGTCTGCAAGTTGCAAATGTTTGTTGTCTTGATGTCACTTCTCGGTATGACGTTACATCCCAAGATGGCTCTATATCTCCCACCTGAGTGTCGTAGGCATTTAGCACTGGTGGCTATGCACTTTTTACGGATAAGAATGCTTTGAACAATCTTGATACAAGGCTAGCAAAGAAATACATAAACAAAATATCAAAGCTCTATAAAGTCATATATGGAAAATGTCCACCCCCTGACAGCCATGTTTTTTGACCGATCAAAGTTCTTTGAACAACCTTAATAAAGGGACACCCAAGGAAGATGTATGCCAGATATCAAGGTACATGTAGTTTTTGACAAGAAGATTTTCTTCATTTTCCTATACCGCCGTTTTTAATTGATCGCAATTATTTAAACAACTGTTTTCCCTCTACATTCTTATGAAAGTTTAGCTGAATTTGGCCCAGCAGTTTTATTGGAGATTGATTGAAAGTGTTCACAGACGTGTAACGCCATAGGGTGGGTGATCACAATAGCTCACCCTGAGCCTTAAGCTCTTTATAACTTTAATTATAACACTTATAACTTTCAATACTAATTAATAAGCAAACAACCATTATTAGACTTCTTACAGCAGCATTCGTTTTCTTTTAATTGAAAACACAACAATAAGCAGTACATCTTCAATTTATTCCATTCTTTTGAAATTTCCTCATGCTTTGCAAACAGCCTGCACATTTGCTTTTGCTATGACTAATAACCAAAGTAGATATCAATAATGATATATAAGCCGACAAAACAATACAAAATGCTTGGTCAGTTAATGTTTAATGGGGCTGTTCGGTCCTTATTATTGTATGTAATAAACTAATCACGTGATCTATTTATAAATTCATTGGACCTCATTTTACCCAGACTAGTTCCATGGTATGACTATTGTACAGTATGCGAGCGGGTAACTAGTTGCTATGTCACGTTATGGGCAGCCGTGAATAGTTTGAGGCAATTTCCCAGGTTAAATACTAGCATAGTGGATAAAGTTAAAATTTCATACGCCGATGAAATAATGGAAAAAACCGAAGACATCTTAACTGGTAACAGGTGTGAATGTTAAACAGTTAAGGTGTGAACAATAAGCGTTTGACCAAGAAACAGTAAGGTCTTCGTCGTTGTTGCTATATAATTTCAGTTTAGTTCAACCAGTTTAGTAAAAGTTTTCTTTGGAAAAGAATCTTATTTTGGTTACCAAACGTTCGAATGCTAAACATAAATACGAACATTCGGTACCTATCCGAACGTTCGCGCTTACATCCCTAGTTTAAGTATAAAAATTGTCAGCACCATGAATCGCAACCAACTCACCAGATGGTATACATATATGGTTGGCACATTTAAATTGCCAGGTTTTACATCGATGGTGCTCGCAGTCATCCTCATCTTCATTATCTGAACAGTGTGTCACATGATCACAAACCTGGAACCCGTATGTACAGTTTCCATCCCGACACCGGAACTGACCCGGTGAGCAGGTCATAGCGGCTGGATAATGGAAATATAGAACACATTTTTACATTTTTGTATTCACTGCGTTTCCAGCAAATACACACTGTTTACAGAGAAAGCTGCCAAACTAACAATTAGGGTAAGATTTTTTCCGTCTTCAGTATAAAACAAGGGAATAGTAAAAGACTACGCAAAAGATATTTGTACTTGATATGTTCTCTAAACTAAATAACATTAATACAAATCATAAGGTAGCTGTACCTCAAGTTTAAAGCAAAACGTAAAGGAGTTGTGCCAGTTTTCGCTCCGAAGAAATGTATCTCAACAAATAGAGGCATTTCAAAGATGGTTTAGCAAGAGTTACAGTACTTGTAATCTGCACTTTATTGAATTTTTTAAGTTTAATGCAATTCCTCGAAAAAGTAATAAATAAATAAATAAAAATAAAAATTGCATCATTTGTGTACATGAAGTATCCAAAGTAAGAAAACAAAACATAAAACTGCTATCTTACGACATGTCACTGGCTCATCGGTGCCATCTTTACAGTCCTTGGTTCCATCACAGTGCCAAGTTTTTGGGATACATCTGTAAATGTCATTGTATATTCTCTTTTATTTCATTTTGGACTGCACTGCAGCAAATCAGATTATTAAAGCAAAACCAAGGCTTAGTAGAAGAAGGTCCTAGGCACTCCAGGTCGGCTTGAAATCCATCCCATTTTACATTTCCCGTGAACATATCCTCAAATAAGTGAGTTATAACTGCATTTCATACAAATCACGAAGAACACAAAGAACACAGCTTGTCAAAATTATCGACATTTACAGCAAAAATTCAAACTTTAAATAAATCTGATGACATAAGATTATAAGAGTCTGTCGTTGCTTTGACAGACAGCTGATAGACAGTTATGTTGCTATGGATATATTAATTTAAAAAAGAAAGCAGTCCTACAATTTAACTTACCGATCTTCATTCGGTCCGCATAAGACCTGACTGTGGGAGCAGTTAGACAGACATGTGACATTATCATCTGCCAACAGGAAGTTGTCTGGGCATGCGCATGTGACATCAGTACCTCCTGGTGCTATTAAACACAGATGGGAGCACTTGCCATTGTTGGTACTGCAAGGGTTCTTGCCTAAAAACAAAAATATGAAGATGATTTTATCATGTTTGAAAATGTTTATGCATAATGTGTTTGTGTTTAAAGATTTCTTTTCGTTTAAAACTTCACATTTCTGGAATAATTTGAAGTTTTTAACACAGGGCAAAGAAGTATGCAAATGCAAACATTAACACTACAAATCGTAAACATACGCTTAGATTCAAACTAAATAAATAGCTTACTGACAATATTTATTTGATGCTGTTTTTTTTTAAATCATCTTTATCCCACATTTATTTCAGAAGCTTAGTGGGATGCCTATTTGAAACTCTTTTTTAAATCTCTGATTTTTAACCTGATATTACATTTTAAGTTACATAAGTACTTTAAGTCCTGGACAGAGGTTAATGTAATAAAGTGAAAGTGTAATAGAGTGTCACAACATAACCACAATGCCATACACCCTTGTGACCAGTGGAAACATAATCATTTTGCTAGATCTGGCTACAACAATTATTTACTGGGTCTAGTTTGTGCCACCATTAATCTTAACCTAACCTTTATTCTGGAATACATTGCATGTATAATAGGCAATGTTTGCAGTAAGAGAATAAGTGAATTTGAAGAAAACGTTTCATTGTAATATGGTTATTGACCAATGGCAGACAAAAGTTCAGCATTAGGTTAACGGTGTTATATAATACTATGACAAGTAGGCCATGATGGCCCTTAATTGCTCACCTGAGGATATAAGCTTTTAGTAGGCTTATATCTTGCTTTACGTAATTAAGAGTTATTTACTTTAGACATCTTTGGTAAAGATTGGATCATTAGTGTGACCGCTGGGCTGAAAACATTTTCTAGAATTTTACCTAGTGACCTACTGAATCCAAGTGACCCACTTCAATTCATATTTAAGATTTCATACTGGCAAACATTCTCGTCAAGTTTAGTGAAGATTAGGCCATCAATGTGGCCGCTAAGCGTTTTCACAAGTTTTTTTTTTAAAATTTGACCTTTTGACCTAGTTTTTAAATCCACATGTTCTTGTTACAAACTCACCCAAGATTTCTTGCAGGCAAACATTCTGGCCATGTTTAGTGAAGATTTGGCCATAAGGGTGGTCTCTAGTGTATTCACAAGGTTTTTCTAAGACTTGACCTAATGTCCTACTTTTTATCCCCACGTGAGCCAATTATGAACTCGCCTAGGATTTTATGCAAACATTCTGACCAAGTTTGGTGAAGATTGGGCTGTAAATTTGGTCTCAAATGTTTTCACAAGTTTTTCCTAAATTTTTACCTTTTGTCTTAGTTTTTGATCCCAGGTGACCCAATAATGAACACATCCAATATTTCATGCCAACAAACATTCTGACCAAGTTTGATGAAGATTTAATAAAATCTGTAGCCACTAGCATGTTCACAAGCTAAATGACGCCGCACCCCGTTTGTCGAACGAATGGGTTTCAGAAAAGCACACATTGAACACGTTGTTCACAGGTGAGATAAAAGAGTATGTGCAATCTATTGAAGCCATTTTTTATTATTAATATGTACTAGTATATTGTTGTGACCAATTATAGTCATTATAAGAACGTCCAGCTGATTTGGAAGTGGAAGAACCCCAGACTAATGTCTGGGTAGAACCACTGACACTGACACTGACACACTACAGGTCAGTTGGACTTTCCCATATTAAGTCCTTCACCAAGAAGTGGACTCAAACTCATGCTGTCAGAGGTTAAGCAGTCGAAAGAGTCTCAAGTTGGCAACTCTACCACTATGCCAATGGCGCCCTTTGTAGCCAGGAAACTTTACCTGGTTTCTGGCGCAGTGGATGATATACATGCACATCCATTGGTCTATGGGTCGTGTTGAGCAGGATAGTGTGGTTCTCGCCGGTGTACTTGTGACATTTCTCGATCGTCAGATGATTCCAATCAGTCCAGTAGATCCAGTCCTCAAACACGGTAATGGCGAATGGATGAGGGGCACCGCGAAACACGACATGCCGGTTGGTGCCATCAGCATTGGCAAATCTGGAGAGTAAACAGGCATGTGGCATAACATACAACATGATATTATCTGGCTATTGAGAATCAATTCATCATCAGCATTACGATTAGTAAAGCTTCAATTGGTCTTAATCAATTGACACTTCCTCAACTATTTGAATGTCTTTAAAAATATCACTTCAATTAAGATAGCTGAAGCATCTATTTTACAAATCCATAGAAGCGAAATACAATTGCCTAGCAAGTGACAATCTCCTACACATGGAAAAAATATTACACAACATCATCTGGCATACTAATATAAAATATACGGTGACAGTTTTATGGCTCTGTTGCATGCCAATCAACTATTCAAATGTTCAACAACATTGCTAATTTGCCCACTAAGAGCTGGATTTTTATCAAATATCCGACACAATACAATGCAGAAGTCGTTCTTTCATTCTGAATAGAATTCAATCCGATGAGACACGTTTAAGCAGTTAAAAACAAATGCGGAATACACATTTCTTGCAATGTAACTTTCAATGTAAGCAATTCCGTTTTGGCCACCGTTAGATTAGTCACAGAGAGGACACATCACTTTGGTAGGCAAATGTCCTTCTGAGGAATGGTCAGTTAAGCTACACAAATACTGGTATTAATAGACGGATATATAAGTGGGTTGACTTTATAAAACTGATTATTGTCAGTTGAACCCTGGCTGGAAAGGCCAGCAGCAGCATGAATTACAGTAAAACCCATTTTTGTCCTAGAGACTATTGTTTACTCTTAATCTCTACACATGTATTCTTTTTGGTTGACATTCCCAATCTTGTCAGAATCATTGAAAAGTAATAGCAATAGCTAAACGTTTCAAATACTGACTCGATCCAGTCCAGATGCGCATCTCCCCACCAAAGCTGGTTTGTTTCGTAATCAACTGTCAGAGCATTCGGCCAGCCTATCTTCTTTGTAATCAGGCGAATGGGACTAGACCCATCTAGACCTACCCGCCCAATATAAGCATCATTCGACCAGTCGCTCCAATATGCATAGCTGAAAAAAGAAAAGTGAAAGTTGATAACAATTATAAAAAACTCACTAATCTTAATATATTCTTAAGATTCTTTAATGAATATATTTTTGCTGTTAAAAAGTCATTAGAGCATGTGTTCATCTAACTGCATGCAAGATTGACATATATGAACATATGTCATTTGTGGTTTCAGAGATTAAAACAAGGACTTATCATCAATTTCTAATTTACCCATGGAAGGGATTTAGCACAATGGCTCTTGGTCTCCGAAGTATACTTTTCTGTAAAACTGTTTTCATCCTGGTACCATTCAGTTCGGACACCAAGATGGCGACCATACGGGCATCAATCCAGTAGATCTTTCTGTAGAAAATATATGGATCATGACAACAACTTAACGGATAATATCAACAATGGTGTTCAAGCTGATTTTTAAATTAAAGTCACATAGATGCGAAAACTATTCTTAAATCGCATCCCTTATATAAATACATTTTGAGTGACTGCTGGAATAGTGAAAGAAAATGAATGAGAATAAGAGAAATAATATAGGGAAATAAATGGCCAGGTAATGTCAGCTTATTTGAAAGACTGTGAGAAATTAAGACAGAACTACATAAGTTACCCAATAAAATTATAAGTAAATGCCGATACCAAGTAGGCAAGAGCAGGGGAATCAAGTTATTCCATTATCTTTCTATTATTGGTGGAGAAAGACCCATGACAAACTCTGGGTCGAACGACAGAAGCACCACAGTTCAGCTGAAACATGTCAGAACAAAAATCTCCCAGAATGCCTGGAACTCAAACCTATGAGGTGAAAGCTCGAGATGGGAAACACCAAACCTGGTTATCCATTCTACAGCCAACCCCTCGGGAGACTCTACCCCTGATTCTATTATTGTCTCTTTCTTCGTTCCATTTAGAGTCATCCGAATGAAGCGTTTCGACGACACGTCTGTGAAATACAGCATTTCGTCACTGTAGAGGTAATCCACTGCCACTGCATTGTTAAAATCATCCGCAATCTTCTGATAGCTTTCTCCATCGGTGGTGACTTCCCTTATATAGTAGCGGTTGGTAAAGAGAAGCCAGGGTGTGACATCTGCAAACAAGAACAGTCACATTACAGCACGGTCGAATTTGTAAGGGCTTGATTGCATGATTAAGCTTTGAAATTTTCTCAGGCATTCTCTGAGTTAGACCATTCCCATATTAATCATAAAATCAAACGCAGAACTATCAGCTTTTCAGTTTTTTGAAAATGTCCATAAGACGAAAACATGTTTTAGTGGATTGAAAGAATTTAATAAAAACATTATAACGATGAGTAATGTCTGTGAAGTCTATGAGTAATGTCTGTGAAGTCTGAGCTCTGGAAACCTCTGACAGATTGACCGCTTATTAAAAGTTGTTAATATAATTTTTTCTTTCTATTTTTTGAAACATTCTGTCTCTTTTACTTTTGTCCATTTCTTGTTAAACTTACATGTTTATACATTTGTCTAGTGTTACTTTAAATTTTAGAGTTCTGTTGTAATTCTCATAGTATCATTTTCCCGTGGTGTCATGTATTTAAAGGTGGTATCCGAACTTTACCTATATCTAATAATAAGTAACAATAAGTAACAATATCTGGCCTCTGTTTGGGGTATTTGTACATAATTTCTCTAGACAAATCATACTTTAGTCTAAACTTAGGCGATTAACTGAGTATCACCATTTTAATTCACTTAAACTTGTTAATCAACACTTCGGTGTTCATTCTTTTCAAATCTATAAATAAGAACGAATGGGATTCCTGCTAAAAATAAACATCCATGTCTCAGCGGATGACGAGGATGATCTAAAACATAAGTGGTCACGTAGTTTTCTTAGTTTTAAAAATAGCTAACTGTGCAGCGTGGCTCTGCTAGGAAAAACATGTTTTAATGACGATTGTGACATTATGGTACACTCTTCAGACAGGAATAGGGCATTAATAAGCAGCATTTTGCGAGATTTGTTCTGGTTAATTATATTTTTTTTAAAGAAAATATTTTTGGTCCAAACTGTCTGATACCACCGTCAAAACTGTTTACTTCCAGGAGATGACCAGAATATTTTACATTATTGATATACCACAGTGTATAATGTATCCTGGTAATGTTGTATAGTGAATCTATCAGAGATATAATGAAGCGAAATCAAACCTGAAGGAATAAAACATTTCTAGGACACTTACTATCCAACCTCTTGCAGGTTCGATCATCTTTACTCTTCTTATACTCAGGGTTACATTTACATGTGTAACTTCCAACGGTGTTAACACAAAACTGACTACATACGCCAGGGGTAGAGGCACATTCATCCACATCTGAAAGGAAAGTATTATCATATTCAGTTTGTATTTTGCACCGACCCAGTCTGGTTTTATAAATATCATCAAAATAGGAAGAAAATGATTTTCGTTTTGACATTTTTGGTTCCAATTTGGTAAAAAATGTAAGAAAACAGGTTTTGGCTACATGTTAATCTTTGATTACAATATGATAACACATAATGTGCTAAAAATTAATTGCAACCTATTTTGGAGCTGACATGATTATTGGCCCTTGATTTCATGTCATATGATCCAAGCTGTGCGAACGTCTTGAGTACACCTGTCAAAAAGTGAATCGGCTATATTGGACAACACCATATTCGTATTGAGTATGCGGTTAGTCAGAATTTATAACATTCTAAGATAATTACAATTCAATATATTGTCACAAAAATGTCATCAACTTTCACATTAGTTGTGTGGAAGCATCAGACTTCTTTGCGGACAAAATATCAACTGATGTGTGGTCTCTCATTGAAAATGAAAGGTTCTTGTGTGGGGAAAAACAGTACTAGATTAATGAACCAGTCCTTGTTATATTTTGAAAACTGTTTTAACAACAACTCCCCACCCCAACTCCAAAGACAAAAAAAATATTAATAACAAAAAAAGCAACGATAAGTCCGAACAATTTGCCCACTTTACCCAAATGTTTGCCAAATGTGCATATAGGCTTCACCTATGATTTGTTATGCGTTTGATATGAAGTAATAAAGCAATATTAACTACATATTCATAAGCGACAGATCCAGTAGAATGGAATTCTTTTGTTTCCTGCTAATGAAAATCAGTATCTACTTAGGCAGGTTATGAGTGCATAAAGGTCATGATCACATTAATTGCATGGTAAGGTATGATAATTTACATAAAAGTCTACCTATATTCCAACGGTGGTTGCTAGTATAGAAATAATTTACATAAAAGTATACATATATTTCAACGGGTGTTGCTAGTATAAAATAATTTACATAAAAGTATACATATATTCTAACGGTGGTAGTTTGTATACAAATGTAGCATATATGAACTGAAGTAAAAAATCGCCCAGATTAACACAGTAAAACATGCCTTACAATTATTTTCTCCCTTTTCTTTTCCCTGGAGATACGTCTTCGGTCTTGTAAAAATTTCAAAGCATATTTAAATGTTGTTTTTTTTTGTATATTGACTTGAAGGTTTATTTTTATATACCTTGTCCTGACGTTTTGTTAAAGTCGAAGGCATATCCTTTATAACAACTAATTGTCTAGTCAGCAATAATATATAGAGAGTATCTTCTACAGACATTATGTCTGTTTAACAATGGAAATTGTATCTCTGACATCTTCTGCTGTGATATCATAAAAGATTGTGAGGATGGCTCGGATAAATCTGGATGTGGTAAGAGAGCTTTCCTTTTGACGAATTCGGGCCAACTATTTCAATGTTGTTTTTTTTTACAATTAGCACATTGGTTCCTAAGATAGCCCAAAGATATTACTTACACATACAAATATTATTACCATTAATAGTAACAAAATGGTCATGATTATGAGCTGATATGGCTGCACGTGCGCAGATAATATATTTTTTCGGCACGTAACTGGGCCTAGCCCCAAAAAACTGGCATTTGGGCCTAAAGACCCCAAGGGCCATTATTTTGCCAGCAGGCCAATTATCAGCGCTCAGCCCAGCTGCACCATTTATTGTTGTCGAAATAACCACTGTACCAGCATATTGACTCGATGACCTACCGAAACAGGTTTTCTTGTCTGAAGCCAAGGAATATCCTTTATTACAGCTGCATGAATAACCAGACAGCTTGTCTGTGCACACCTGACTGCAAAAGCTGGTCGAATTATCAGCACACTCATTTACACCTGGAGAACATGAATAAAATGTTGGTCATAATGGACACATTTTATACACAAACAGTGACGTCACAATGTTTTAGTCCAATCGAAACTACTCGGATAATTCCGTCCGCGGGATAATCATCCCTCGAATGTATCTGTGCAATGATACTTATAGAATCACGAATAGAATTATAGAATAACAAAGTTATTAAAATGTGAAAGGTGTAGTGTAAAGGACTATTTCCTCCTAAAACTTTAATTGATCAATTTCACTGTTTACATCTCATTAGATATACAACTGTTACTGCATATTGTCAATAGAGATAACAAAACATTTATCTGTGTTATTTTGATGACGTCATGGGCACAGACGTGTTTATTTTCACTGGTTTGCATTAGTCGGATTTCTTTTACAGGTAGTTGAAAATTTGAGCTATTGTGCATTCTCATAGGAAAGTCATATAAATATAGTGTTAAAAGGATACATAGACTGATACAGCTTGCCATTTTGACTCACCACATGCTTTTTCATCGGACCAATCAGGGCAGTCTTGTTTACCATTACAAACATCTGTTTGATTGATACATTTTTCATCTTCACACGTAAACATCTCGCTGCCACATGTCACAGTTTTATTAGCTGAAGAAAAAGTTAATAGTAATTACTTTCAGCTGAATTTGATTGCTACAATAAGTATCATTAAATGAAAAAGCTAGGAACATTCAAGGTTACAGACTAAAATGTACACCTGTAACAGCATATATAGCACTGTCTACAGACAGTGATGAAGTGCATATCCTCAGAAAATGCAAACTAAAGTAAATATCATTGGATGAAATACAATTTTATCGTCAAACTTAAATGTTAAATTTTGACTGAAACAATACAAATAGATAGTTTCATGTGATGTCATAGGCACTGACAAGATAGTTTACGGCAGCCATCTTTGAAGGCAGAAGCTAATGCAGGCCGAAATCAGGAAATATAGGCTGAATTAAACTCACCAATGAGTTTTTATTTTCAGTTTATTTAACCGAATTTTAAATTGAACAGCTTTTATGAAGTATTTTAATAATCAATATATTTTAATAGTTTAAAGGGTAACAAAAATAAAACCAAAAAGATACACCGTTTTTGTTTACGGACGAGCTAATAATTTTATCTATTGCTATGTATTAATTCTTTGTGCATTTATCATTTAAAAAATATTGTATTTTAAAAATATGAATTTCCAGCGCTTTCCAGGACCACAAATGAAAAAATTACCAGAAAATAAAATTTACGCTTCTATACAATTCATCTGAAAATCCCTTGAAGTTGCTATCAAAGATGGACGCCAAGATCAGGGATATTCACTGATGTGGAAACTATCTATAGGAGAACTTTAATGCCAGAAAAATGATAAACCATTGACATAAGTGAGACAAGATCATTAGTCAACATTTTATCTCTCAACATTTTAAATCTGAAGTAGTTTACACAACTAACGGAATGCCTAATTTGAATCTATTGGTTATAATAACATGAGTTGAAAAATATTCTTTATTCCTACCACCATTTTCATGTAGATCTACATTATTTAACATACAATTACGAACATACAAAATTTCTTACTGCAAGTGACATTGCCTTCATCTGACCCATCGCTACAGTCAGGTTCATCATCACAGACCCAATATTTGGGTATACACTGTAGATTAGAGCATGTGAACTGATTTGTACTGCATGCTGGGTAGACTGTAATAGAAATAAAATTTTATAGCAGCCAGATTTATCCTTACAGGTCCAGTGTTTAGATTTACAATGTATCCTAGAGCAATAAAAAATGACTATCAGGAACTACCTGGGCAATGCCTCCTGCAGTATCCCTGTGTCTGGTGCAATGACTTACAGAAAAGCCATAGTTTTCTGCCAGCAAAGAATACGTCTAAAATGTATCTCCCACAAAATAGGAAGTCGAAGTAAGATGTATAAAAACAACCTTGTAATTTGACAGAGTTGGTGGGTTGTTGCTATTTTTTTACAGCAGAGAGCACCCAGAGCTTATCGGTGCGGAGATTCTGGAAATGTTATGTAGTTTCAAGCGATCTGCATGACAATTAGTTACACTAAGAAATCGGGCAGAGGTGATCTGACTGTCTACATACATCCAAGAGATAATTAGTGAATTAGCTAGGGTGTTCTAAATGGTGAAATGACTTATACTGTATGTCGGGTAGGCTGCGATATAGAAAGAAAAACTGTACAGTCAGCTGCCACTTTGTGAATCCAGTGTGCCAACTGTTCATCACAACAAACATATGGTTTTATATCTTAGTTATAATTTAAAAAAAGGCCATTCTATTTACTTAAAAGCAAGTAAATTATGCACCAGACCATCGTGCGAACTATTGGGGGCTTGACTTTACAATCAGTGAAACACTTAAAATTAGAGATAAAACATAACAAGAGGGCCATGGTGGCCATTAATCGCTCACCTGATGACACAGTCCTTTAGTAGACTCATATCTGGCGTCAAGTAATCAAGAGTTATTTACTTAAGAAATCTTTGGTGAAAAGTGTGCCATTAGTGTGGCCACTTGGCTGATACTTTTTTAGGATTTAACCTAGTGACCTTCTGAATTCACATGACCCAGTTCAAAACATATCTACGATATCATACAGGCCTATCGATTTGGTTTTGTCACCCTCGCCTTTCACCTTGTGGTAAAGGGTGAGCTCCAGCACATATGATGGTTCAAATAGTATCACAGCAGTGAGGGTGTGGAGGAGGTGTCTATTAAAATCTAAGAGTGTTTAAACAATCTAATATCTTTGTAGATTTGTTTTAAATCATAGACGATTAAAAAATCAGATGTATGAGACTTCAGTAGGCAGATATAAAAAAATATATTAATAAGAATATATGACAAAGTCCTATGAGCATTGCAACATATACCAAACCCCAAAAATGCACAGAACAAAGGTATTTCACATGCAATCCAAGCGAAAAGTAAGAACAAATTTGTGACGAGTCATTTAACGAAAAGAGCAAACCCGACAGTTACCGCCTTGGAACGGTCAGTCGGACCGACTGGGGTGCTTAAACCAGTTTTACAGCGCTCTAACCTCGCACTTCCTGACGAGTTTCTCAAATGCAAGTAACGAAAAAAAAACCATCTATCTGAATACAAAATGTCCAAGCGCTGATATTTTCTATAAGTTATGACGAAAGCAGTGACGTCATTGAAAAATAATGTCCACATAGTATTTAGAAAAGATTACGGCATTATTTCGATTTGAAAAATTACACAAAAATGGTTGACTATAAATAAAATTAACTTTCTGAATCATGAATAAACATGACCAGAGACAAATAAATGGTTGTAGCATCCTGTTCCTGTGACGATGGAGTTGAAGAACCAAAGTCCAATGTCCATCAAAGGAAATACACGTTACAATCCTTATAGGATGAATTAAATGACAACATAGATAACATGCACGGGGAGATTTTTTACGACCGCCACACTGCACAAGTAACATTGTTGTGATCATGAATAAGAATATATGACAAAGTCCTATGAGCATTGCAACATATACCAAACTCCGAAAAGGCACAGAACAAAGGTATTTCACACGCAAGCCAAGCGGAAAATAAGAACAAATTTGAGCAAAAAATATAACAGAAGATTATATTAAGATGTATATCACAGATGTGTCAATATTCAAATAATTACATCTATAGCACCGATGATTAAAGACTTGTGAACTTAGAACATACAATATATCACTGAAGTTTTACTTCTTGAGAACAGAAATAACGTCTAACTTATAAAATGGCTTTTTTCCTCTATAATTTATCAAAGGTTATCAAGCCATGGAGGTAATACTTTGAATTTATTTATAAATTATTAGAGCGAAAGTTTAATATAGTCAATACATGAAAGTCATATGTGTAATTGGCTATACCTGTTAAGGAAGCAAAAGATCGTGTTGTTTGTTTTTAATATGTACAAATTGAATATACATTGTATTATATTTACAAGTCTTGTAAGTAATGAACTACATATATATTTAATGTATAAGGTAAATATGTGCTAGTTTTTAAGGAGGCGAGCCTGTGGCTTGTCATTCTGAATACAATAATAAATGGTGTTAATAAATTTCAGATTAAAATATAATTTGTTTAGTGTTGAAATGATCCGGTGGACTCTTTTTGGGACCTGTTAAAATAACGATGAATTTAAGATATTTATGTGTGCGTTACTAATGTACATATTGGTGCATATCTGTCATCTATTATTTGTATTTACAATTATGTCACTGGAACTGTAATTCCTCTGTAATAATCAAGTAAGGTCTTTAAACTTGCCAAGTTTGGTGAATATTGGATAAATATTGTAGCTTAAGGTGTGCTAAGTAGCAGATTGTTGATGCCGCACGACGGACGACGGACACCGGATTATGGACGGAGGGGTATCAGAAAAGTTCACATTGAGCAGGCTGTGCTCATGTGAGCTAAACACAACATAAAAGTACATGTTAAGTCGCATTCAAAATTGAAGAACAAATATTTTGACTCATGGAAGACTTCGGAACGAAAGTATAATCTTATTTTTCCTGATTGTTATACCCTTTTAAAAATAAAAGCCTTTGGTGCATTTATCAACATATTACAAGGACATGTCCGAGATATAATAAACAAATACTAAACAGTCAAAGTGTGAGTCTGAGAAACAAATCTCAACGGAGAAACGTTTTCTGCTGCTTTAGAAAGAGAGGCATGTGTGAGGAGTATGGATGGGATATCTTAGGAACAAATGTGCTAATTGTAAAATAAACTCTTGAAATAGTTGGCCCGAATTCGTCACAAGGAAAGCTCTCTTACCACATCCAGATTCATCCGAGCCATCCTCACAATCTTTCATGACATCACAGAGGAAGTTATTAGAGATACAATTTCCACTGTTACAGCGGAACTGGTCTTGGTCACATGACTCTTGGTCACACAGAATCTCGTCCTCTCCTGCAGGACAATCTACTGTTCCGTCACATACCTATTGGGCCGAAATATAACAGGTTGTGAAGTTCGCTATACATAATTTTTTTCATTTTAATATCTAATTACTGCAGACGGCGCCATAGCAGAGAAAACACTAAACCCAAACAATCTTATGTTAAGAAAAATAAAGATTTTATCAAGCAAATAATGCATGTGAGAAAAAAATATGCAACAGTTTCGAAAATATTTTATTTGGTTGCATGAGAAAAACATTTCCGCAACTGTTGGTATCACGTTTAAGGAGCCATCAGTACCTATGTTTAAGTCTTGTTTGCATGGGGAAAGTCCCAACATTAATACAACCAGATCTTCGGCTACAATTGGCTGAGTCCGGTACTTAGTATATATTACCTTTTGCTTGGATATACAGAAGTTTTGAGCCTGTGACGCCTTGTTAGAAGCACACAAAAACTGATCAGATGTACACTGAACACCTAAAATGTAAGTACACAGAGAATTGTAATATAATTATTTAAAGCGATCATAAAATTTAAACAGTTCTGATGCTGTTCATAAAAGAAAGTGGCAACTCATTTCAAAAATAATTTCATGAAATAGTACAAAACATTACTGTCTATTTACCCTGGTAAAGATATCTATAAGGGATGTTAACGAATCAAGACCGTTTACCAATCAAGACCGTTAATTGGCTATACACTTAAGCGATTTCCTGAAATAAAACCTGCCTGCAAGTTTTTGCTAAATTGTCTTATTGTCGATCCAGTATCATCTGCCTGAATCTGTTTCATTTAGAAATCACCTCCTTTATATATTAATGTCATTTATAAGATTAGTTCACATAAAGAAAAAAAAATGCTCAGACCTGTACCACATTGCAGTCCAAGTTTCTCATCACTGAAGTCTCCACAGTCATCTGTACCGTCACATTGCCATGCCTGGGAGATACATTTACCATTAGTGCAACGGAATTGGGAGCTAGTGCAATTCTTTATTACGGCTGAAAAACAGAAAACATGGTTAGTGCATGTAAGATTAACACAGACGTTAAACTTGCTTGTAAATATTGGACGATAAAATGGAGTTAACTTGGAAATTTTAAATGGGGTCCACATGAAAAGCTACAATAAACACGGGGAAAATAAATAAAACATCATAAGCCGAAAAACATGAAAAAATAGAGAAACATCACAAACTGAAAAATATTTAAAATGAAAAATAAAATAGAAGGAACATCGCAAACGGAAAAATATTTAAAATGAAAAATAAAATAGAAGATTCAGTATTCAGTGAAACTTAGTATGTGCTGTTATCAGCTTAGTATGTGCTGTTATCAGCATAGGGCGATAGACTTAGTTCTAGTCAGTTGCATAAACTTACTGCAGTTTGTCTCGTCTTCCCTTGTCTCACAATCAATGTCTCCATCACAAACCCACGTCTCTGGAATACATCTATGGGAAGTCCTGCACCGGAAATCACCTGAAAATCAGCATCAGCAGTCACAACATCTGTAAGCATAGCAGCAGAAGTACCAGCAGCAGTACTAGCAGCAGTACCAGCAGCAGAAATATCAGAAACAACAATATTGTTCTTATTACTATTATTATTCTTGTCAACATCAACAGTAGCGCCATCAACATAAGCACTATTCTCATCATCACCGCCATTTCCTTCCTTGCCGGTGAAAACGCCAATGTCTGCGTTATCACAAATGGCCTCGTCGGCTTTGTCATTAAAACAACGTTCTTACCATCTCCACAAAAATACTTTGCACGAATGATTTATAGAAATGGTAAGATATTTATGAAATTAAAAAAGAATTATATATTTTTAGTTTATATATAATATACGTGTAATCATGTTCAAAGACAGTGTTGTTGCTGGGTTGTTGTTGTTGTTGTTTTGTTATGATAAAAATATTATTTATTATGTGATTTCATGTTGCCGTGGTAATTGGCCATGAAATTCCAAACGAAAATATGGCTACTACCTTCTGCGCATGCATACTTCTGACAGAACAGTCGACTTTCATCCTCGTTCTTCCCACAGTCGTTGTCACCATCGCATAGGAATCGGCGGGAAATACAAATGTTCTTGTCCGGGCACTTCACTTTGTCGCTGGCGCATTTTACGGGCGCTGAAATGTTATACGGTCTATGATATAAAAATATACCGTCATATTTAACGCCGTTGCATTCGATTACATTTTACAAGTGTTACTTCTTCCTTGTATTACAATAACAATGACAACATCGGCGTCAACAAGTACGAAACTGTATGTATTTTCTTTTCATACAATCAAAACCTTGGTTCGTTGTTATCAAACAGATGTATGTATTAGGGATGCCAACGATTACCTGATCGGAAGATTATAATCGTGTAGTAAAATCACTATTTATTTAAGATTTTAATTGAAAAAAAAATCTGAAAACAACAACAAACAATAAAATATTAAAACTATAACAATTAAAAGCTGTGTTCTCGGTAAACAATACAATACAATATTTTATTGCATAAAACAAATACATGTGTATAGCAAAAACAATAGTTATGTTCTCACCACAGTATGCCCATTTGCCTTATCCGCGAAAACCCTGCAGTCAATTAAGTCAGTCCATTATAACCATTTCTAATTTAAATGCAACTTTCGTCTTTGTTGTTTTTCGACCCATTTCTTCTATTTCTATTATCACCCGACTACTATTTCGATTACAGCAGTTCTTACTTCAAACACTTCAACGAGTTTCTGAATTTGTATGACTAAATAAAAGCCAACATTCACAACTGGACGTTTGTCATTTAAAATTAGAGCAGATATAAGTCTGGACGGAAACCCCAGCACTCTTGTTTTCGTGGCGGCGAACGTTACACAAAATAATGATGATATACTTAGTATTTGCGAATTTTTAAAGACCTATCATAAATACACATTTTAAGTTTCAAATGCATTTTAAACAATGTGTTTTAGATTATTTTTTTCTTTTTTACCGATTTATAAAAAGTCTGGTCGATTCTTTTATATCCTCATCTTCCGATATACGCATGCGCAATGTTGTTTACATGGTTATGTTACCAGACTTCAATGTTGCTCCGTCAGTGTATATATCTCAAACAAGGAAATATGTTTTTCATTACAAATTACTCCGGCAAGAGAGTTACAAAATGTATTCAACGTCAACATAACATATTTGGCAAATTTTGTAATATTATATATTGTCGATAAATTTAAATAACATGAAGTGAAAACTATATTTTTCATAAAGAAAATGACCGATTAACAAGAGAACCTAATCGGAAAAATGACTCGAGTACTGATTTTAGTACTCGTTCACATCCCTAGTATGTAAACATGTATATAATATTTTATGTAGTGCTACACTGTACATTGTGTTATAATAAACAAGCATAGTAACGTTAAAATAGTTCAATCATGTAAATGAACATTTACCAAATTAAATGTACTTTTAAAACCATGAATTCAAGTTTATCCCCAAACCGTTATAATCATTGGTATATTTTCCTTTGTTGCTCTGTTAGGTTCATGTATAAGATCAATTCAGTACACTATTTGCTGTTGTACTCGTGCGTGTTCAACAAGAATCCTGTACATTATACGATATTGCTTAAGGGCTTCACAAATTGTTAAACACGAAAACACTTGTTGTTTCGTGTCAGGCCTCACAACACAAACAGGCGCGACAACAACCACTATCAGTGACCAAGACGTTTTCAGCAGCAGCCTCGGTAGCGCAGTAGGTAGCGCGTCAGTCTCATAATCACATAAGCTTCGAGCTATCTGAAGGTCGTGAGTTCGATCCTCACCCGGGGCATAACTTTTGTTCTTTCTGTGATATAAACATTTTGCCCCAGCACACTTGCAGCGGCTTTTAAGGTGATTTCTAACTGCCCCAAGCCGAATTGAACCACACCGCATTTCTGCTGAAATCCATTTAAACATTAAGGAGGAAATATTTTAAAAGTTGTCAATATAAACATAAAAGGTTAATATTATTTTACTTAATGCGGGCGTTGCTTGTTTGTTTTGTTATGTTTTTGAAATAAATTGCAGCAACCGTTTAAGATCATAATAGCAACGTCCAGCTTTTGGTGGAGGAAGACCCCAGACATATGTCTGGGTTGAACCACCGGCGCACTGCAAGTCAGCTAGAAGACCGTCTCACATTACGGGACCCGAACCCATGCGATTAGAAGCGATATACTCAGAGGCAAGCGTTGCAAAAGCAGTGAATATAAAGAAAGGTGCAAACTGTTTTAAACAACAACAACATCACCACATTTAAACCTTTAGAAACCCTACATGTACAAGTATATGTTATTGTATTGCATTGAATTGTTTCTAAAACGGCCGTATCGGATTTAACTGTATGATTTTCAAGTTATATTCTTAAATTAACGAAAATCATTCAACACATTACTGTTTTACACAACATTTCAAAACAATGCCGTCTGAACAGACTCTATATAAAAATATAAGTCCGATAAGTGGTACTAACGTGTCATTTGATAAGCGGTACTAACGTGTCATTTGATAAGCGGTACTAACGTGTCATTTGATAAGCGGTACTAACGTGTCACTTGATAAGCGGTACTAACGTGTCATTTGATAAGCGGTACTAACGTGCCATTTGATAAGCGGTACTAACGTGTCATTTGATAAGCGGTACTAACGTGTCATTTGATAAGCGGTACTAACGTGTCATTTGATAAGCGGTACTAACGTGTCATTTGATAAGCGGTACTAACGTGTCATTTTATAAACGGTACTAACGTGTCATTTGATAATTACGTGCCATCTGATAAGCGGTACTAACGTGTCTTTTGATAAGCGGTTCTTACGTGTCTTTTGATATGCGGTACTAACATGTCTTTTGATAAGCGGTACTAACGTGCAATTTGATAAGCGGTACTAACGTGTCATTTGATAAGCGGCACTAACGTGTCATTTGATAAGCTGCACTAACTTGTCATTTGATAAGCGGTACTAACGTGTCATTTGATAAGCGGTACTAACGTGTCATTCGATAAGCGGTACTAACGTGTCATTTGATAAGCGGTACTAACGTGTCATTTGATAAGCGGTATTGACGTGTCTTTTGATAAGCGGTACTAACGTGTCTTTTGATAAGCGATACTAACGTGTCATTTGATAAGCGGTACTAACGTGTCATTTGATAAGCGGTACTAACGTGTCATTTTATAAGCGGTATTGACGTGTCTTTTGATAAGCGGTACTAACGTGTCTTTTGATAAGCGGTACTAACGTGTCTTTTGATACCTACGTGCCATTTGATAAGCGGTACTAACGTGTCATTTGATAAGCGGTACTAACGTGTCATTTGACAAGCGGTCCTAACGTGTCATTTGATAAGCGGTACTAACGTGTCATTTGATAATTACGTGCCATTTGATAAGCGGTACTAGCGTGTCTTTTGATAAGCGGTACTAACGTGTCTTTTGATAAGCGGTACTAACGTGTCTTTTGATACCTACGTGCCATTTGATAAGCGGTACTAACGTGTCATCTGATAAGCGGTACTAATGTGTCATTTGACAAGCGGTCCTAACGTGTCATTTGATAAGCGGTACTAACGTGTCATTTTATAAACGGTCCTAACGTGTCATTTGGTAAGCGGTACTAACGTGTCTTTTGATACCTACGTGTCATTTGATAAGCGGTACTGACGTGTCATTTGATAAGCGGTACTAAGGTGCCATCTGATAAGCGGTACTAACCTGTCATTTGATAAGCGGTACTAACGTGTCATTTGATAAGCGGTACTAACGTGTCATTTTATAAACGGTACTAACGTGTCATTTGATAAGCGGTACTAACGTGTCATTTGATAAGCGGCACCAACGTGTCATTTGATAAGCGGTACTAACGTGCCATCTGATAAGCGGTACTAACGTGTCTTTTGATAAGCGGTACTAACGTGTCATTTGATAAGCGGCACTAACGTGCCATTTGATAAGCAGTAATAACGTGTCATTTGATAAGCGGCACTAACGTGTCATTTGATAAGCGGCACTAATGTGTCATTTGATAAGCGGTACTAACGTGCCATTTTATAAACGGTACTGACGTGTCATTTGAAAATTACGTGCCATCTGATAAGCGGTACAAACGTGTCATTTGATAAGCGATACTAACGTGTCATTTGATAAGCGGTACTGACGTGTCATTTGTTAAGAGGTACTAACGTGTCTTTTAATAAGCAGTACTAACGTATCATTTGATACATTCGTGCCATTTGATAAGCGGTAATAACGTGTAATTTTATAAGCGGCACTAACGTGTCATTTGATAAGCGGCATTATTGTATCTTTTGATAAGAGTTACTAACGTGTCATTTGATAAGCGGCATTATTGTATCTTTTGATAAGCGGTACTAACGTGCCATTTGATAAGCGGTTCTAACGTGTCATTTTATAAACGGTCCTAACGTGTCATTTGGTAAGCGGTACTAACGTGTCTTTTGATACCTACGTGTCATTTGATAAGCGGTACTGACGTGTCATTTGATAAGCGGTACTAAGGTGCCATCTGATAAGCGGTACTAACCTGTCATTTGATAAGCGGTACTAACGTGTCATTTGATAAGCGGTACTAACGTGTCATTTTATAAACGGTACTAACGTGTCATTTGATAAGCGGTACTAACGTGTCATTTGATAAGCGGCACCAACGTGTCATTTGATAAGCGGTACTAACGTGCCATCTGATAAGCGGTACTAACGTGTCTTTTGATAAGCGGTACTAACGTGTCATTTGATAAGCGGCACTAACGTGCTATTTGATAAGCAGTAATAACGTGTCATTTGATAAGCGGCACTAACGTGTCATTTGATAAGCGGCACTAATGTGTCATTTGATAAGCGGTACTAACGTGCCATTTTATAAACGGTACTGACGTGTCATTTGAAAATTACGTGCCATCTGATAAGCGGTACAAACGTGTCATTTGATAAGCGATACTAACGTGTCATTTGATAAGCGGTACTGACGTGTCATTTGTTAAGAGGTACTAACGTGTCTTTAAATAAGCAGTATTAACGTATCATTTGATACATTCGTGCCATTTGATAAGCGGTAATAACGTGTAATTTTATAAGCGGCACTAACGTGTCATTTGATAAGCGGCATTATTGTATCTTTTGATAAGAGTTACTAACGTGTCATTTGATAAGCGGCATTATTGTATCTTTTGATAAGCGGTACTAACGTGCCATTTGATAAGCGGTACTAACGTGTCATTTTATAAACGGTCCTAACGTGTCATTTGGTAAGCGGTACTAACGTGTCTTTTGATACCTACGTGTCATTTGATAAGCGGTACTGACGTGTCATTTGATAAGCGGTACTAAGGTGCCATCTGATAAGCGGTACTAACCTGTCATTTGATAAGCGGTACTAACGTGTCATTTGATAAGCGGTACTAACGTGTCATTTTATAAACGGTACTAACGTGTCATTTGATAAGCGGTACTAACGTGTCATTTGATAAGCGGCACCAACGTGTCATTTGATAAGCGGTACTAACGTGCCATCTGATAAGCGGTACTAACGTGTCTTTTGATAAGCGGTACTAACGTGTCATTTGATAAGCGGCACTAACGTGCCATTTGATAAGCAGTAATAACGTGTCATTTGATAAGCGGCACTAACGTGTCATTTGATAAGCGGCACTAATGTGTCATTTGATAAGCGGTACTAACGTGCCATTTTATAAACGGTACTGACGTGTCATTTGAAAATTACGTGCCATCTGATAAGCGGTACAAACGTGTCATTTGATAAGCGATACTAACGTGTCATTTGATAAGCGGTACTGACGTGTCATTTGTTAAGAGGTACTAACGTGTCTTTAAATAAGCAGTATTAACGTATCATTTGATACATTCGTGCCATTTGATAAGCGGTAATAACGTGTAATTTTATAAGCGGCACTAACGTGTCATTTGATAAGCGGCATTATTGTATCTTTTGATAAGAGTTACTAACGTGTCATTTGATAAGCGGCATTATTGTATCTTTTGATAAGCGGTACTAACGTGCCATTTGATAACGTGTCTTTTGATAAGCGGTACTAATGTGTCTTTTGATAAAGCGATACTAACGTGTCTTTTGATAAAGCGATACTAACGTGTCATTTGATAAGCGGTACAAACGTGTCATTTGATAAGCGGTACAAACGTGTCATTTGATAAGCGATACTAACGTGTCATTTGAAAAGCGGTACTGACGTGTCATTTGTTAAGAGGTACTAACGTGTCTTTTAATAAGCAGTACTAACGTATCATTTGATACATTCGTGCCATTTGATAAGCGGTAATAACGTGTAATTTTATAAGCGGCACTAACGTGTCTTTTGATTAGAGGTACTAACGTGTCATTTGATAAGCGGCATTATTGTATCTTTTGATAAGCGGTACTAACGTGCCATTTGATAACGTGTCTTTTGATAAGCGGTACTAACGTGTCTTTTGATAAAGCGGTACTAACGTGTCTTTTGATAAGCGGTACAAACGTGTCATTTGATAAGCGGTACTAACGTGTCATTTGATAAGCGGTACTAACGTTTTATTTTTCGGTGAGTTTGAACTTTAATTTACATACAGCATGTTTTTATTTCTAGTCGTCTTTCGATAACATTGCATTTTGATACACTTTCTTGGACACCGAAGTACAATTTGCACTGTACAACAATCTCTCTGTGTCCTCACTGATTTTAGACAACATATAGGGTGGGCAAAGTGAGAACATGCCCTATTTGTTCCACGCTAGAATCACGCCTACAAGCACGAAAACAACAACATCGACTGACCAACCGCACTGTTGAAGGAGCCTCGGTAGCGCAGTAGGTAGCGCGTCAGTCTCATAATCACACAAGCTTCGAGCTATCTGAAGGTCGTGAGTTCGATCCTCACCCGGGGCAAAGTTTTCCCATTTATTTTGAGTACATTGTCCCGGACGAAACGTGACAATTATCTGGATACCAACGCAGGTAAGCTGGATTTAGGAAGTTAAATTCAAATTTTTATTTTATTTTTTAAACTATCAATTTTCAAACTGTATGTCATTCACAAAACGTACATCTACTTAATGAAGCTCATTTTCACAAATTACTAACATTAAAAATGTTTATATTCTGCTTAAATAACATATTTGATAACTGATCGAATAAAATAATACATATTTTAAATTAAGGTTACTGGAAATCGTATCGTCTCAAAACTGAGATAATATACATAGTGTAATATTATTTGGTTTTGAGTGAAAAGAGTTGGTTCTTTATTACAATTATTTACAGAAAAGTACAAATTTTATTGCCGATGGTTTATTGGGAGAAAGACAACATAACCATGTGACATTGTGGCAGAACTATTTCTGTTCTATGATTCTGTTCAGAAAACACGTGTAGCATGAAAAGATAAAGATACTTACAATTAACATCCACCGAGACATGCGCGACAACAACTACAATCACCCGCCAGCTACTGTAAGGCAGGAGCCTCGGTAGCGCAGTAGGTAGCGCGTCAGTCTCATAATCACACTAACATCGAGCTATCTGAAGGTCGTGAGTTCGATCCTCACCCGGGGCAAAGTTTTTATTTGCACCGGCATACCTTCGGCAGCCTTTAAGACAACATCCAACTGCTACAATTCAAATTTATCCGGTAGAACTACCGACTCTTCGAATGCCAACGTCCATATATATTTAAACAATCAAATAAGAAACATTTTATAATATGCCAATTTTTACGCACAACGTTAATATTATTTTGAATAATGTACGCGTTTAAAAACAGTGTACATGAATAAAAAGAAAAGTGCAAAATGTTTTGAACAACAACATAACAATACCAGCAGCCATATTAGACTTTAAGAGGTTTAAGTATCCTTTCAAGTATATTGTATTGTAATGCATATATTTAAGATGTTCCTTAAAGCCTTATATAGAAGATGGTTAAGACCCTGGCGGCTATGTTTCTTGACGGATTAAAATTCTTTGAACAAGTGTTCGTTCCCCATGCCTGCTGAAGCACCTGAGGGAGTTTGTTTAAATTAGGACTAGCGGTGGGCGATCCCAATATCTTACCCTGAGGATACAGACAAATGATGTAAAATTTTACAAACTTTAGATAAAATATTTGATATATAACGGTGTACAATAAATGTGTTATAAATGATGAAGGTATGAAAACTTTTTTAAAACAGAGAAATACACCTTTTGTAATAAGGGATGAGATTGGGAAATGCCGACTTTTTTGCCGATACTGTGCAGCGACATTTCTATCATTATAGCACAGGGACACTTATGAGATGCCCAGGGACTGAACCCGGCCGGTCCATTGTACTGACGCCGACGAGTCAGGCGTAATGCTGCCCCCTTAGTCCCGAGCGTTAGAAGGTAAGCCACTACTACCAACTTTTGTCTTCTTTGCTTTGACCCGGTCGGTGTTTGAACCCAC